>CM055075.1:6431987-6562832 GCA_029204045.2 Tillandsia leiboldiana
TGTGAAGATTTGTGCAGGCTTTTATCTCGTTTAGATTTTAGTTCAGTTTTTTAGGACGTACTCGTAGATATCTAGTTTTCTTATTTTTCGAAAACAATTTTGAAACTTTTAACTCCTCTTACTTTTTGAGATTTTTGCTTTGTTTGTGACAAAAAGGGGGAGAGAGTTTAGAGAGAACTTGAACAATGAACTTGAACAATGATTTGATGTGAACATCAAGGTAAGTGAACATCAAGGAACTTGAACAATGTGTGTGTAACATCGAGGTAAGTATAACCTCAACTTATGTGAATGTGTGAACATCGAGGGTATATACCTCAACTTGGAAGTAAGTAGAACTTCAACTTTTGGTTTTCATTTGTTTTGAATGCATGCCTCGACTAACTATTCGACTAACTATTTGGGCATGTAATATACTAACAGTTGATGTTCACTAATATGACATTTGTTTTTTTGATTGCATAGAAGATATGTTGGTTTTTGACTATGATTCTCTTACATATCTGAATTCTCAAATGTCATGATGATCAATAAACTCTATCTCTGTACTAGGTTGTGTATGCTAAATATTCTTGAGGTATCTAACGATCTCTTTTTGTAAGAATGATTTCTTTGTACAGAGATACAGATGTCTAAGTCTAGAGTCTGTTTTAGGATTTATCTCATGTTTTTATTTTTGGATCTCCATTGTAAATTTTTGTTGTATGGTGATAGCAACAAAATATCTTTTTGAATTTTCTTTAGTGGATCGTGTTTTGTCACGAAACCGCCAAAGGGGGAGATGGTACGGAATTTGAGTTGGCGTAGTTTCGTGAAAGTCTCAAGTCTTGAAGATTGAAGGTGAAGAAAGTTGGATCATTTAACTCAATCTCAAGAAAGAAGAATTCAAAAGGATCAGGTATGTTTAACTAAAGATTTTGTGTGATCCGAATACTTCTTGTAGTGTAGAAACACTTGGAAGAATCTTTCATTGCATAAAAATCAAAAACTGGACTTGGGACATGTTCAGGATCCGGATCAGGTTGTTCGATCCGGATCCCGAAGGTGGTTCGTTCATACACCAGTTCAATCCGGATCGTAGCCTCTCTTGATCCGGATCCCGAACACTGAGTTTACCATCTTCCTTGAACGATCCGGATCAGGCTTCGCAATCCGGATCCCGAACGTTGATGTTTGGTGAACTGTATGAACGATCCGGATCAAGCACTTCGATCCGGATCCCGAACCTTCGTTTTTCTGGAATTGCCTGACTCGTTACGACGATCCGGATCACAGCTAATCCGATCCGGATCGCCGTCCGTAAAATTTCCAGAAATGTTAGGTTTTTGATTCTTATCTCCTTCCTAGGGTTTCTAACCTATAAATAGACCCTATGACTCTTTTTCTAGGGTTAATCCAAAAAGAGGCCGAAAATCCAAATAGCCGTCATTTTCATATATCATCTTATACGGCTCTAGATCCACATATAGAGAAGAAAGGAAATCATTAGAGAATACTCTATGTTTCTTCATCTATATTGATTATTTTTGATTCTAGGTTTTCATACTCACATCTTGAGTTGAATCAAACTAATGAATACTTAGATGGTATTTCCGATCTATCTTTGATCTAAGTATTCGGCGGATCATCACCACCAAAAACAACGATTACCCCCAAAAATCGGCGCGTGGATTCGCGTGTCCTTGTGGATTCAAGGTTCAACCGCTCTCGTGGATTCGGAGCGAGGCACGTTCGTGGATTCGAAGGGTGCTATTGGGTGAAGACCGTGGATTCGGTCGGACGTCGTGGATTCGACGTTGGACGCCGTGGATTCGGCGTTGGGCGCAGATCGTGGATTCGAGAAGCGTCGCGGAGCGAGCGAGAAGATCCTCTAGGAGCGTATGGAAAAGGTTGAGTCGTAAGTGTGTACGGTAAATCACCTTGTACGTGTTTTAATTCTAGTGGATTTCTCGCCGTGTTATTCGTCCCGTGGTTTTTTTTACTCCGGTGATGGAGTTTTCCACGTAAAAATCTTGCGTAGTATTTTATTTCCGCATTGGGTTTTTATCGCAACGATTTTTGAGTGTTTATATGTTTTACACCTATTCACCCACCTCTAGGTGTTTTTTCCCCTATTTAGATCCTTATTACATATAACCCAACATGGTGGGCTTTGGAGAAGTGTGGAACGCGGAGGAACAAACCCTAGTTTCGGGTCATCTTCCTCACGCCGAGCTCCACCGCCCGGCGCCGCCACTGCCCCACACCACCGGGCCGACCCTTGGCAAGCTCCGTAGCACCGTGTGGAACACCTTGGTCCAGTCGGAGGGACTGAAAAGAGCGCTGGTCGAAATCCACCATTAGAGCATCTCCTTCTTCCCCGAGCTCGAGCTCCGCGATTGCCGCCGCCCCGCCGCCGCCCAGTGCCTCAGGTGAGTTCCTTGGACATTGAGGAGGCCTTACATGCATTTGCATGAAAGTTGTAACGTGGGTTTTTTTGCTCGCTGTAGTTGCACCATTAGAGCAACCGGAGGTTGAGCTCCGGCCGCCGCCGCCGCCTTTGGTCGCCGGCCAACTACCCAGGTGAGTAGTAAGGACTATATTTAAGCTTTCCATCAAATTGTTTTGGACAGAGATCGTTGCGAATTAAGTTGCTCCAACCTTTTCTGTCACGCCCCGGGGGTTTCATTAAGCGGAAGACGACCAACGAAAAGATTGAGCTTGCGCATACATTTTTTTTTTTGAAACCCAACCTCCCCCAGTGCGTGCCCAGACTCGCCGCATATACAAATTCACTCTGCGAACGGGCAGAGTCTCCTTTGTATATGCACGGCGTCCTGACCACAACCACCATACAATCATCATTTTAACCACACTAGTTCAACAGTCGAATGCATACAATTATTTTTCATAAGTATTAAAGCCGGCTAGTTTTGAAAGGATAAATCCACACAACCATTTTTTTTTTTAACAGTTTTCGAAACATTTCCTTTTCTTTTCTTTTCTTTGTAGTTTGAAAGCGGCCACACGGGACAAGCAAAACAACTACTCGCAAGGGCAAATAAAAGACATCCCAACATCCACATCGACCCCACAAGGGTATCGCGATCCACATAGTCGGCTACTAACAAGTAATGAAATGCGCAATAAGAAGTAAATACCAACTATGGCTACGGAGGACCAAAAGTGCTCCTGCCACGGCCTCACCGTCGCCCTAGCTCTCACCCCCGAGAACCTGTCACAGAGTGGGAAGTCAGTGACCAGAAAATAAAGCACGAAAGCAACTAGGGCTATAAATAAAGCAAACCGCAGTAAACCAGAGCAACCGCCCTCCTCGTCGTGCAATCGTCGGTATCCCCTCCCCCTGCATAACCTGGACCGGGCACCTGCCGCGGCAAACCAGACTATCCGGAGCTACCTTAAAATAAAACGTGAACACCTGCAAAACCTGACCACCCTCCCAAGAGGGAAAATAAACCACGAACAACACCTGTAACCTGTAACCCCTGTAACACCTGTAACCCCTGACCTCGTCGGGCACCTACCCACGGATCGCACCGCTCACACCTGGGAGCACCTGACCTCGTCGGGCACCTATCCCGACGGATCGCACCGCTCACACCTGGGAGCACCTGACCTCGTCGGGCACCTATCCCGACGGATCGCACCGCTCGCACCTTGATGCCTCAAACCCCACACCTACGGGGGCCCCCCTACGTCACCTCGTGGGTCTACACGGGTCGGAGACCGCTTTCCCGGAAAAGAGCACCCTTTGCGGTGGCCAGACCGCGGGTGCGCGTGTCGCAACCTCGAGCATAGTAACCAAGATACAGGGTAACACCGTAATTTATAGAGACCGTCAGCATTAGTACCGATAACATGCAGTTAATATCCTTCCAACAATACCAACTCTATGCTAAGTCTCAAAGAAAACCCACAGCATGATAAACATACCATAACAAATTTCCGCAATAAGGGGTTCTAAGGGTGTACCCCCTGAAACGCGAGAAGAAGATGTACGAACTCCCGCTAAAACACTCCCACCCTGTGCCCGAAAAAGCTACAGTAAGTAATAATGTTAAAAATATCGTCGTGGTCAAAACACTGAAAAAACGGGGCGAAACGGGCCACAAACGGAGCTTCTGGGCTCAAAAGCTGAAAGCTGGTGCACGGTCCAGGCGTGGACCGGGTTCACGACGCAGAGGAGGCAGCGGTGCAGACCGGGCTCACCCCGGGAGCATGCACCAGGCGGAATGGGCGGGCCGGTGCACCGCTTAGCGCGCACCGGGCTCACGCATACCCGGTCGCGGCGGCAGAGCCGGGTGCACGCCCTTGCGTGGACCGCGCTTGCGGCCGGGCTGGCACGCGCCCCTGCGCCGGGTCCGCGCATTCGGGCTGCGGGACGCGTGTGCCGGTGCACGCCAGTCCGGTGGACCGCGTGAGGAGGCAGCCGTACAGGGTGAACAGTGAACCCTAATTTCGCCCCCGCGGCTCTCGTTTCGCGATTTCAACTCCGTTTTCGCTCCGTGCGACTCCGGCGACGACCCCGTGGGCATGATAACGGCGGCGGCGGCCTCCCGTTCAATGACGGCGGCGGCGGCCTCCCGTTCAGCACCTTGTATTGCCCATGAAACAATAAAAGGAAAACCTCACATTGGAAAATAACCGGGGAGACCCGAACCGCTCACCATGTTTTCGCCGATGGGGGAGAAAGAGGAAAGGGGTCACCGTTCCTCGCTAGCTCCGCCTTGTTTCTCCACTCGGTCGGTTGGAAACAGAAAGGTTGGGGAAGTGGGTTCTCGTTGCGCTTGGGGTTTCGTACGCAGGGGAGTTTGGGGGAGTTGTGGGGAGTTTGGGAGTTGAGGGAGTTGTTGGGAGTTGAGGGAGTTATGGGAAGTTGCGGGGAGTTGGGGGGAGTTGTGGGGATTGGGGGGAGTTGTGGGAAGTTATGGGAAGTTGCGGGGAGTTGGGGGGAGTTGTGGAAGTTGCACGACAGGGAAAAAGGCGGGACGGTTTAGGGTGGCGGGAGCGGTTAGAATGGGGATTGGGAATGAACCCATTTCAAGTCAAAAGCGGTAACAAATCGGGTGCGAACCAGGGTCCGGTCTGCCTGAAAAACCGCGTTGACCACCTGAACCGCTAGCCACCTTCCGGAATTTATTCCGGGAGATTCCGGCGTCGGAATTCAAACCGATTGCGCCGCCGTTCTCCGTTTCGCGAGCTTTATTAACTAAAAATACCCGCGAGCCCCGACGCTGCCCGGAAATAAGGAATTATTAGATCACCCTCCGGCCCCCGAAACGAATTGCGAAATAAACGAAACCAAAACGGAAACCGTAGATCGAGGTACCACCAAAATAATAAAATAATCCACTAACGTAAAAAGATGAAAGGTTCGATCATCGCAGGATCCCGTCCGATCACCTCGAAAAGCGTGCCAGCCACTTAGCACGGGTTTCGATGCACCACTCAAAGCAAATGCTTTGACCCCCATTCCGGGAGATCCGTAAATCGGAAACCGAATCCGTTCGCTTTGCCGTCCTTCATTTTTCGAGCTCAATCGCAGAAAAATACTCACGGTCCAGGCCAGTCCATTGCAGAAACATAGTGAAAGGTTTCCTAAGTCCCGTCAAAATAAAAGGGAGGCATACAAGGGCAAGGGAACGCCAGGACTCTACATCACTCACCACTTAAAAGAAGTTTCGTCCTCGAAACTTAATCCTGGTCCCCACGAGTAATTCTGGGTAGCACTCCCTCCTCTCTGACGCCAGTTCCCAAGTCGCTTCACGTTCTCCCTGGTTGCTAAGATCCGCACCGGTGTTCCATCGAAGCTCAGGTCCTCTCTAAGCTCAAAAGCAGTGACCATCCATCACCAAAATCAAGTACGCAGGTTCAGAGCACATCTTCGAGAATCCGGACCACACGCTCGACTGTCCGTCGTTTTGGGGTGAAACACCGTGCTGAAATGTGGGTTAGTCTCCAGGGCTTGTTGTAGACTTTGCCGAAGGTTCGACACCCGCCGAGTGACTCTAGTCCCCGTCGTACGGGTGGGTGAAAAAAAAAAGAGTCGACTTCGTCAGTCGATCCACTGTGACTCAAACCGCATCGTGCCCTCGATGCGATGCGGAAAACCCGTGACGAATTTCCATGCTGATTCTCTCCCATTTCCACTCTGGTACCGGTAGAGATTGTAGTTTTCCCCGCTGAGCGCTGATGTTCGAACTTTACTTATTAACCATCTAAACAGCGGGTAGTGAACTGTATTACATCCCCCCTTGGTTTAGTCCACCAAGAATTCTTCTTTGAGGTCCTGTACATCTTCGTGTCACCTGGACGCGCCGCATAGGGGGCGCAGTGCGCCTCCGACAGTGTCTCTTCTTTCAACTCTGGCAGCTCAGGTAAGCAATTTCGCCCTCAAAACGTATTGCGCCGTTCGTACTCGCCCAAAAGTCGCTCGCGGGTGGTCCGGGGGGGGGGGGAATCATGTCTCGAACGAGCTGTATCGGTGCGCCTGTCTTCTGACCTTCCAGGATCTCTCTAAAAGGTTTGGCTTGACCCTCAAGGACAAGAGTCACGCGACAGTACCGGTCCTGCTGAGTACTCGCGCTCATCAGTTTCCCCTCGATTTGACCCTTCCTGCTCAAAACATCCGCTACTACGCTTGCTTTTCCCGGGGTGATACCGAACGGTCAAGCCGAGTCCTTCAGCAACTCCAACTAGTGCCTCTGTCGCGAAAACAAATCCTTCTCTGCGAACAAAACTCAAGGCTCTGGAGATCCGAAATATACATCATGATGAACTCCAAAAGGTGGTGTCTCCAACGTTTTAAAACGAAGACGACTGCTGCCAGTTCCGGATCGTGTGTCGGGCAGTTCCGCTCACATTCTCTGTGATTCCCGTTGCTGACACAATGTGCCCCAAAAAGTCCACTTTGCAAAGTCAGAACTCACATTTCTTAAACTTAGCAAACAACCTCTGGTCCCTGAGAGTCCGGAGAATAATCTGTAAGTGCCTCTCGTAATTGGTCGAAGTGGTCATCAAACCCGGACTTGTTCTTCACTGTAATCTTGTATATCACCCTGTAGTCGATGCGTAGGCGTAGCTTCCGTTCTCTTTCGCACAAGAGCACGGGTGCGTCCCAAGGTGACACACTTGGTCTGATGAACCCTTAAAGGTCCAAAACAACTAACCCGACGACAAGGAAAACAAATCACACTAACGGCCTCACAAGGCTCCAAGAGGTGCCAACAAAACAGGCTGGGTTACAACTACCTGAAATTTTTCCCCTTGAACCACACCTGCCCCAAAAGATCACGACCCAAAATGCTCCCAAACTAGGCCTCAAGGCTATGCTTTAGTCATGGGAAGCTGGCGACAAAACCCACAGGTAGGTCCCACCTCCGTCCTGGCACTGACGGGGTGCGTCACTCTAAATAACCACTAACTCTTAGTCCCAATCCGTTGCCCCTCCAAGCACCGGGCATCGAATCGAGCGGTAAACCTCCATACCAAAAATGTGACACTCCCCACTAGGAGGAAATCTAAGCTCTAGGTCCGCTCAACAATGACCTCCAGGTACTGTAGACTATCCATCTGAAACCTAAAGGGTCGGAATAAGACAGCAATGACAACAGCGAGAAGAACCTCGTCAAAGTTGCCTAGGTTCACTAAACGCTGCTCGAGGGATCACGCGCCCAACCCACCAATAGGACAACCCAACCGGCCCTCTTGCGCAGAACCCAGGAACCCGACCCAGAGCTACCCTGGTACCACCCAGCGCCAAAAGCTAAACTCCCCAATAGAAAGTCGCCACTTACTCACACTTGTGCGAAACCAGGCACGACCTCTCTAACCGAAACGAGCCCAAACGCATAAGACTTGCTAGCCCCAGTGGTCCCCACGTTTCTAACCCAAAGGAGCACCCCGAGACCCCATCACGACAAGTTCTATAACCATCGTAGTGTCTACGATAAAAAGCCGAACTATGGGTAACACCATAGGGAAGAATCCCCATTCCCACCCATACCTTGCCCATGGTGCAAAAAGAATCGGCCGATTAGTTGCTATAACCTAACACTAGAAGACCTAGAAGGTACAAGTTTAGACAAACGGATGTCCAGTTACCCACGACCGACAAACGGCCGACACACTACGAACACACGGTAGGTTGCACTACCACCCTTCACCGTTACAGGCGACGACCCGAAGGTCGGCAGAGGAAGGGGTTCGAAAAAAAAATTAAAATCGGTGCGACGATCTGCCGTGTCAACAGCCGCCCCCAGTGCATAAACACACCGGTCAGCAGACCCACCGTATCCTATGCCGGTTGCCTAACCCATTGACTCATAGCAACCATCAAGGCCCCCGGTGGCAGCCGGCCTCGGACCCCAACCTCCAAAACAGCCCGACTACACTCGCACACACACCGAGCTAAACCGGAAAACAAAACTCAACAGTCCAGCACTCTCGCATCTCTACGCAATTAAACCCTGATCATTTCATTAGTTAGTAGCCAGTGGTAATGTGCTCCTGTGGATGTTGGACAGCGACTACTGTGGTTAAAGCTGTTTTTTCTCTGATACCTTCTTAATCTGTCACGCCCCGGGGGTTTCATTAAGCGGAAGACGACCAACGAAAAGAATTGAGCTTGCGCATATATTTTTTTTTTTGAAAACCAACCTACCCCAGTGCGTGCCCAGACCCGCCGCATATACAAATTCACTCTGCGAACGGCAGAGTCTCCTTTGTATATGCACGGCGTCCTGCCCACAACCACCATACAATCATCATTTTAACCACACTAGTTCAACAGTCGAATGCATACAATTATTTTTCATAAGTATTAAAGAAGCCGGCTAGTTTTGAAAGGATAAATCCACACAACCATTTTTTTTTTAAAACAGTTTTCGAAACATTTTCCTTTTCTTTTCTTTTCTTTTGTAGTTTGAAAGCGGCCACACGGGACAAGCAAAACAACTACTCGCAAGGGCAAATAAAAGACATCCCAACATCCACATCGACCCCACAAGGGTATCGCGATCCACATAGTCGGCTACTAACAAGTAATGAAATGCGCAATAAGAAGTAAATACCAACTATGGCTACGGAGGACCAAAAGTGCTCCTGCCACGGCCTCACCGTCGCCCTAGCTCTCACCCCCCGAGAAACCTGTCACAGAGTGGGAAGTCAGTGACCAGAAAATAAAGCACGAAAGCAACTAGGGCTATAAATAAAAGCAAACCGCAGTAAACCAGAGCAACCGCCCTCCTCGTCGTGCAATCGTCGGTATCCCCCTCCCCCTGCATAACCTGGACCGGGCACCTGCCGCGGCAAACCAGACTATCCGGAGCTACCGTAAAATAAAACGTGAACACCTGCAAAACCTGACCACCCTCCCAAGAGGGAAAATAAACCACGAACACCTGTAACACCTGTAACCCCTGTAACACCTGTAACCCCTGTAACACCTGTAACCCCTGACCTCGTCGGGCACCTACCCCGACGGATCGCACCGCTCACACCTGGGAGCACCTGACCTCGTCGGGCACCTATCCCGACGGATCGCACCGCTCACACCTGGGAGCATCTGACCTCGTCGGGCACCTATCCCGACGGATCGCACCGCTCGCACCTTGATGCCTCAAACCCCACACCTACGGGGGCCCCCACTACGTCACCTCGTGGGTCTACACGGGTCGGAGACCGCTTTCCCGGAAAAGAGCACCCTTTGCGGTGGCCAGACCGCGGGTGCGCGTGTCGCAACCTCGAGCATAGTAACCAAGATACAGGGTAACACCGTAATTTATAGAGACCGTCAGCATTAGTACCGATAACATGCAGTTAATATCCTTCCAACAATACCAACTCTATGCTAAGTCTCAAAGAAAACCCACAGCATGATAAACATAACCATAACAAAATTTCCGCAATAAGGGGTTCTAAGGGTGTACCCACCTGAAACGCGAGAAGAAGATGTACGGAACTCCCGCTAAAACACTCCCACCCTGTGCCCGAAAAAGCTACAGTAAGTAATAATGTTAAAAATATCGTCGTGGTCAAAAACACTGAAAAACGGGGCGAAACGGGCCACAAACGGAGCTTCTGGGCTCAAAAGCTGAAAGCTGGTGCACGGTCCAGGCGTGGACCGGGTTCACGACGCAGAGGAGGCAGCGGCGCAGACCGGGCTCACCCCGGGAGCATGCACCAGGCGGAATGGGCCGGGCCGGTGCACCGGCTTAGCGCGCACCGGGCTCACGCATACCCGGTCGCGGCGGCAGAGCCGGGTGCACGCCCTTGCGTGGACCGCGCTTGCGGGCCGGGCTGGCGCACGCGCCCGTGCGCCGGGTCCGCGCATTCGGGCTGCGGGACGCGTGTGCCGGGTGCACGCCAGTCCGGTGGACCGCGTGAGGAGGCAGCCGTACAGGGTGAACAGTGAACCCTAATTTCGCCCCCTGCGGCTCCGGTTTCGCGATTTCAACTCCGTTTTCGCTCCCGTGCGACTCCGGCGACGACCCCGTGGGCATGATAACGGCGGCGGCGGCCTCCCGTTCAACGACGGCGGCGGCGGCCTCCCGTTCAACACCTTGTATTGCCCATGAAAACAACAAAAGGAAAACCTCACATTGGAAAATAACCGGGGAGACCCGAACCGCTCACCATGTTTTCGCCGATGGGGGAGAAAGAGGAAAGGGGGTCACCCGTTCCTCGCTCGCTCCGCCTTGTTTCTCCACTCGGTCGGTTGGGAAACAGAAAGGTTGGGGAAGTGGGTTCTCGTTGCGCTTGGGGTTTCGTACGCAGGGGAGTTGTGGGGGGAGTTGTGGGGGGAGTTGTGGGGAGTTGTGGGGAGTTGAGGGGAGTTGTGGGGAGTTGAGGGGAGTTATGGGAAGTTGCGGGGAGTTGGGGGGAGTTGTGGGGAGTTATGGGAAGTTGCGGGGAGTTGGGGGGAGTTGTGGGAAGTTATGGGAAGTTACGGGGAGTTGGGGGGAGTTGTGGGAAGTTGCACGACAGGGAAAAAGGTGGGACGGGTTAGGGTGGCGGGAGCGGTTAGAATGGGGATTGGGAATGAACCCATTTCAAGTCAAAAGCGGGTAACAAATTGGGTGCGAACCAGGGTCCGGTCTGCTTGAAAAACCGCGTTGACCACCTGAACCGCTAGCCACCTTCCGGAATTTATTCCGGGAGATTCCGGCGTCGGAATTCAAAATCGATTGCGCCGCCGTTCTCCGTTTCGCGAGCTTTATTAACTAAAAATACCCGCGAGCCCCGACGGTCTGCCCGAAAACAAGGAATTATTAGATCACCCTCCGGCCCCCGAAACGAATTGCGAAATAAACGAAACCAAAACGGAAACCGTAGATCGAGGGTACCACCAAATAAATAAAATAATCCACTAACGTAAAAAGATGAAAGGTCCGATCATCGCAGGATCCCGTCCGATCACCTTGAAAAGCGTGCCAGCCACTTAGCACGGGTTTCGATGCACCACTCAAAGCAAATGCTTTGACCCCCATTCCAGGAGATCCGTAAATCGGAAACCGAATCCATTCGCTTTGCCGTCCTTCATTTTTTGAGCTCAATCGCAGAAAAATACTTACGGTCCAGGCCAGTCCATTGCAGAAACATAGTGAAAGGTTTTCCTAAGTCCCGTCAAAATAAAAGGGAGGCATACAAGGGCAAGGGAACGCCAGGACTCTACATTTTCGTTAAAGTGTGTGTTGGGTGTTTTCCGGCCAACCGCCGCCACCGACCGCCGGCGCCGGGTCTGGCTAGGTCCGAGCCACTTCTGGGAGGATACTTTGGCTGATGCTCACCCTTGCATCAGGTCTGAGCCAGGTTTGCTCAGGAAGTTGCCAACCCGAGCCTAGCTTGGCTTGGGGGTTGCTCCGGCCAACTTCTCCGGCCGGTCTCCGGCGAGCCACAGGTGAGCACTTCACTCCTCAGTCCATCCAGAGCATGATGCTCATGTTTTATTCCAACTTGATCAAGTGGTTGATTGGTTGTAGCATAGTAACTATTGTGGACTTTGAATGTTTATGGGCCAACTTTCCCCTCGGGCCTCGTGCCGACCCAAACCAGTGAGCACGTGCTTTCTCGCGTCAGAACCTACGCGTTGAAATTTGCGGCGCAGTCTAAAGGTTCCTGGTTTGGAAGATCGGATCAAATCAATGTAGCAGGTTAATGTAATTATGCAATTTTAGTGTACTTTTTGGTTCAAGTTGCAAATGTAACTTCTTGGCCGTCTTTGGACAGTGTATACGCACCCTCTAAGCTTTTCGTGAGAGGTCCGTAGACTTCCGTTGAGCGGAAGATGGATATCGTTCCGTAAATCGGCAAAATCGTCGGTTCACGATTTCTGACGCGTGTCTCGCATACCACGGTATAAAAGAACGATTTCAGGTAACTGTAGTGCTATCGGGATAGGTATGAGTGAGTCTTTTCCTGACCACAGTTTCTGTTCAGGGCCCAGCAGTTCAGCACCAGCCTCCCGGTAGTCATGCGGGAGTTCGGGACCGGCCTACGTCAGGGGGGTTCGTTCGACTGACTTCGAGGTGGGTAGCCCTTAGAACCTCTTTGTGCATGTTCTTGTTATTGTTATATTTATCACTGTAAGGGGTAGTGGGGGTGACGTGGACCCCCAGATTAATGAACGTCGCGGTGGGAGATTGGACGGGTACTTTGCCCCCTCCGAACAACAGTAGGGTTGGTCGGGGCATGCTAGCGATGAGGACGGTGATCGGTGTGACCAGTCGGAAGTCGGAAGGTGGGTCCCTCTTTCGACAGTTCTTGAGTCGGGAAATGAGGGTGATTGGTAAGAGCAAAAGTTTGTCATGTTAAAATATTGCTAACCCCCGTACATGCTTATATTTTTATTATCATGATATTTATGGCGACTAAGGGTCGCGATGCTCGATGATACGTCATGTTCTGGGGGTTTGCCGAGGTTGGTGCTCGGTCTGGTTTGCCGAGGTTGGTGCTCGGTCTAGTTCGCCGAGGTTGGTGCTCGGTCGAGGCTCGAGATTGCTACACGCACACCAGCGGTTTGGCCACCGCGAGGGTGTGCTTTTTCGGAAAAGTGGTACGTTGACCCGTGTACCCCACGTGTAGGTGACGTAATGGGGGCCCTCATGGGTGGAGGGTATGAGCGGTGCCGAGGAGGGTGCTCGAGGTCGTGCCGGGGCAGGAGCTCGGTACGACTTACCGAGATAGGTGCTCGGTGTGGTTGCCAGGGCAGGTGCCCGGGTTTGGATTGTACAGGGTTTTTCACTATTGGTTGCATGTTGAGGAGGGCGGTTGCTATGGTTTTACAGTGGTTTGTCATACTTTAGCCCTTATTGCTTTTAATATTGTTTCTGGTCACTGACTTCCCACTCCGTGACAGGTCCGTCCAGGGGCGAGTGCTAGGGCGTTGGTGAGGCCGCGTGAGCGATCTTCTGGCCCTTAGAGGCCACAGATACTGTTTACTTTACTTCCTTTGTTCATTTTATTACTCATAGTAGCTAGTTGTGGATTCTGATACCCCCGTGGGGTCGACGTGGATGTTGGTCTATCTTTCATACCTTCTGGATAAATGCTTATTTTTACATCTCTTGATTGGCCGCTTTCAAATTACAAACAAAACAGAAAAGAGAAAAACATTACGAAAACAGTTTTATAAAACCGGGGTGTCGTGTGGGCACCGTTTTCAAAATCCTGTGGATTTATGTGATTACGAAAACAGTTTTATAAAACCTGGGTGTCGTGTGGGCACCATTTTAAACCCTGTGGATTTATGGATTTCGAAATGGCTTTATAAAACTTGGGTGTCGTGTGGGCACTGCTTTCAAAACCCTGCGGTTTTATCCTTTCAAAAATGGTCGGCCTCTTTATTAATTATGGAAAGGTAGTTGTTTGCAGTCGACTGTTGAACTAGTGTGGTTAAAGGAATGGTTGTATGGATATTGTAGTCAGGACGCCATGCATATACAAAGGAGACTCTGCCCGTTTGCAGAGTGAATTTGTATATGCGGCGGGTCTGGGCACGCACCGGGGGAGAGCAGTTTCAAAAAAAAATATATAGGCAAATTTGAGAGCCAACGGTGGCTTTTCTTCCGTGTGTTTAAACCCCGGGGCGTGACAGATTAAGATGGTATCAGAGAAAAACAACTTTAACCACAGTAGTCGCCGCCCAACATCCACAGAAGCACATTACCACTAGCTACTAACTAATGAAATGATCAGGGTATAGGTGCGTAGAGATGCGAGAGTGCAGGATTATTAAGTTTTGTTTCTCGGTTTAACTCGGGTGTTGTGCTAGTGTAGTAGGGTTGGTTTGGAGGTTGGGGTCGAGGCCGGCTGCCACCGGGTTCGAGGAGGTGGCTGGGAAGTGATGGATTAAGCAACCGGCACAGGACACGGTGGGACTGCCGACGGTGCTCATGCACCCGGTGCGGCTGTTAACACGACAGATCGTTGTGTCGGCTTTTGTCTTCCAAACCCCTTCCTCTGCCGACGCCTGGTCGTCGTTAGTAATGGTGACTGGTGGCTGGGTAATCCGCCGGTGGTTGTTAGTGTGTCGGCTGTCATGTCGGACGTGGGTAACCGGGTGGCTCTTGTCTAAGGTTGTACCTTTTAGGTCTTCCGGTTTAGGTCACAACGGATTGTCGGCCGAATCTTTTGCACATTGGGCAAGGTATGCGTGGGAATGAGGATTCTTCCCCTACGGCTGTTACCCACCGTTCAACTGTTGCTGTGACCACCGGGACTAGTCAACCCTGTTCGTTTGGGCTCAGTTTGTTTAGAAAGGCCATGCCTCGTTTCGCACAAGTGTGCGTAAGGGGCGGCTTTTTATTGGGTGTCTAGCTTTTTGGACGCTGGGTGGTGCTGGTCAGCTCCTTTTAAGGGGTTGTGGTGGTGTAGCTCTGAGTTGAGTTCTCTTGTTCGGCACAAGAGGGTCGGTTAGGTCGTCTCATTAATGGGTTGACGTGTGATCCCTCGAGTACGCATAGTAAACCTAGGCAGTTTGATGACAAGGTGATTCTCGTTTTTTTTGTTGCCTATCCTCTCCCGACCCGATAGGTTTTGGATGGGTAGTCTACTATACCCGGAGGCCATTATCTTAGCGGACCTAGAGCTCAGAGTCCTCTCGGTTGGGAGTGTGACTGTTCGGTCTGAGTGGTTGCAGCTCGGTTCGTTGCCCGGTGCTTGAAAGGGCGACGGATTGGGACCGAGCGTCAGTGGTTAATCAGAGTGTCGCACCCCTTCGGTGCCAGGACGGAAGTAGGACAGTATTTCTTGGGTTTTGTCGCCAGCTTCCCATGACCAAGGCATAGTGTTGAGGACTTTGGGTTGCGAGTCTATTGTTCTGGAAGCAGTGTAGGTCAATGAGGGTTGTTGACTACATGGCGCTCTGGCAGTGGTCACTTTCGGCTAGGATGCCCTACATGCAGCATTTTCTGTGGGGTAGACCTTGTAGTAGGTCTGAGAGCTGAAACCTAGCTTTAGTTTTGACCGTCGCCTCGGTAGGACGGACAGTCGGAGTGGACAAGCCGGGATAGTGGTTATGCTCCGAGCTAGTGGCCCGTGTTGGTAACGGGTGGAAGTGGCCCGTGTTGGTGACGGGTGGAGGTGGTCCGTGTTGGTGACGGATGGGTTCGTTGTTCCAAAGGAGGATTGCTTGTAGGCGGTGACCTGGCTGGTTTGGTTGGCACATCCTGTTGTCTCACGAGGGTATTACTGTGGGTTCCCCTTTGTGGTCGGGATATTTTGGGCATTTAAGGGCCCGTCGGTCCGGGTTTGGTGGTAGGACCGGAGTACCTCAACGCATCGCGAGACTTTGGTTGCTGACCGATCAGCACCGTCAGAGGTGGTCTGCGAACCGGTGGTGTCTTAACAGGGAACTCCAAGCCGAGGAGCAGGCTTACTCAGGTTAGTTCCGATCAAGAGGGACGGGACGGTAGGGTTGCCGAGCGGGTTGAGCCGTCGGTAGTCTGAAATCTTAGGGCAGATCAGTCCGGTGGCTCTCCGTTCAGGGTTACCACCGAGTTTCGCCCAGAGATGTAGGGCGCTTTGCGTGTCATTGCTTCGGGGGTGGATATTTGAGCGCCCCAGCGGTGTTCATGGGTATGTTGAACGGAATGTTTAGACTCTTCTTGGATCAACTCGCGTACGGGTGAGGAGCGTTTACGAGTGACCGTGCAGACTCTCAGGGACCAGAGAGTGTAGGCCAAACTCCAAAGGTGTGAGTTTGGGAATCGCGAGGTGGGCTTTTTCTGGGACGGCTAAAAGTCAGGAGAGCTTCGAAGAACGCAAGGTTCGGCTAACACGGGCACCAGTGTATGCACTATCGGCACCGGTGAGAATTTTGGGGTTTAAGGTGATGCATCACGGAACGGACTTGGAAGTGTGGTGAGGTAGCAGGGGAAAGTTAAGACCCTAAGAGGACTCTTGGTGGTTTAATTTGACAAGGGATGTAGCACAACTCGTGACTCGCCATTGGGTTGGTCGTCGAATAAAGGCCAAACATCAGCGCCCGTTGGGGAAACTGCAATCTCTCCTAGTGCCAGAGGGAAATGCGAGGATCACGAGAGGGCGCGAAGCCTTTTGGGAGCGCAAGTCGGGCATGCTTGGGCCCTTTCCCCACTTACTAGATTCCTGGTGTGTTTAAGTTTCGAGGACGAAACTTCTTTTAAGGTGTGAGTGATGTAATACTCGGGAAATCTGAGTTGGTATAAAGAGTGTTTTTCAGGTGTGAATGTGTGCGAGGAAACAAAGTTAACTTTAGTGGTCTGTATACCGGTGTGCGAACGGCACAATCGCCGAAGCACAAATTCCGCCTTTTCGATCCGAGTCTAATCTTGGAAATCTGAGGTCTCCAGTGCGATCGTCTCATCGAATCGAGTGAAAATGGTATAGACCGTTTGTCGATCCGGCGGTCGGATCGTCCTGAACTTAGCAAGGAAACTAGTGGAACCCGCAACTTAAGTGAATAGTGAAATGAATAGTAACTCCCTGATTTAATTCTCTCGCTAGCCAACGTCGGCCGATCGACTGTCTGGAGTCCGAATCTGACGATCCAGGTAGTCGATTTGAATGGCGTCGTCGTTCTGAGCGCAGTGGCGTTGACCAAATTTCTGTTTGACGAGCTGGAAGCATCGTAAAGCATGCAGAACTGTTTATTTTACCGTATTTGATGGATTTTAAAATTATAGGGGATCGAATGCGACAAACCAAAATCAATACTTTGTAGATCTCGTCGAGCCGAACGTCGTGGTGGTATCCGTTGTTCAGTTTGATGACCCGGTGGCCTCGAAAAGCGTGAAAAGCGGCGAAAAACGGTGTTTTTGCATAAGAGTCCTCGCATTTTATGTGCGGAATCTAATGGGATTCTTTGGAGAGGGGCCTATGTGTGAGTTGAGGTCCCTGCAATAGGACCCGTTTCTAGATGAGGTTAGTGGAGGGGCTTCTTAGCATTTTGTGCAAAGGTATACAAATAGTGGTGAATGGACCCAAGTTGCCCTAGCTCGGATCCATCGCACCCAGCCGCACCTGAGGAAGCCTCTCGACTTCCTCTGCCCCTGCTCCGACGGCTGCACCCGCAGCGCCGCCGGCCGCCACCACCCCTCGCCGGGAAAGCAAGATCTACTCTTTCTTTCTGATTGGTTGACAAGGGAAGCAACCAATGGGCTCGGGTCCTCTCCAAACCACATCTGGGAACGTCCTCGGCCACCTGAGAGGCAGATCGGAGAGCCCCGACGCCCAGAACCGCCGCTCGCCGCCGGGCCATCATCCTCTTCGTCCTCGGGTCCGACGAGGTGAGCCCATTTGCTTTTTGGTTTTTTTCGGCAACTTGAGCCCCGGCAGTCAGTTACTGACACCAAGAGGGTGATCTGGGTCATTTCCCGAGGCCTGGGCACCCCGGGGTACCGGCGGGTGAAGCATGGGTCGCCGGAACCCTAATACTTGGTCGATGATGCACGCGTCGCCTCCGGAGCTCCGGTGCCGGATCTAAGTTGATAGGAATTCTCTGTTGGTCCACAGGAGGGCCTCCACGAAGTTTGGTGGGCTTTGGAGCAGTGTGGAACGCGGAGGAACAAACCCTAGTTTCTGGTCATCTTCCTCACGGCCGAGCTCCACTGCCCGGCGCCGCCACTGCCCCACACCGCCGGACTGACCCTTGGCAAGCTCCGTAGCACCGTGTGGAACACCTTGGTCCAGTCGGAGGGACTGAAAAGCGCTGGTCGGAAATCCACCATTAGAGCATCTCCTTCTTCCCCGAGCTCGAGCTCCGGCGATTGCCGCCGCTCCCAGCCGCCGCCCAGTGCCTTAGGTGAGTTCCTTGGACATTGGGAAGGCCTTACATGCATTTGCATGAAAGTTGTAACGTGGGGTTTTTGCTCGCTTTAGTAACACTATTAGAGCAACCCGAGGTTGAGCTCCGGCCGCCGCCGCCGCCTTTGGTCGCCGGCCAACTACCCAGGTGAGTAGTAAGGACTATATTTAAGCTTTCCATCAACTTGTTTTGGACAGAAAGGCTCTGCGAATTAAGTTGCTCCAACCTTTTCGTTAAAGTGTGTGTTGGGTGTTTTCCGGCCAACCGCCGCCATCGACCGCCGGCGCCGGGTCTGGCTAGGTCCGAGCCACTTCTGGGAGGATACTTTGGCTGATCCTCACCCTTGCATCAGGTCTGAGCCAGGTTTGCTCAGGAAGTTGCCAACCCGAGCCTAGCTTGGCTTGGGGGTTGCTCCGGCCAACTTCTCCGGCCGGTCTCCAGCGAGCCACAGGTGAGCACTTCACTCCTCAGTCCATCCAGAGCATGATGCTCATGTTTTATTCCAACTTGATCAAGTGGTTGATTGGTTGTAGCATAGTAGCTATTGTGAACTTTGAATGTTTATGGGCCAACTTTGCCCTCGGGCCTCGTGCCGACCCAAACCAGTGAGCACGGGCTTTCTCGCGTAAGAACCTACGCGTTGAAATTTGCGGCGCAGTCTAAAGCTTCCTGGTTTGGAAGATCGGATCAAATCAATGTAGCAGGTTAATGTAATTATGCAATTTTAGTGTACTTTTTGGTTCAAGTTGCAAATGTAACTTCTTGGCCGTCTTTGGACAGTGTATACGCACCCTCTAAGCTTTTCGTGAGAGGTCCGTAGACTTCCGTTGAGCGGAAGATGGATATCGTTCCGTAAATCGGCAAAATCGTCGGTTCACGATTTCTGACGCGTGTCTCGCATACCACGGTATGAAAGAACGATTTCAGGTAACTGTAGTGCTATCAGGATAGGTATGAGTGAGTCTTTTCCTGACCACAGTTTCTGTTCAGGGCCCAGCAGTTCAGCACCAGCCTCCCGGTAGTCATGCGGGAGTTCGGGACCGGCCTACGTCAGGGGGGTTCGTTCGACTGACTTCGAGGTGGGTAGCCCTTAGAACCTCTTTGTGCATGTTCTTGTTATTGTTATATTTATCACTGTAAGGGGTAGTGGGGGTGACGTGGACCCCCGGATTAATGAACGTCGCGGTGGGAGATTGGACGGGTACTTTGCCCCCTCCGAATAATAGTAGGGTTGGTCGGGGCATGCTAGCGATGAGGACGGTGATCGGTGTGACCAGTCGGAAGTCGGAAGGTGGGTCCCTCTTTCGACAGTTCTTGAGTCAGGAAATGAGGGTGATTGGTAAGAGCAAAAGTTTGTCATGTTAAAATATTGCTAACCTGTAGGTTTTTATAGGATCCACAAGGATCTAAATAGGTACTATCAAACAACTAGAGGGGGGGTGAATAGGTGTAATACTTATAAAACCAAATCTCAGTGCAAAATAAAAACCAATGCGAAAAATAAAAACAGCACACCGAGATATACGTGGAAACTCCAATCCAGGAGAAAAACCACGGGACCAACACGCAATAACAATCCACTAAGAATAGAAGAATAACAAGGTGATTACCGACTCCACGGACTCAACCCCTCCTTCAGCTTCATCGGACCTTGCGCTGACCGGTTGGATGTCCACGCAATAACAATCCACTAAGAAAAGAAGAATAACAAGGTGATTACCGTCTCCACGGATTTAACCCCTCCTTCAATTTCTTCGGACCTCGCGCTCCACCGTTTGCACGTCCACTGCACACGTTCGAATCCACGAACGCCACTCGAATCCACGAGCACACGTTTCGAATCCACGAAACGCCTTTAGCACACCGAATCCACGATGCCACGTCGAATCCACGACGCAAACTCAGTCGATAAGAATATTGACTTCGATGGTGATCCTTTGCTTAGATTATCAATGAAGATCCATGGGAAAAATCTCTAAGCAAAGATTATATCAATTCGACAAAAGATATGTTCTTGAAAGAACCGTCGAATTGACCTAAAAGAGGCTAAAAAGAAGAACGATAAAAATCTAGCCTCTAGGGTTGCTCTCAAGAGTTTTATAAATTGATCGGCCGTAGCTCCCACGTTTTTGAGAAACCCTAAATGTCTATTTATAGTTTAGAAACCTTTGGAAAGAGATAAGAATCAGAAACTTACCTTATCTGGAAATTTTACGGACGGCGATCCGGATCGGATTTACTGCGATCCGGATCGTCGTAGCGTGATAGACAATTCCAGAAAACCAAGGGTTCGGGATCCGGATTGAACTTCCCGATCCGGATCGTTTATGAATTTCAGCAACATCCAATGTTCGGGATCCGGATCAGAATAGGCTTGGATCCGGATTGGATTTGCACATGAACTAATACCCTTCGGGATCCGGATTGGATCATCTGATCCGGATCCTGAACATGCCCCATGTCCAGTTTTTGATTTTTATGCAATTAAAAATTCTTCCAAGTGTTTCTACACTATAAGAAAGTATTCGGATCACCAAAATTATTTAGTTAACCATACCTGATCCTTTTGAATACTTTCTTCTTGAGATTGATGTAACTGATCCACAATTCTTCAACTTCAATCTTCAAGACTCAAGACACTGAGTGTCAACTTGAGCTCTTGTTGTGTCACGCCCCGAGGGATTATCTTTAGCGGAAACGAATTACAAAAAGGTAGTAAAATTTTTTTTTTTTAAAACCTTCCTTCCCAGCACGTGCCCAGATCCGCCGCATATACAGGATCACTCTACAAACGGACAGAGTCTCCCCTGTATATGCACGGCGTAACGGTTGTACAATGTTCAACAAGGTAGTAAACGATCAATCACAACAATCCAGAACATACAACCATTCACAATGCGTTGGATAAGGCTCACGGCCGTTCAGTTTGAAAGGATAAATCCACCAGGTTGAAACGGTGCCCACCCGGCACCCATATTTTGAAAACCCATTTCGAAAGCAACATAAACTCAGGGTTTTGGAAAGCAGTGCCCACACGAAACTTAGATTTTGGAACCTATTTTCGAAAGCCATAAACCCACAAGGTTTTGAAAGCGGTGCCCACACGACACCCGAGTTTTGAAATAGATGTTTTCGCAATCTTTTCTTTGGTTTACTCTTTTATTTTCCAAAACGGCCACCAGAGAAATAAGGAAAGCCAAAGAAATTAAATAGTCACCATACCGACATCGACACCGACCCCACGAGGGTATCGAGAACCATCCACAATCTACAAATAGTAAATGGAATGCGAAAGAAAGAGAAAAAAATACTGTTCAGGTCTCCAGGGACCCAGAATCTCTCGCTGCGGCCTCACCGTCGCCTAACTCTCCCCCCGGTAGGACCCTGTCGCAAAGTGGGAAGTCAGCGACTAGATAACAATGATAATAGTAAAGCAGGTAAAGAAAACAACGTCCAACCGTAGCCTATCCGGAGCAACCACCCTCGCAAGGGAAAAGTAAAATCAACCACCTGTGAACCTGCAATACCCGATCCCGCCGGACAACTAAACCGACGGGTCGCACCACGCCCAAGTCGGACAACTAAACCGAATGGGTCGCACCGCTCCCCCGCCGGACAACTAAACCGACGGGTCGCGCCGCTCACACCTTGGCGCATCCAAGCCCCACAACTAAAGGGGTCCCACTCCATCCTGTGGGTATACACGGGTCAACGACCACTTTTCCGGAAAAGCGCACCCGTTGCGGTGGCCAAACCGCGGGTGCGCGTGCTGCAGCCTCGAGCCAAGTAACCGAACAACAATAGTATACCAGATAATAGTGACCGTAAGGATTTCCGGGTTAGTATCAACAAGTACCTTGAAATTTTGCTCAATTTAACATAATTCGAAATAACTGAAAACACTTAAAGATTGAAGTACAGTTATCGGGAACCCGACGTTTGATCCCGAATTAAAACCCACCTGTCGCTTATAACGTTCCTCGCTCGACTCCCCCGGGTCCCGGCACGCTCCCCGAAGCTACAAACAGGATCCCCGGGCGGGAAGTCAAAACCGATAGATAAAATCAAAGAAAGCCCCGAACGCTAATCTGCTCCAGACGGCGGCGGCAAGCCCTGCGCCGCCCTGCTGCCCGCGCGGTGCCTCGCATGCACGGGCTGCCCCGCGCGGCGCCCCGCATGCGGGTTGCCCCGCGCGGCGCCCCGTATGCGCGGGCTGCCCCGCGCGGCGCCCCGCATGCGGGTGCCCCGCGCGGTGCCCCCGCATGCGCGGGTTGCCCCGCGCGGCGCCCCGCATGCGGGTTGCCCCGCGCGGTGCCCCCGCATGCGCGGGCTGCCCCGCGCGGCGCCCCGCATGCGCGGGTGCCCCCGCGCGGCGCCCCCGCATGCGCGGGCTGCCCCGCGCGGCACCCCGCATGCGCGGGTGCCCCCGCATGGCGCCCCGCATGCGCGGGCTGCCCCGCGCGGCGCCCCGCATGCGGGTGCCCCGCGCGGTGCCCCCGCATGCGCGGGTTGCCCCGCGCGGCGCCCCCGCAGGCGGGCGGCCCCGCGCGGCGCCCCCGCATGCGGGCGGCCCCGCGCGGTGCCTAGCCCGCTCGGGGGAGCTGCCCGCAGGCACGGGCAGCCCCGCGCGGCCTCAAGCTCGTGCGGGTGCCCTGCCGGCGGGTGGCTCGTCCCTCCCTCGCCTCCGAGGGCGGCGGATGCCCGTCCCGAAACCCTCCAAGAATCCCCCTTCCCCTTCCTCGATCAAGAACCGAAAAGGGAAAACGACCATGCTTACCTCATTTTTCGTCGGCTAGGGTTCCACGAGGGTGATCGTGCCGTTCTTGCGCGCCCGTCTCCAAGGGTGTGCGGGCGTTCGTCCCTTTTCCTCGATCGCCTCCTTGGTTCTACACGCCGACTGGTGGGAAAGGGGAAGAATAGGGGAAGGAGGATGGCGGCTCGTCTTCTGCGCTGAGGAAACCGTCTGTCGAGGGTGCGAGAAGTGGGAATCCCGAACCCTAACCCCAAACCAAAGGATAAATCATCCGGTCCCTAAACGAACAAGTGGGACTTAACCCCAAACCTCAAAGGGGGAAAAATAATAGGTCACAAACCTGGGTCCGGTCCGCCTCGAAAACCGCGTTAGTCGCCTGGACTGTTGGCAGTCTTCCGGAATTTATTCTGGGAGATCCCGGCTTCGGAATCCAAAACCGATCGCGCCGCCGTTCTCCGTTTCGCGAGCTTTATTATCTAAAAATACCCGCGAGCCCCGACAGCCTGCCCAGAAACAAGGAATTAAGAACCACCTTCCAGACCCCTTAAGCGAACCGCGGTGCACTAAAGATTAAAAAATAAAGGGGATCCGGGTTCCCCGAAACCCGCAGGTATTACACCACTTACCTCTTAAAACGAGTTTTGTCCTCGAAACTCAACCCTGAGTTGCGGTGAAAAGATTGGGGTAGCTCTCTCTTATTTTTGACTCTAGCTCCCACGTTGCTTCTCGTTCCTCCTGGTTGCTCCAGAGCACCTTCACGTAGGGGATGACTCGGTTCCGCAGCGCTTTGTTTTCTCTTGCTAGGATACGCACGTGGGTTTCCTCGAAGCTTAGGTCCTCCTTGAGTTCGAGCGAGGAGGCGTCCAACACGTGTGACGGGTCGGAAAGATATTTCCGGAGCATGGACACGTGGAAAACATTGTGGACCCGGTCGAGGTTAGGCGGTAGGGCAAGGCGGTACGCCACTGGGCCAATGCGCTCCAAGATCTCAAAAGGCCCTACGTACCGTGGACTCAACTTGCCTCTCAACCCGAAACGCCTGATCCCTCTGGATGGTGAGACCCATAAGAACACGTGCTCTCCCACTTGAAATTCCAAATCGCGGCGCCGTCGGTCTGGGTAGCTCTTCTGTCGGCTTTGGGCGGCCAGCAAACGCTGTCTGATGAGGCGTACCTTCTCTTCAGTCTCTTCCACCAAGTCGGGTCCCAGGAATTTCCGTTCGCCCAAGTCGTCCCAACAGATCGGGGATCGGCAGCGTCTCCCGTATAAGGCTTCGTAGGGCGCCATCTAGATGCTGGCCTGGTAGCTATTGTTGTAGGCGAATTCCACGAGGGGTAGGTAGCGTGCCCAACCGACTCCCCAGTCAAGCACACAGGCGCGTAGCAGGTCCTCGAGGGTCTGAATCACTCGCTCCGATTGTCCGTCCGTCTGAGGGTGAAAGGCTGTGCTGAAATGGAGCTTGGTCCCTAGGGCTTGCTGTAGGCTCTGCCAAAACTTCGAGACGAAGCAGGTGTCCCTGTCTGAGGTGATGGATGTCGGTACTCCGTGCAGTCTCACGATCTCGCTGAGGTAGGCCTGTGCCAATCGCTCTCTGGTCCAGGTTGTGTGGATGGGCAGGAAATGTGCTGACTTGGTTAGCCGGTCCACAATGACCCAAATTGCGTCGTGCCCCTGCGGCGAACGTGGGAACCCAGAGACAAAGTCCATGGTAATCTGATCCCACTTCCACTTCGGCACTGGTAAGGGCTGTAATTTCCCCGCTGGCCGCTGATGCTCTGCCTTAATCTGCTGACATACCAGGCAATGAGCTACATGTCGTGTCACGTCCCCCTTCAGCTTAGGCCACCAAAAGGTCTGCTTGAGGTCCCTGTACATCTTCGTGCCCCCCGGGTGCGCCGCATAAGGAGCGCGGTGAGCCTCTACCAGAATTTCCTCCTTCAATTCCAGCGAATCTGGTACGCAGAAACGCCCGCGGAACCGCATGACGCCGTCGCTTCCCACTGCAAAGTCGTTCTCCTGGTCCGGGTGGATCTTGTCTCGCACGAGCTGTAAGTGCGGGTCCGCCAGTTGTCCTTCTCGGATTCTCTCGAAAAGCGTCGGCTTGACCACTAACGCTGTCAGTTGGGCAACAGTGCCCGCTGGTACCACCTCCAACTTCAGTCGTGAAAATTCCGCAATCAAGGTGCTCTGCTCAGTTATCGCGCTCCCCGACGCCCCTTCCTGATGCCCTTTCCTGCTCAATGCATCGGCCACCACGTTTGCCTTCCCGGGGTGGTATTGAATCGTCAGGTCGTAGTCTTTCAACAGCTCTAGCCACCGTCTCTGCCGCAAGTTTAATTCTTTTTGGGTAAAGATGTACTTAAGACTCTGATGATCCGAGAAGACGTTACAGTGGACTCCAAAGAGATAGTGCCTCCACAGTTTTAAAACGAAGACGACTGCGGCCAGTTCTAAGTCGTGTATCGGGTAGTTCTTTTCGTAGTCCTTCAGTTGCCTGGACGCGTAGGCAATCACCTTCCCCTGTTGCATCAGGACGCCACCCAGACCGATCCTCGATGCGTCGCAGTACACTTCATAATCCTCTCCGGGTGTCGGCAGCACGAGTATTGGTGCCCTGGTTAACCTCCTCTTGAGTTCCTCAAAGCTCTCTTGGCACTTAGCCGTCCATAGAAACTTTTCCCCTTTCTTGGTCAACCGGTTTAAAGGGGCCGCAATCTTCGAGAAACCCTCGACGAAGCGTCTGTAATATCCCGCCAGTCCCAAGAAGCTGCGGACCTCCGTCACTGTCGTCGGCGGCTGCCAGTCGATCACCGATTCCACCTTCTTGGGGTCCACGGCGATTCCCTCTGCCGAGATCACGTGCCCTAGGAAACCCACCTCTCGTAGCCAGAATTCACACTTCTTGAGCTTCGTGAACAGCTTCTGATCCCTGAGGGTCTGGAGGATCGTTCGCAAATGGTCTTCGTGTTCCTCGTCGGTGGCTGAATAGATCAGGATGTCGTCGATGAAGACCACCACGAACCGGTCCAAGAAAGGTCTGAAGATCCGGTTCATCATATCCATGAAGACGGCGGGGGCGTTCGTAAGTCCGAACGGCATAACCGTGAACTCGTAGTGGCCATACCGGGTCCGGAAAGCAGTCTTCGGGATGTCCTCGTCCCGAACCCGGAGTTGGTGGTAGCCCGATTGCAGATCGATCTTGGAAAAGACCGTCGCCCCTCTCAGCTGGTCGAAGAGGTCATCTATTCTGGGCAGGGGGTACTTATTCTTCACCGTGACTTTGTTTATTCCCCTGTAATCAATGCAGAGACGCAGGCTTCCGTCTTTCTTCCGCACAAAGAGTACCGGGGCGCCCCAAGGTGATACACTCGGTCTTATGAACCCCTTATCCAAGAGGTCTTCCAGTTGTGCTTTGAGCTCTTTTAACTCTGCGAAGGCCATTCGGTAAGGCGCCTTCGTAATAGGCTGCGTGCCCGGTAGTAGTTCGATAGGGAACCCCACCTCCCGTTCAGGGGGCATCCCAGGCAGTTCCGTGGGAAAAACGTCGGGGAAGTCCCTCACCACTGGGATATCGGCAGGCGTCGTCGGGGGGTCGGGTGGCCAAGTCCACCGATGCTAAATAGGCCACGCAACCACCCTCCACCAGTCTTCTGGCCCGTGCCGCTGAAATAATCGCCGGGAAGGAGATGCTCTTGCACATCATGTACACATGCTCAGGGAAGCCCGGTTCTTGTAACCGCAGCTGTCGCTTGTCGCAATCGATGAGCGCCTGGTACCTCGTGAGCCAGTTCATGCCCAGCACCACGTCGTACTCCTTCAGGGGGATTACCACCAAATCCCAAGGACATGCCAGTCGCCCTAACTTAACCGGGCAGGCGGTCACAACGCTGACCGCCTCCAAGGTCCCCCCTGCCGTTTGCATCGTCAAGAAGGTTTCGAGGGGTGTCTCCTCGAGACCACACAGAAACACGAAGTCACGGGAAATGAAAGAGTGTGTTGCTCCGGTGTCGAAAAGAGTTCTAGCATGGGAATTTGAAACAGAAGTAATACCTGCAAGAGCGTCCTCCGGCGGATCCGCCTCTTGGCGGGTCATCGAGAAAACCCGCCCGCCAGGTTGTGGCCGCCTATCCTCCTCTCGCCGTGGTACAGGGGGTTTGGACGTCGACCCCACCGGGGCTTTTCCCCGCCCCGACAGTTGTGGCGAGGGTGTGGAAGCTGCTGAGGATGCAGATCCCCCGACTAAGGGGCAGTTGCGGCGAAAGTGCCCCGATTTGCCGCATCGGAAGCAATGGTCTCCCCTTTGGGGGCAGTCCCCCGCTCGGTGTCCTCCCCCACAAATAACGCAAGGCCTGTCTCCTGTCCTCGGTCCTCCTGCCGGTGCGCTCCGAGATCCCGACTGTGGCCTCCACCGCTTGGGGGGTCGGCTTCCACTAGAAGAGCCTCCCCGGGAGTATTGCTGCGGTCGCTTCCTTTCCTCATGGTGCGCCGGGTCCCCCCTCCTGGCGCGAGTAACGGCGAACCCGCGCTCCACCACCGTGGCCCTGTCGACCACTTTCCGAAAAGTGTGCAAGTCAGCTGCTTGCACCACTTCGAAAATATCACTCCGCAGTCCGTCCACGAAGAGTTGCGCCTTATGGGACTCGTCCCTTATCACGAAAGGGACGCAGTTGGCCAGTCGTACAAATTCGCGCTGATATGCCATCACTGTCTTACTCCCCTGCTGGATGTGGCTCAAGTCATCCTCCAACTTCTTTTTAACGCTGCTTGTGAAAAAGGCTCCAAACAGCTCCTGTTTGAACGTCGTCCATGACGGAAGTACGGCGACGCCCTTTGCGGGATCAGGGCGCACCGTCTTCCACCATAGGCGGGCGTTCCCCTCCAGGAAGTGAACCGCCAGGGGAACCCGCTCGTCATCCTCCATGAGTAAGTCCTCGAATAACTTCTCCATCGATCCCACCCACTTCTCGACGACCCAGGGATCAGTCGTCTCCCCGTCGAACGTGGGTGGGTCGTACTTCTTGAAGTCGGCCAGGTTGGCCCGCACGCGGTCCCGCTCAGTCAGCGGAACTGACCCCTCCCCCGTGGCGGCGGCAGCCACAGAAGGGGAAGGGGTGACCACGGTCTCCCCCGAGGCACCCCGGCCGGTGCTTCCCGGCGCCGGCCCCGCAGTTGCTGTCGCGGTTACCGCCGCTGGCGTCGTCGTCTGGGGTGGAGGTACCTCGTCTGCGGCAGTCGCTGTAGGGGCCACTCCTGCGCTGACCCCCGTCGTCGGCGCGCCTGGCCCCTGCGGAGGGGCGGTGGCGACCGTCACCGTCGCGGCCGGTTGCTGCTGCGTCAATTGACGCACATGAGACGTGAGGGTCGCCAGCTGCCCCGCCATGTCCCTCAGTTGTTGTCGTAGGAGCTGGTTCTCTGCGTTCGCCGACGTCGTCGCGTCTGCCCCTGCATCCTCGGCCGATGATCTAGTACGGGCCATTGCTGTGCACAAAACATAAGTCAGTTCTAGACTCCACTAACAACCAACGAACCATCTGTCGAGAGAAGAGGACTCGGACTTATTTCCCCCCCCCCTCGATCACTCGCGTCCTACTCTCCTACGACCTACCATTCCATTCCTTTGTAGTTAAGTGGGTATTCCTGTGGACGTCGGCACCGACTGTTGTGATTGAAAGCAAGTCTCTGATACCATCTTAATCTGTCACGCCCCGGGGGATTATCTTTAGCGGAAACGAATTACAAAAAGGTAGTAAATTTTTTTTTTTGAAAACCTTCTTTCCCAGCACGTGCCCAGATCCGCCGCATATACAGGATCACTCTACAAACGGACAGAGTCTCCCCTGTATATGCACGGCGTAACGGTTGTACAATGTTCAACAAGGTAGTAAACGATCAATCACAACAATCCAGAACATACAACCATTCACAATGCGATGGATAAGGCTCACGGTCGTTCAGTTTGAAAGGATAAATCCACCAGGTTGAAACGGTGCCCACCCGGCACCCATATTTTGAAAACCCATTTCGAAAGCAACATAAACTCAGGGTTTTGGAAAGCAGTGCCCACACGACACTTAGATTTTGGAACCTATTTTCGAAAGCCATAAACCCACAAGGTTTTTAAAGCGGTGCCCACACGACACCCGAGTTTTGAAATAGATGTTTTCGCAATCTTTTCTTTGGTTTACTCTTTTATTTTCCAAAACGGCCACCAGAGAAATAAGGAAAGACAAAGAAATTAAATAGTCACCATACCGACATCCACACCGACCCCACGAGGGTATCGAGAACCATCCACAATCTACAAATAGTAAATGGAATGCGAAAGAAAGAGATAAAAATACTATTCAGGTCTCCAGGGACCCAGAATCTCTCGCTGCGGCCTCACCGTCGCCTAACTCTCCCCCCGGTAGGACCCTGTCGCAAAGTGGGAAGTCAGCGACTAGATAACAATGATAATAGTAAAGCAGGTAAAGAAAACAACGTCCAACTGTAGCCTATCCGGAGCAATCACCCTCGCAAGGGAAAAGTAAAATCAACCACCTGTGAACCTGCAATACCCGATCCCGCCGGACAACTAAACCGACGGGTCGCACCACGCCCAAGTCGGACAACTAAACCGAATGGGTCGCACCGCTCCCCCGCCGGACAACTAAACCGATGGGTCGCGCCGCTCACACCTTGGCGCATCCAAGCCCCACAACTAAAGGGGTCCCACTCCATCCTGTGGGTATACACGGGTCAACGACCACTTTTCCGGAAAAGCGCACCCGTTGCGGTGGCCAAACCGCGGGTGCGCGTGCTACAGCCTCGAGCCAAGTAACCGAACAACAATAGTATACCAGATAATAGTGACCGTAAGGATTTCCGGGTTAGTATCAACAAGTACCTTGAAATTTTGCTCAATTTAACATAATTCGAAATAACTGGAAACACTTAAAGATTGAAGTACAGTTATCGGGAACCCGACGTTTGATCCCGAATTAAAACCCACCTGTCGCTTATAACGTTCCTCGCTCGACTCCCCCGGGTCCCGGCACGCTCCCCGAAGCTACAAACAGGATCCCCGGGCGGGAAGTCAAAACCGATAGATAAAATCAAAGAAAGCCCCGAACGCTAATCTGCTCCCGACGGCGGCGGCAAGCCCTGCGCCGCCCTGCTGCCCGCGCGGCGCCTCGCATGCGCGGGCTGCCCCGCGCGGCGCCCCGCATGCGGGTTGCCCCGCGCGGCGCCCCGTATGCGCGGGCTGCCCCGCGCGGCGCCGCGCATGCGGGTGCCCCGCGCGGTGCCCCCGCATGCGCGGGTTGCCCCGCGCGGCGCCCCGCATGCGGGTTGCCCCGCGCGGTGCCCCCGCATGCGCGGGCTGCCCCGCGCGGCGCCCCGCATGGGCGGGTTCCCCCGCGCGGCGCCCCCGCATGCGCGGGCTGCCCCGCATGGCGCCCCGCGCGGCGCCCCCGTAGGCGTGCGGCCCCGCGCGGCGCCCCCGCAGGCGGGCGGCCCCGCGCGGTGCCCAGCCCACTCGGGGGAGCTGCCCGCAGGCACGGGCAGCCCCGCGCGGCCTCAAGCTCGCGCGGGTGCCCTGCCGGCGGGTGGCTCGTCCCTCCCTCGCCTCCGAGGCCGGCGGATGCCCGTCCCGAAACAGTCCAAGAATCCCCCTTCCCCTTCCTCGATCAAGAACCGAAAAGGGAAAACGACCATGCTTACCTCGTTTTTCGTCGGCTAGGGTTCCACGAGGGTGATCGTGCCGTTCTTGCGCGCCCGTCTCCAAGGGTGTGCGGGCGTTCGTCCCTTTTCCTCGATCGCCTCCTTGGTTCTACACGCCGACTGGTGGGAAATGGGAAGAATAGGGGAGGGAGGAAGGCGGCTCGTCTTCTGCGCTCAGGAAACCGTCTGTCGAGGGTGCGAGAAGTGGGAATCCCGAACCCTAACCCCAAACCAAAGGATAAATCATCCGGTCCCTAAACGAACAAGTGGGACTTAACCCCAAACCTCAAAGGGGGAAAAATAATAGGTCACAAACCTGGGTCCGGTCCGCCTCGAAAACCGCGTTAGTCGCCTGGACTGTCGGCAGTCTTTCGGAATTTATTCTGGGAGATCCCGGCGTCGGAATCCAAAACCGATCGCGCCGCCGTTCTCCGTTTCGCGAGCTTTATTATCTAAAAATACCCGCGAGCCCCGACAGCCTGCCCAGAAACAAGGAATTAAGAACCACCTTCCAGACCCCTTAAGCGAACCGCGGTGCACTAAAGATTAAAAAATAAAGGGGATCCGGGTTTCCCGAAACCCGCAGGTATTACATGTTGAATCTTCTCTAGGTCTTTGATTGCTGATTGAGAGTTTGATCCCTTTAAGACTCCGACTCAACTCACTGACTTGACTCACGAAATATGCCAACACCAAAATGCCGTAACAATCTCCCCCTTTGGCAATTTCGTGACAAAACCCAAAAATACATAAAAGCGCTCAAGTCACTCATCTTAAACCAAAAAGTCGAAATTCAATGTTATCACCAAAACATTGATTTTCTTTGCGTGAAAGATCCAATAAATACAAAATTACAGTTGAACCAAACAGTCCTAGAACATACTCTATGACTTAGGACTTGGAGTCTTAAAGTGATGTAATTCCTGCAAAACAAAACTCCAAACAAAATCAAACGTTAGTCGTTAGAAATTAAAATCCTACATTTGATTCGTCCTTTTGGTTCTTTTGTTTTTCCGGCTCTTTCAACCTTTTCTTTATCTCCCCCTATCAAGAGCATCTCTAACATGTTCTCCATGTTCTCCATGTTCTCCCCCTGTCTTGAGCATTTATGTTCTTCCCCTTTGTGATACGATCATTAATTTCTGTTCTCCCCCTTTTTGTCACAAATTGTCAAACAGTGAACATACTAGACAAAAGGAAATCACTAACAACATTAGTTCATAGAGAAAGAGAGATAAAAGCTCAGTTCTGGTATATAACAAAAATGCAGATTGCGTACCGGTACCAGAAATCAAATAATTTCTTGAAACAAATCCAGATTTTGGAATCTTTTCAAATATCGATTTGTATTCCATCAAGAAATCAATTTAAGTACTTTAAACAATGAATTCGATCCAATCAATTTCACGAAATTAAAAAGATTTACTCATCAATCATGAAAAACAAAGGTAAAGCATTATAAGCAGTTTTTCATGTTGTCCATAAGAACCAGAAAAAGTATGTAAGCACTTTACCGCATCAATTTTAAACAAAAGTCATCGTTTCATGCAACAAGAAATAGATTATACCAAATCTATCAAAAATACTCAAAAATGAAATGAAAATTTATGGAAATTAAAACCCTTAAAGTTGAACAACTTCAATCACATCTAACATGATCTTATGCGTAATGCCTTTATCAAATCATCAATTTGGTAAAGAAATTAAAATACCAAGATCAATAGATGTCTAACATCCCAGATAAATTAGATAATGTATCTAGTCAATTTATTGAAGAGAGTGGCTCTTTGAGCATCTTTCATTAAAAATCCCACCTTATACCAACCTTGAAATTTTGCCAGAGTCAAGTATTTCAACATGCATTTTATTTAATTAAACTCGAAAAACCTTGCTTGGTATACATGTGGTAGCTGCACACAGTACTCGGACGACCGAGGTGGTAGCTCTTTCCTCCATGTGGTGGTAGTTTTCACACTCCTCATTGGGATGTAACTCTTTCCACATCTTTTGAGCAATTTACATTTCCTTTGACTCCCCCTCAATTGGCTATCAATTATTTAAGATATAAAGTATTCAGCCAAATATTGATCTCGATTTCATACTCGACTAAACAGTCAAATAAGATAAAAACTATACCAAGAGATCATTGAGAGAGAAATTGACTTTGATCACTTAAAAGATGACTTAATTAACATAAATGATCATTGCAACATCGAAATATTATGATGTCAAAAGCATAATAGATTTCTAAATGCGTGAATAGATGCAATTAAAGTCAATATGACCAATGCTCCAAGATTATGATTATGGAGTAAAGTTGATAATCCATATAAAATTAATTTGGAGTGAATGAACGTGAAACCCTTTTTATTCAATGTACTTGTTCGTTAAAAACTTTTTGTTCAAGAACAAAACATAAAGCCAAGAGCATTGAAAAAACATGTAATGCAAAGATTAAGAAAAATATGAGGAGAAAACCAATCAAAGCATTACATACAGTCATAAGCTATTTAGAACTTAAGACAAGGAAAGATATCTATCACCTTTCCGAATCCAAAATCGCTGGATTTTGGGTTGTCTTGATTCGTTGTGGCCGGGGGTTGTCCGCTTTGACTGTTGGTCCACCTTAGGTCTTTGCCTCGCAATGATCCACTTGTATGATTGATGTTGTGGCTCGGACCTTTGGTGGGTTGAGTGAACTCTTTTGACTTGATGTGTCTTTTGATTCCGTTGAGTTCGCTCCGTAGATGAAGTTGCCGAAGGACTCTTCTTTCTCTTTTTCGGGCAATTCTTCACCAAATGTCCTTCAAGTCCACATAAGTGACACGTTCTTCCTTTCAATTTGAATGTGAAACTTGAAGCATGCACAGTTTGATCCTTTTTAAATCCCAAACCAACCTTGCTTGTTTGACCTAATCCGGACATACAATCTAGTTTCTTGGAACCGGTTGAAAGCCTTTGTATGTCGAATTTGAGTTCATGAACTTGCTTGGTCAAAACTTGGTTGGTGACATGAATCTCCTCAAACTGTTTTTCTAGAAAACCAATCTTGTCCATATATGATTTAGCGTTTGTCTCCGATTGGTTTAGCTTTTCTTAGAGGATTTCATTATTATCCAATAAGCCTTCTCGTTCCTCCTCGAGATCATGAAGTTTTATCTTTAAAGCTTGATTCTCGTCTTGAACTTCAAGTCGTTGCTTCTTCAACTTCTTAATATGTTTGGCCATCTTCTTTGATTCTGAAAGAAGTTGTTGATATGCCTCAACGAGTTCTTCTTCGTCCGTCTCCCCCTCACTTGGTGACTCTCCGCCGGATGTTGATGTTTCATGCAAAATCAAAGGAATAGAGTCAGTGATTAAAGATGATAAGCAAACATTAGAAGAGGGAATATGAGAGGCATGTAAGTTAACGACTTTTTCCTCTTTACTTGAGGTCGATTCATTAGAAGTAGAATCGTCCCAAGTTTTCGCTTGCAAAGCCTTCTTTTTATATGATTTCGGAGAAGGACATTCCGTTGAAAAATGGCCGTAGCCTTTGCATCTATAGCATTGGATTTCCCCTTCGAAATCATCTTTTTCTTTTTCTTTAGAAGGTTTTGCAGAGCTTTTGAGGTTAGAGGATTTAGAACCCGATGATCCTTTAGATGGTTTCGTGGATGAAGATCCATCGGTTCGATTCTTCCAAAATTTCTGACGAAATTTCTTTGTGATCCGCGCCAATTGTTCTTCAAAATCGGCAAAAGAGATTTCATCGTCGGAACTTGATTCGCTATCTTCTTCCTTTGTTGATTTGAATGCAATACCTGTAAGCTTAGAAGAAGACTTGGAAGAAACTTGATTAGTAGGAAAAGTCATTTCATAAGTTTGCAAAGCACCTACTAATTCCTCTACACTCATCTCATCCGGATGACTGACGGTTTCAATGGCGGTAACCTTTACCCTAAACCGTTCCGGAAGAGTCCGAAGTATCTTTCTTACAATTTTCGACTCCGGGATCTTTTTTCCTAAATTAGTACATGTATTTATTACATCTTGAAGTCTAGTGTAATAATCTGTAAACAATTCATGCTCTTCCATATGAATAGAGTCAAATTGACTTGTAAGCATCTGGAGCTTTTGAATTTTTACAAGATTAGTACCCTCATGTGTAATTTTGAGAATATCCCAAATTTCCTTCGCGGTTTCACACGCGAAAATTCGTGTGAACTCAATCGAGGAAAGAGAATTAAATAAAGCGTTCATACCTTTCCCATTGTAAGAAAATCTTTCAAATTCCTCTTTGGACCATCTAGAGCGAGGTTTTGGGGTAGTAGAATTTCCTACTTCCTCAACAGGATGCACCCAACCGCATTCCACGGATTGCCATACCCGCTCATCAATTGCGATGAGAAAAGCTCTCATCCGCACTTTCCAATAAGCATAATTAGTCCCAACAAAAAGAGGAGGTCTATAAATTTTACCACTTTCACCCATCATGATAGATAAACCTAAAACCCGCTCCGATACCAATTGTAGGTTTTTATAGGATCCACAAGGATCTAAATAGGTACTATCAAACAACTAGAGGGGGGGTGAATAGGTGTAATACTTATAAAACCAAATCTCAGTGCAAAATAAAAACCAATGCGGAAAATAAAAACAGCACACCGAGATATACGTGGAAACTCCAATCCAGGAGAAAAACCACGGGACCAACACGCAATAACAATCCACTAAGAATAGAAGAATAACAAGGTGATTACCGACTCCACGGACTCAACCCCTCCTTCAGCTTCTTCGGACCTTGCGCTGACCGGTTGGATGTCCACGCAATAACAATCCACTAAGAAAAGAAGAATAACAAGGTGATTACCGTCTCCACGGATTTAACCCCTCCTTCAATTTCTTCGGACCTCGCGCTCCACCGTTTGCACGTCCACTGCACACGTTCGAATCCACGAACGCCACTCGAATCCACGAGCACACGTTTTGAATCCACAAAACGCCTTTAGCACACCGAATCCACGATGCCACGTCGAATCCACGACGCAAACTCAGTCGATAAGAATATTGACTTCGATGGTGATCCTTTGCTTAGATTATCAATGAAGATCCATGGGAAAAATCTCTAAGCAAAGATTAGATCAATTCGACAAAAGATATGTTCTTGAAAGAACCGTCGAATTGACCTAAAAGAGGCTAAAAAGAAGAACGATAAAAACCTAGCCTCTAGGGTTGCTCTCAAGAGTTTTATAAATTGATCGGCCGTAGCTCCCACGTTTTTGAGAAACCCTAAATGTCTATTTATAGTTTAGAAACCTTTGGAAAAAGATAAGAATCAAAAACTTACCTTATCTGAAAATTTTACGGACGGCGATCCGGATCGGATTTACTGCGATCCGGATCGTCGTAGCGTGATAGACAATTCCAGAAAACCAAGGGTTCGGGATCCGGATTGAACTTCCCGATCCGGATCGTTCATGAATTTCAGCAACATCCAATGTTCGGGATCCGGATCAGAATAGGCTTGGATCCGGATTGGATTTGCACATGAACTAATACCCTTCGGGATCCGGATTGGATCATCTGATCCGGATCCTGAACATGCCCCATGTCCAGTTTTTGATTTTTATGCAATTAAAAATTCTTCCAAGTGTTTCTACACTATAAGAAAGTATTCGGATCACCAAAATTATTTAGTTAACCATACCTGATCCTTTTGAATACTTTCTTCTTGAGATTGATGTAACTGATCCACAATTCTTCAACTTCAATCTTCAAGACTCAAGACACTGAGTGTCAACTTGAGCTCTTGTTGAATCTTCTCTAGGTCTTTGATTGCTGATTGACAATTTGATCCCTTTAAGACTCCGACTCAACTCACTGACTTGACTCACGAAATATGCCAACACCAAAAATGCCGTAACATAACCCCCGTACATGCTTATATTTTTATTATCATGATATTTATGGCGACTAAGGGTCGCGATGCTCGATGATACGTCATGTTCTGGGGGTTTGCCGAGGTTGGTGCTCGGTCTGGTTTGCCGAGGTTGGTGCTCGGTCTAGTTCGCCGAGGTTGGTGCTCGGTCGAGGCTCGAGATTGCTACACGCACACCAGCGGTTTGGCCACCGCGAGGGTGTGCTTTTCCGGAAAAGTGGTACGTTGACCCGTGTACTGTTGGGTTATATGTAATATAGATCTAAATAGGAGAAAAAACACCTAGAGGGGGGTGAATAGGTGTAAACAATAAACACTCAAAAAATCATTGCGCAATAAAACCCAATGCGGAAAAATAAATGAACACGCAAGATTTTTACGTGGAAAAACTCCAAACCGGAGTAAAAAACCACGGGACCGATAACACGGTGAAATCCACTAGAATTGAAACACGTACAAGGTGATTTAACGTACTCACAGACGACTCAACCTTTTACCATACGCTCCTAGTTGATCTTCTCCGCTCGTTCCGCAACGCGTCTCGAATCCACGATCTGCGTCCAACGCCGAATCCACGGCGTCCAACGTCGAATCCACGACGTCCGACCGAATCCACGGTCTTCACCCAGTAGCACGCTTCGAATCCACGAACGTACCTCGCTCCGAATCCACGAGAGCGGTTGAACCATGAATCCACAAGGACACGCGAATCCACGCGCCAATTTTGGGGAAATCGTTGTTTTTGGGTGGTGATGATCCGCCGAATACTTAGATTAGAAATAGATCGGAAATACCATCTAAGTATTCATTGATTTGATTCTACTCAAAATCTGAGTATGAAAACCTAGAATCAAATCAATCAATTCTAGATGAAGAAACATAGAATTAAATCTAGTATTTCCTTTCTTCTCTATATGTGGATCTTAGGCCGTATAAGATGATATTTGATTATGACGGCTATTTTCCTTAACCCTAGAAAAAGAAACATAGGGTCTATTTATAGGTTAGAAACCCTAGGAAGGAGATAAGAATCAAAAACCTACCATTTCTGGAAATTTTACGGACGGCGATCCGGATCGGATTTCGGCGATCCGGATTGCAGTAGCAAGAAAGACGGTTTCCAGAAAATCAATAGTTCGGGATCCGGATCGAAATGGCTGATCCGGATCGTTCATACAGTTTCACCAAACATCAACGTTCGGGATCCGGATTGCAAATCCTGATCCGGATCGTGCAAGTAAAAAGGTAAAACTAGTGTTCGGGATCCGGATCATGAGATGCTGCGATCCGGATTGAACCAGTGTATGAACGAACACCCTTCGGGATCCGGATTGGAATGTCTGATCCGGATCCTGAACATGTCCCATGTCCAGTTTTTGATTTTTATGCAATGAAAAATTCTTCCAGGTGTTTCTACACTACAAGAAGTATTCGGATCACCAAAAATCTTTAATTAAACATACCTAATCCTTTTGAATTCTTCTTTCTTGAGATTGAGTTAAATGATCCAACCTTCTTCACCTTCAATCTTCAAGACTTGAACCTTTCACGAAATTACGCCAACTCAAATTCCGTAACAATCTCCCCCTTTGGCGGTTTCGTGACAAAACACAAATCCACTAAAGAAAATTCAAAAAGATATTTTTGTTGCTATCACCATACAACAAAAATTTACAATGGAGATCCAAAAATTTTAAAAACATGAGATAAACTCCTAAAACAGACTCTAGACTTAGACATCTGTACTCTCTGCACAAAGAAATCATTCTTGACAAAAAGAATCGTTAGATACCTCAAGAATTGAAACATACAAAACCAAGTACAGAGATAGAGTTTATCTGATCATCATGACATTTGAGAATTCAGATATGTAAGAGAATCATAGTCAAAAACCAACATATCTTCTATGCATTCAAAAACCAAATGTCACAAAGTGTTAGTCCAACATCAACTTATTAGTCATATTACATGCCCAAATAGTTAGTCGAATAGTTAGTAGAGACAGGCAACAAATCACAAGATAAAAAACCAAAGTTGAAGTTGAAGTGATACTTATCTTGATGTTCACACATTCACACAGTTTTTGTGACACCCCCAGAATTTGGATTAGTCCTATATATAAATGATATAATAGGACTAAATCTCTTAACCCGGCTATAGCATTTTGGATGGTAGCAAGATCCAAGAGGAACATGAGAGTTAAGCGTGCTAGAGCTAGAGTAGTTCTAGGATGGGTGACCCCCTGGGAAGTGGGGCGTCACAGTTGGTATCAGAGCCATTCACCAGCCGGAAATGTGAGATGAGTCTCGGTTGAGCTAGGGTTATATAGCGGGTAGAGCGAGGCTCCCCGGCTAATGACCGTTGTGAGTGGAGTGCAGCTCCTCACAAGGTCGGCTAAGGCTAGCGAGACGAGTCTCACATTGCCTGGTGCTTGTGAGTGTGCTTGAGCCTGACGTGGACGTTAGGGCTTAAAGGGGGGAAGAATGTGACACCCCCAGAATTTGGATTAGTCCTGTATATAAATGATATAATAGGACTAAATCTCTTAACCCGGCTATAGCATTTTGGATGGTAGCAAGATCCAAGAGGAACATGAGAGTTAAGCGTGCTAGAGCTAGAGTAGTTCTAGGATGGGTGACCCCCTGGGAAGTGGGGCGTCACAGTTTTCACATCATCATTGTTCAAGTTCTCTCTAAACTCTCTCCCCCTTTTTGTCACAAAGTTAGCCAAAATTGCAAAAATTTAAGGAGAGTTAAAAATTTCAAAAATGTAAGGAAATGTAAGAACTAGAACTAAGAGTAAGTCCTAAAAACTGAACTAAAATCTAAAACGGTAAAAGCCTGCACAAAAAGATTAAGATCAGAACACAACAAAAGTTTGAGGACAACTCAATCATCTGAGTCAGAGTCTTCAGAGCTCGTGCAGCCTAGTTTCTTCAAGATTCCTATAAGCATTTCCGACATCGTAGAACATTCTTGTATCATCACATGTATGTCCTTGGACATTTTTCTGAGTGCAAGAGCCAGTTTATCTTGGTCTTGATTGATGGAAGACTTTAAGTTTGCCTTTTGGTCGACTCTTCTGGAATTTGAAGAACGTTGTGTGACAATTGACGGAGCAGTCTGTCCTTCATTCCGAGGAGATCTTCTTGGCAAAGAGTGTGAATTGTCAAGAGGTTCATTGCTTGGCACATTCTTTTTCCTTGTGGAAGACTCTGTCAGCTTCTTGCTCTTTAGGTAAACCTTATTTTCTTCATCAATACCTTGTTGTACTTCATCAAGAAATGTGTCCCAATCGTCTTCAGACTCAGTTTCAGTTTGAGGAGTATCCTTTGTTTTTGCTTGACCTGTTTCATTTATTTCAATACCCCGAGCTCGTCCAAGTCGTCGAGCAAGTCTTTTCCTTTTTGTCTTCCCAGAAGTTTCTTCCATGGGAGCTTTTCCTTTTGAACCATCATACGCCTTTTGTTCAGGCAATGAGTCATCATCATCTGTCAATTCAGTCCAATCTATCTCTTGACAATCTGCTTCCACTTCTGTGTCGCTGATCAGAAGAAACTCACCTTTTTGTTGTGTTTTCTTAGCTCTCTTTAATTTGTTTGTGGCCCGAGTGTGCACCGTAGTGACCAACAAAAGGATGATCCATGAGAATCACATTGATCCAAGTGCCTTAAGAATATTGATATCCTGTGAAGACCAACTCAAGAACACATGAAAAATTGTTAATTTTCAAAAATTAGAAGAATTGTACCCAAACAATCATAATCATGTAGAGAGACTAAGAATCAAATTAGTTTTGCAATAGGAATTTTAAAACTAGATCAATTGCATGATTTTGGAAAATTCCCATTATATGCCCTAAAACCGAAATTTTTGAAATCGAAGCCCAAAAATTCGTTAATCCGGAGAATACCTAGCATATAATCAAAACTAATCTACACAGAGTTCTTATTTCAAAAGAGATCTGACCAAAAACCATTCACAAACGAAAAAGATAGAAAAATCTCATCACGTTTTGAAGAAAATAGAGAAAACCTGTGAAAAATGAGATTTTGATCAATAAAACTTACTTGGATTTGAAGAACTTGAGTTAGGAAAGCTCCAAGGTGCAAGAATTCTAGAGAGAGAAGCTCTAGAGACTTGGGAACAAAAGATTAAGGTAAAAGAAATCAAAACCCTCTTGTTCTTATTAAAACCCTAGCCGTGATCCGGATCGGATTGAGATTTCGATCCGGATCGGCTAGCCGCAGGAAGAAGCCTGCGTTCGGGATCCGGATCACTTAACCCGATCCGGATCAGCTGCAACTTTTTCTTCAGAAAAATTTAGAAAAAATCCATAAAATCCAGAAAAAGTATGTAAGCATTTTAGCACATCAACTTTAAACAAAAATCATCGTTTCATGTCAAGAGAAATAAATTATGTTAAATCTATCAATAACATTCAAATAATGACATGACAATTTATAGAAATTAAAACTTTTAAAGTTGATCAAGTTCAAACACATCCATCATGATCTTATGAGTACGGCGTTTATCAAATCATTAAAATGGTAAAGAAAATGAATTACCAAGATCAATAGATGTTTGAAATCCCAAATAAATTATATAATGTATCTAGTCAATCTGTTGAAGAGAGTGGCTCTTTGAGCATCTTTCATTAAAAAAACCCACCTTATACCAACCTTGAAATTTGACGGAGTCAAGTATTTCAATCATGCATTTTATTTAATCAAAAATTACAAACCCATGCTTGGTATACATGTGGTAGCTGCACACAGTACTCGGACGACCGAGGTGGTAGCTCTTTCCTCCATGTGGTGGTAGTTTTCACACTCCTCATTGGGATGTAACTCTTTCCACATCTTTTGAGCATTTTACTTTTCTTTGACTCCCCCTCAATTGGCTATCAATTAATTTAAGATATAAAGTATTCAACCAAGGATTGATCTCGAATTCATACTCAACTAAATAGTCAAATAAGATAAAAACAATACCAAGAGATCATTGAGAGAGAAATTGACTTTGATCAATTAAAAATTGTTTAATTTAAATAAATGATCAATGCATCAACTGAATTATTATGATATCCAAAGCATAATAAATTTCTAATTATATGAAAGGATGCAAGTAAAGTCAATAATACACATGCTCAATTAATGTACTATGTATAAACATAGATAAAGAACAAAAACACAAAAACAAAACCTAACCTAAGCAAGAGTTTCAAAAAGAAGTTTATTTCAAGGAAAGCATTCCAATTGCTTTACGCAAATGAATAAAACGTTTTTGATCCAAAGGTTTTGTTAGAATGTCAGCTAATTGATCTTCAGTTGAAATATATGAAAGTTGAAGAGTATTTGATTCAACTAGCTCTCTAAGAAAATGATATCTAAGTTCAATGTGTTTTGTTCTAGAGTGCAACACAGGGTTTTTGGAAATGTTTATAGCACTAGTGTTGTCACAAAGAATTGTTACCGAAGTTGCTGAAATCCGGAAGTCGCTCAACACACTTTTCATCCAAATGAGTTGGGTTGAACAACTACCCGCTGAAATGTATTCCGCTTCGGCAGTCGAGAGTGCTATGCAATTCTGCTTTTTTACTGTGCCATGCAACAAGGCAATGGCCAAGATAGAAGCATGCACCACTCGTGCTTTTCCGATCATCCACTGATCCTGCCCAATCGGCATCTGAGTATCCAACAATATCCAAACTAGTTCCCATAGGATACCAAATTCCGAAATTAATTGATCCTTTGATGTACCGGATGATCCTTTTCACCGCTTTCAGGTGAACCTCCTTTGGTGCTGATTGATATCTCGCGCAAATCCCAACACTAAAGGATATATCCGGGCGACTAGCCGTGAGGTAAAGTAGACTTCCAATCATACTTCGATACAGTTTCTCGTCTACATTCTCACTATGTGATTCACTTCCAAGTCCCTTATGGCTAGTTCCCATTGGAGTCGGAAAATCCTTCGAATTTTCTAAGTCAAACTTTTTAACCAACTCCATTGCATACTTGGATTGACACAAGTGAATACCTTCATCATTTTGTTTAATTTGCAATCCAAGAAAATAAGTCAATTCGCCCATCATGGACATCTCAAATTCGCTTTCCATGGTCTCCGCGAATTTAGAAGCATCATTATCTCTTGTTGCGCCAAATACAATGTCATCGACATAGATTTGTGCTACAATGAAATTGTTCTGATAATGCTTCACAAAGAGAGTCCTGTCAGCTCCCCCTCGAGTATAGCCCTTCTCCAAAAGGTGCTTTGTCAACCTTTCGTACCATGCTCGCGGTGCTTGTTTCAGACCGTAAAGAGCCTTTTTCAAACGAAAAACATGGTTAGGTTGTTTATGGTCTACAAAACCTTTCGGTTGAGCCACATAAACTTCCTCATTTAAAAACCCATTTAGAAACGCGCTCTTAACGTCCATTTGAAATAATTTGATTTTAAAATGACAAGCAATAGCAAATAGTATACGAATGGACTCAAGTCTAGCTACAGGGGCGAAAGTTTCATCAAAGTCTATACCTTCTACTTGAGAGTAGCCTTGAGCAACTAATCGTGCCTTGTTCCTGATGATAGTACCATCCTCATTTTTCTTGTTCTTGAAAATCCATTTGGTACCTATCACATTATGTTGCTTTGGAGGCTTCGTTAATTCCCAGACTTTGTTTCGCTCAAATTGATGGAGCTCTTCCTGCATTGCTTCAATCCAGTAGTCATCCTGAAGAGCTTCATCTATGTTCTTTGGTTCGATTAAAGATACGTAGCAAGCGAATCCACAAACCAACTGCCTCCGAGTTCTAACTCCTTCTTGTGGGTCTCCAATGATGTTTGATTCAGGATGATCCTTGGAGATGCGTAAAGTTTGAGGTAACGGAGTACTCGGAGGTACATGAGACGATTCCTGCACATCAGATAAACTTGAAGAACCATTAGATGCATCATTAATATTGGAAGTATTATTATGAGAAGATGCAATGGCAGGTGTATCATCATCTGGAGAGATATCGAGGGTAGATTTTTCAGATGCAAAGTGAAAAGCTTCATCTACTTTAATATTTATAGATTCTACGATCGTCTTAGATTCCAAGTTAAATACCCGATATGCTCTACTATTTGTAGAATACCCCAAGAAAATCCCTTCGTCACTTCGAGAGTCAAACTTTCTAAGATTTTCACGGTCACATAAAATGTAACACCGACTCCCGAAGATGCGAAAATATTTGATGTTGGGTTTTCTACCACACCATAGTTCATATGGTGTATTTAACGTTCCCGGGCGCAAATAAACTCGATTAATTACATAGATTGCAGTGTTCACAGCTTTAGCCCAAAAATGTAGCAGTAAATTCCGGCTGTGAAGCATAACACGTGCCATCTCTTGAACAACCCTGTTTTTGCGCTCGACAACACTATTCTGTTGAGGTGTATAGGGTGCTGAGAATTCATGCTTAATACCGTTTGAAGTGCAAAAGTCAATGAATTTAGAGTTAATGAATTCTCCACCTCTATCACTTCTAACACGAATGATCTTTTCATTCTTTTCAATCATAATACGATGGCAAATCTCGTGAAAAGAATCAAAAGTATCAGCTTTCTCTTTTAAAAATGCTACCCAAGAATACCGAGAGAAATCATCAACCAATAAGAAAATATACCATTTACCTCCCAAAGATGGTTGACGAGTTGGCCCCATTAAATCCATGTGTAAAAGTTTCAAAGGCCGTTTTGTACCAACGTGGTTCAAGTTCTTGTGTGCAGTCCTGGACTGTTTTCCCTTTGGCAACCACCACACACAATGTTTTGTTTAAATAAAAGTTTTGGAACCCCCTTGACCACGTCCTTGTTTGAAATTCTAGCAAGTTCCTTAAAATTTATGTGACCTAGCCTTTCATGCCAAAGTGTTTCATTATTCAATGAAGCTAAGTTACAGTTTTCAGAAATTTTATTTGGAACAACATAACAATTATTTTCTGATCTAACCCCTTTTAAAAAGAATACATGGTCCTTATCAGTTACAACACATTCAACAGATGAAAAGTTAACTGAAAAACCATTGTCGCAAAGTTGACTTATGCTAATGAGGTTAGTCTTAAGGCCATCAACAAATAACACGTTTTTCAAAATCGGGCCATCTGGAATAGCTACTGTTCCTTTTCCAACAATTTTGGAAGACCGACCGTCTCCGAAAACAACGAGTCCTCCGGAGATTTTCTCAAAGTTTTGAAAACTATTTTTGTCACCGGTCATGTGACGGGAACACCCGCTATCCAGATACCAAGACGAACTATCATATGCATGCAAGGAAACATTGGTAACAAGACAAGGGTAAATTTCACCTTTGCGCACCCAAACCTTTTTGGAATGCGTCGGTAATGGTCGTGCGGTTATTCTCCTAGGTGAAGGCGTATTGTCAGATCGATTGCTGCTTCTTGATGATGTCGTCTTGCGCGGTGAACTACCAAGGTTCTTTTCCTTCAATTGATTTGCAATTGATTTCCGAGGAATCACCTTTGTGGTAGTCATTGCAAGAGGTGTTTGAGGTGAGTGTTTGACTCCCGTCTTGCAATATCTTCTTATGTGCCCTGAAACACCACAACGAAAACATACCTTAGACCTTGACGATCCCAAAGAGGATGAAGTAGGTTTGTTGTCGTTGTTTGTCTTGAATTCCGGTGTCGGAGGAGGAGATACCGACTGAGGCACAAAAACTGTCCCACTCGAACTTGGACTGTTTTCAGTTCGAGTGTACCCGAGGCCGAACCGATTTGTTTGACCAAGACCAAGAAGCTTATCCAACTTACTCCTTCCAGAAGAGAATCGCTGCAAGTCATCCTTGAGTTGGAAAATGGTCTTTGTCATTTCCAGGTTATCCTGTCGAGCCTCGTTGTAGAGCTTTGAGAAGTGATCCGCTTTATCCACCAGTTTTGTATGTTCCTTCTCAAAAAGCTCATTGGACTCTTGAAGGGAAACATTTACTTTTATCAAATTTTCCCTTTCCACTTCAAGAGCGTTTGAGAGAGAAGTTGCCCTTTTTGCTTCTTCTTCGAGATCATGCAATCTCCCTCTCAAACTCTTGTTTTGCTTAGCCAGTTCTTTGAATCCCTCAAAAGTCTGTGGTAGGCTAAAGCAAGATCTTCACCTTCCGAATCATCCGATTCATTGTCCGTTGCATTCTTTTCAACAGTGGAGTTGGACAGCGAGTCGGATGTACTTGCCATTAAGCACATGAAGGGTGAAGATGTGGACGCGTGGAATGCCGTTGCGCTTTCTTCTTCATCACTTGAGGATGACTCATTTGACGTTGAGTTGTCATCCCAAGTGACGGCTTGCATTACTTTCTTCTTCGACGGATTCTTAGTTGGACACTCCATTGAGATATGGCCGTATCCTCGGCACTTGAAGCATTGGACTTGTCCCTCTGAACTTTTCTTATCCTTTGAGAAGTTCTCTTGCTTTCTTGACTTGTAACTTGAAGTACCCTTGCCTTTCTTCGACTTTCCGAAGGATGGAGTTTTACTTGAATTACCCATTCGAAAGTTGCGGCGAAACTTCCTTGTCAAGAGAGCGAGTTGCTTCTCAAAGTCCTCCATAGAAAGGTTCTCGTCATCGTCTGAGGAGGATGTATCCGCGTCTTCTTCCTTAGTTGTTTTCAACGCATAGCCTGAAGACTTAGAAAAGGATGCTTTTCCAGAAGAATTGTTAGTAGAAAATGTCATTTCATAAGTTTGTAATGAACCAACTAGTTCTTTTACACGGATTTCGTCCGGGTGTTTAATAGTTTCAATGGCTGTAACCTTTGGGCGAAATCGTTCAGGAAGAGTTCTTAAGATCTTTCTTACAACTTTAAATTCTGGAATCTTCTCTCCCAGGTTAGCACATGAGTTTACGATGTCTTGCAATCGTGTATAGTAGTCCGTGAAAGATTCATTTTCTGCCATAAAAATGGAGTCAAATCTGCTCATAAGCATTTGCAGCTTTTGAATCTTCACGAGGTTAGTTCCCTCATGTGTAACCTGAAGAACATCCCAGATTTCTTTCGCAGTCTCACATGCCGAGACGCGAGAGAATTCAGTTTGAGATCAGGCATTAAAAATAGCATTAATTCCCTTGCCATTGTAAGAAGATGAATCTAACTCTTCCTTGATCCATTTCGACCTAGGTTTGATGGTGCGAACATCACCAATAAATTCAGTTGGATTAGACCATCCTAATTCAATTGATTGCCACACCCGTTCGTCGATGGAAATTAAAAAGGCTTTCATCCGTAATTTCCAGTACGCATAATTTGTTTCATCGAAGAATGGGGGTCTGTTGATGTTTCCACCTTCAACCATTGTTTACAACCCTATTCCCGCTCTCATACCACTTGTTGGGTTATATGTAATATAGATCTAAATAGGGGAAAAAACACCTAGAGGGGGGTGAATAGGTGTAAACAATAAACACTCAATAAATTATTGCGCAATAAAACCCAATGCGGAAAAATAAATGAACACGCAAGATTTTTACGTGGAAAAACTCCAAACCGGAGTAAAAAACTACGGGACCGATAACACGGTGAAATCCACTAGAATTGAAACACGTACAAGGTGATTTAACGTACTCACAGACGACTCAACCTTTTACCATACGTTCCTAGTTGATCTTCTCCGCTCGTTCCGCAACGCGTCTCGAATCCACGATCTGCGTCCAACGCCGAATCCACGGCGTCCAACGTCGAGTCCACGACGTCCGACCGAATCCATGGTCTTCACCCAGTAGCACGCTTCGAATCCACGAACGTACCTCGCTCCGAATCCACGAGAGCGGTTGAACCTTGAATCCACAAGGACACGCGAATCCACGCGCCGATTTTGGGGAAATCGTTGTTTTTGGGTGGTGATGATCCGCCGAATACTTAGATTAGAAATAGATCGGAAATACTATCTAAGTATTCATTGATTTGATTCTACTCAAAATCTGAGTATGAAAACCTAGAATCAAATCAATCAATTATAGATGAAGAAACATAGAATTAAATCTAGTATTTCCTTTCTTCTCTATATGTGGATCTTAGGCCGTATAAGATGATATTTGATTATGACGGCTATTTTCCTTAACCCTAGAAAAAGAAACATAGGGTCTATTTATAGGTTAGAAACCCTAGGAAGGAGATAAGAATCAAAAACCTACCATTTCTGGAAATTTTACGGACGGCGATCCGGATTGCAGTAGCAAGAAAGACGGTTTCCAGAAAATCAATAGTTCGGGATCCGGATCGAAATGGCTGATCCGGATCGTTCATACAGTTTCACCAAACATCAACGTTCGGGATCCGGATTGCAAATCCTGATCCGGATCGTGGAGGTAAAAAGGTAAAACTAGTGTTCGGGATCCGGATCATGAGATGTTGCGATCCGGATTGAACCAGTGTATGAACGAACACCCTTCGGGATCCGGATTGGAATGTCTGATCCGGATCCTGAACATGTCCCATGTCCAGTTTTTGATTTTTATGCAATGAAAAATTCTTCCAGGTGTTTCTACACTACATGAAGTATTCGGATCACCAAAAATCTTTAATTAAACATACCTGATCCTTTTGAATTCTTCTTTCTTGAGATTGAGTTAAATGATCCAACCTTCTTCACCTTCAATCTTCAAGACTTGAACCTTTCACGAAATTACGCCAACTCAAATTCCGTAACATGTACCCCACGTGTAGGTGACGTAATGGGGGCCCTCATGGGTGGAGGGTGTGAGCGGTGCCGAGGAGGGTGCTCGAGGTCCTGCCGGGGCAGGTGCTCGGTACGACTTACCGAGATAGGTGCTCGGTGTGGTTGCCGGGGCAGGTGCCCGGGTTTGGATTGTACAGGGTTTTTCACTATTGGTTGCATGTTGAGGAGGGCGGTTGCTATGGTTTTACAGTGGTTTGTCATACTTTAGCCCTTATTGCTTTTATTATTGTTTCTGGTCTCTGACTTCCCTCTCCGTGACAGGTTCGTCCAGGGGCGAGTGCTAGGGCATTGGTGAGGCCGCGTGAGCGATCTTCTGGCCCGTAGAGGCCACAGATACTATTTACTTTACTTCCTTTGTTCATTTTATTACTCATAGTAGCTAGTTGTGGATTCTGATACCCCCGTGGGGTCGACGTGGATGTTGGTCTATCTTTCATACCTTCTGGATAAGTGCTTATTTTTACATCTCTTGATTGGCCGCTTTTAAACTACAAACAAAACAGAAAAGTGAAAAACATTGCGAAAACAGTTTTATAAAACCGGGGTGTCGTGTGGGCACCGTTTTCAAAACCCTGTGGATTTATGTGATTGCAAAAACAGTTTTATAAAACCTGGGTGTCGTGTGGGCACCATTTTAAACCCTGTGGATTTATGGATTTTGAAATGGCTTTATAAAACTTGGGTGTCGTGTGGGCACTGCTTTCAAAACCCTGCGGTTTTATCCTTTCAAAAATGGTCGGCCTCTTTATTAATTATGGAAAGGTAGTTGTTTGCAATCGATTGTTGAACTAGTGTGGTTAAAGGAATGGTTGTATGGATATTGTAGTCAGGACGCCGTGTATATACAAAGGAGACTCTGCCCGTTTGCAGAGTGAATTTTTATATGCGGCGGGTCTGGGCACGCACCGGGAGAGAGAAGTTTCAAAAAAAAAAATATAGGCAAATTTGAGAGCCAACGGTGGCTTTTCTTCTGCGTGTTTAAACCCGGGGGCGTGACATAACTGTACTATAGATCTCCAGAGGGGGTACAGCTACTCTCCAAAGATAGGTAGGGCTCTAGCTCGCGACTCCCTAGCCTCGATCAGCAACAGAAGGATCAGCCACTCCCGCAGAAAACTCTGCAAAACAAAGAAGATGAAAGAAAAGGGGAGGGGAGAACCCCCAACGGGTGTGAGAACTACACCAACACGTAGTTCTCAGTGGGTACTGTTACGGAATTTGAGTTGGCGTAGTTTCGTGAAAGTCTCAAGTCTTGAAGATTGAAGGTGAAGAAAGTTGGATCTGTTAACTCAATCTCAAGAAAGAAGAATTCAAAAGGATCAGGTATGTTTAACCTAAGATTTTGTGTGATCCGAATACTTCTTGTAGTGTAGAAACACTTGGAAGAATCTTTCATTGCATAAAAATCAAAAACTGGACTTGGGACATGTTCAGGATCCGGATCAGGTTGTTCGATCCGGATCCCGAAGGTGGTTCGTTCATACACCAGTTCAATCCGGATCGTAGCCTCTCTTGATCCGGATCCCGAACACTGAGTTTACCATCTTCCTTGAACGATCCGGATCAGGCTTCGCAATCCGGATCCCAAACGTTGATGTTTGGTGAACTGTATGAACGATCCGGATCAAGCACTTCAATCCGGATCCCGAACCTTCGTTTTTCTGGAATTGCCTGACTCGTTACGACGATCCGGATCACAGCTAATCCGATCCGGATCGCCGTCCGTAAAATCTCCAGAAATGTTAGGTTTTTGATTCTTATCTCCTTCCTAGGGTTTCTAACCTATAAATAGACCCTATGACTCTTTTTCTAGGGTTAATCCAGTGAGTCGAGATAGCCGTAATTTTTCTTGTATCATCTTATACGGCTCTAGATCCACATATAGAGAAGAAAGGAAATCATTAGAGAATACTCTATGTTTCTTCATCTATATTGATTAGTTTGATTCTAGGCTTTCATACTCACATCTTGAGTTGAATCAAACTAATGAATACTTAGATGGTATTTCCGATCTATCTTTGATCTAAGTATTCGGCGGATCATCACCACCCAAAACCAACGATTTACCCAAAAAATCGGCGCGTGGATTCGCGTGTCCTTGTGGATTCAAGGTTCAACCGCTCTCGTGGATTCGGAGCGAGGCACGTTCGTGGATTCGAAGGGTGCTATTGGGTGAAGACCGTGGATTCGGTCGGACGTCGTGGATTCGACGTTGGACGCCGTGGATTCGGCGTTGGGCGCAGATCGTGGATTCGAGAAGCGTCGCGGAGCGAGCGGAGAAGATCCTCTAGGAGCGTATTGAAAAGGTTGAGTCGTAATTGTGTACGGTAAATCACCTTGTACGTGTTTTAATTCTAGTGGATTTCTGCCGTGTTATCGGTCCCGTGGTTTTTTACTCCGGTGATGGAGTTTTCCACGTAAAAATCTTGCGTATTATTTTTTATTTCCGCATTGGGTTTTTATCGCAACGATTTTTGAGTGTTTATACGTTTACACCTATTCACCCCCCTCTAGGTGTTTTTTTTCCCCTATTTAGATCCTTATTACATATAACCCAACAAGTGGTATCAGAGCGGGAATAGGGTTGTAAACAATGGTTGAAGGTGGAAACATCAACCGACCCCCGTTCTTCGATGGAACAAATTATGCGTACTGGAAAGTACGGATGAAAGCCTTTTTAATTTCCATCGACGAACGGGTGTGGCAATCAATTGAATTAGGATGGTCTAATCCAACTGAACTTATTGGTGATGCTCGCACCTTAAAACCTAGGTCGAAATGGACCAAGGAAGAGTTAGATTCATCTTCTTACAATGGCAAGGGAATTAATGCTATCTTTAATGCCTTATCTCAAACTGAATTCTCTTGCGTCTCGGCATGTGAGACTGCGAAAGAAATCTGGGATGTTCTTCAGGTTACACATGATGGAACTAACCTCGTGAAGATTCAGAAACTGCAAATGCTTACGAGCAAGTTTGACTCTATCTTAATGGCAGAAAATGAATCTTTCACGGACTACTATACACGATTGCAAGACATCGTAAACTCATGTGGTAATCTGGGAGAGAAGATTCCAGAATTTAAGATTGTGAGAAAGATCTTAAGAACTCTTCCTGAACGATTTCGCCCAAAGGTTACTGCCATTGAAACTATTAAACACCCGGACGAAATACGTGTAGAAGAATTAGTTGGTTCATTACAAACTTATGAAATGACGTTTACTACTAACAATTCTTCTGGAAAGGCATCCACTTCTAAGTCTTCAGGTTATGCGTTGAAAACAACTAAGGAAGAAGACGCGGATACATCCTCCTCAGACGATGACGAGAACCTTTCTATGGAGGAATTTGAGAAGCAGCTCGCTCTTTTGACAAGGAAGTTTCGCCGCAACTTTCGGAGGGGTAATTCAAGCAAATCTCCATCCTTCGGAAAGTTGAACAAAGGCAAGGGTACTTCAAGTTACAAGTCAAGAAAGCAAGAGAACTTCTCAAAGGATAAGAAAAGTTCAGAAGGACAACTTCAATGCTTCAAATGTCGAGGCTACGGCCACATTGCAACAGAGTGTCCTAACAAGTATCCGGCAAAGAAGAAGGCGATGCAGGTCGTCACTTGGGATGACAACTCAACGTCAAATGAGTCGTCTTCGAGTGATGAAGAAAAGAGCTCCGCCGCATTCCACGCGTCCGTATCTTCACCCTTCATGTGCTTTATGGCAAGTACATCCGAGTCGATGTCCAACTCCACTGTTGAAAAGAACGCAACGGACAACGAATCGGATGATTCGGAAGGTGAAGATTTTGCTCTAGCCTACCACAGACTTTTGAGGGACTCAAAGAAAGTGGCTAAGCATAACAAGAGTTTGAGAGGGAGAGTGCATGATCTCGAAGAAGAAGCAAAAAGAGCGACTTCTCTCTCAAACGCTCTTGAAGTGGAAAGGGAAAACCTGATAAAGGCAAATGCTTCCCTTCAAGAGTCCAATGAGCAACTTGAGAAGGAACATACAAATCTGGTGGATAACGCGAATCACTTCTCAAAGCTCTACAACGAGGCTCGACAGGATAACCTGGAAATGACAAAGACCATTTTCCAACTCAAGAATGACTTACAGCGATTCTCTTCAGGAAGGAGTAAGTTGGATAGACTTCTTGGTCTTGGTCAATCAAATAGGTTCGGCCTCGGATACACTCAAACTGGAAACAGTCCAAGTTCGAGTGAGACAGTTTTTGTGCCTCAGTCGGTATCTCCTTCTCCGACACCGGAATTCAAGACAAACAACGACAACAAACCTACTTCATCCTCTTTGGGATCGTCAAGATCTAAGGTATGTTTTCGTTGTGGTGTTTCAGGGCACATAAGAAGATATTGCAAGACGGGAGTCGAATGCTCATCTCAAGGACCTCTTGCAACAACTACCAAAAAGGCTCCTCCCCGAAAATCAAAGCAAAACTTTTCAAATGAAAAGAGACGTGGTAGTTCATCGCGCAAGACGATCTCATCAAGGAACAACAATCGCTATAACAAGACGCCTTCACCTAGGCATATAACTTCACGACCATTACCGACGCACTCCAAAAGGGTTTGGGTGCGCAAAGGTGAAATTTTCCCTTGTCTTGTTTCCAATGTTTCCTTACATGCATATGATAGTTCGTCTTGGTATCTGGATAGCGGGTGTTCCCGTCACATGACCGGTGACAAAAATAGTTTTCAAAATCTTGAGAAAATCTCCGGAGGACACGTTGTTTTCGGAGACGGTCGATCTTCCAAAATTGTTGAAAAAGGGACGGTAGCTATTCCAGATGGCCCGATTTTGAAAAACGTCTTATTTGTTGATGGCCTTAAGACTAACCTCATAAGCATAAGTCAACTTTGCGACAATGGTTTTTCAGTTAACTTTTCATCTATTGAATGCGTTGTAACTGATAAGGACCATGTCTTCTTTTTAAAAGGGGTTAGATCTGAAAACAATTGTTATGTTGTTCCTAATAAATTTTCTGAAAATTGTAACTTAGCCGCTTTGAATAATGAAACTCTTTGGCATGAAAGGCTAGGTCACTTAAATTTTAAGGAACTTACTAGAATTTCAAGCAAGGACGTGGTCAAGGGGGTTCCAAAGCTTTTATTTAAACAAAACATTGTGTGTGGTGGTTGCCAAAAGGGAAAACAGTCTAGGACTGCACACAAGAACTTGAACCACGTTGGTACAAAATGGCCCTTGGAACTTTTGCACATGGACTTAATGGGGCCGACCCGTCAACCATCTTTGGGAGGTAAATGGTACATTTTTTTATTGGTTGATGATTTCTCTCGGTTTTCTTGGGTAGCATTTTTAAAAGAGAAAGCTGATACGTTTGACTCTTTTCATGAGATTTGTCATCGTATTATGATTGAAAAGAATGAAAAGATCATTCGTGCTAGAAGTGATAGAGGTGGAGAATTCATAAATTCAAAATTCATTGATTTTTGCACTTCAAATGGCATTAAACATGAATTCTCGGCACCCTATACACCTCAGCAGAATGGTGTTGTTGAGCGCAAGAACAGGGTTGTTCAAGAGATGGCGCGTGTGATGCTTCATAGCCGGAACTTACCGCTACATTTTTGGGCTGAAGCCGTGAACACCGCTGTCTATGTCATTAATAGAGTTTACTTGCGCCCAGGAACTTTAAATACACCATATGAGCTGTGGTTTAGTAGAAAACCCAACATCAAATATTTTCGTGTCTTCGGGAGTCGATGTTACATTTTACGTGACCGTGAAAATCTTGGAAAGTTCGACTCTCGAAGTGATGAAGGGATCTTTTTGGGTTATTCTACGAATAGCAGAGCATATCGAGTATTTAACATTGAATCTAAGACGATCGTAGAATCTATAAATGTTCGAGTAGATGAAGCTTTTCACTGTGGATCTGGAAAATCTACCCTCGATATCTCTCTAGATGATGATTCTCCTGCTAATGCATCTTCTCATAATAATACTTCCAATATTAATGATGCATCTAATGGTTCTTCAAGCTTATCTGATGTGCAGGAATCATCTCATGTATCTCCGAGTACTCCGTTTCAACAAACGTTACGAATCTCCAAGGATCATCCGGAATCGAATATTATTGGAGATCCACAAGAAGGAGTCAGAACTCGGAGGCAGTTGGTTTGTGGATTCGCTTGCTACGTATCTTTAATCGAACCAAAGAACATAGATGAAGCTCTTCAGGATGACTACTGGATTAAAGCAATGCAGGAAGAGCTCCATCAATTTGAGCGAAACAAAGTCTGGGAATTAACGAAGCCTCCAAAGCAACACAATGTGATAGGTACCAAATGGATCTTCAAGAACAAGAAAAATGAGGATGGTACTATCATCAGGAACAAAGCACGATTAGTTGCTCAAGGCTACTCTCAAGTAGAAGGTATAGACTTTGATGAAACATTCGCCCCTGTAGCTAGACTCGAGTCCATTCGTATATTATTTGCTATTGCTTGTCATTTTAAAATCAAATTATTTCAAATGGACGTTAAGAGCGCATTTCTAAATGGGTTTTTAAATGAGGAAGTTTATGTGGCTCAACCGAAAGGTTTTGTAGATCATAAACAACCTAACTATGTTTTTCGTTTGAAAAAGGCTCTTTACGGTCTGAAACAAGCACCGCGAGCATGGTACGAAAGGTTAACAAAGCACATTTTGGAGAAGGGCTATACTCGAGGGGGAGCTGATAGGACTCTCTTTGTGAAGCATTATCAAAGCAATTTCATTGTAGCACAAATCTATGTCGATGACATTGTATTTGGCGCAACAAGAGATAATGATGCTTCTAAATTCGCGGAAACCATGGAGAGCGAATTTGAGATGTCCATGATGGGCGAATTGACTTATTTCCTTGGGTTGCAAATTAAACAAAATGATGAAGGTATTCACTTGAGTCAATCCAAGTATGCAATGGAGTTGGCCAAAAAGTTTGATCTCGAAAATTGTAAAGATTTTCCGACTCCAATGGGAACTAGCCACAAGGGACTTGGAAGTGAATCACATAGTGAGAATGTAGACGAGAAACTGTATCGAAGTATGATTGGAAGTCTACTTTACCTCACGGCTAGTCGCCCGGATATATCTTTTGGTGTTGGGATTTGCGCGAGATATCAATCAGCACCAAAGGAGGTTCACCTGAAAGCGGTGAAACGGATCATCCGGTACATCAAAGGATCAATTAATTTCGGAATTTGGTATCCTATGGGAACAAGTTTGGATATTGTTGGATACTCAGATGCCGATTGGGCAGGATCAGTGGATGATCGGAAAAGCACGAGTGGTGCATGCTTCTATCTTGGCCATTGCCTTGTTGCATGGCACAGTAAAAAGCAGAACTGCATAGCACTCTCGACTGCCGAAGCGGAATACATTTCAGCTGGAAGTTGCTCAACTCAACTCATTTGGATGAAAAGCGTTTTGAGCGATTTCCGCATTTCAGCATCTTCGATAACAATTCTTTGTGACAACACAAGTGCAATTAACATTTCTAAAAACCCTGTGTTGCACTCTAGAACAAAACATATTGAACTTAGATATCATTTTCTTAGAGAGCTAGTTGAATCAAATACTCTTCAACTTTCATATATTTCAACTGAGGATCAATTAGCTGACATTCTAACAAAACCTTTGGATCAAAAACGTTTTATTCATTTACGAAAAGCAATTGGAATGCTTTCCTTGAAATAAACTTCTTTTTGAAACCTTTGCTTAGGATAGGTTTTGTATTTGTTTTTGTTTTGTTCATTATCTATGTTTGTACATAGGACATTAATTGAGCATAGATCATAATTGACTTTAATTGCATCTTTTCGCACATTTAGAATTTTATTATGCTTTTGCCATCATAATATTTCACTGTTGCAATGATCATTTATGTTAATTAAATCATCTTCTAAGTGATCAAAGTCAATTTCTCTCTCTCTATGATCTCTTGGTATAGTCATTATTTTATTTGACTGCTTAGTCGAGTATGAAATCGAGATCAATATTTGGTTGAATACTTTATATCTTAAATAATTGATAGCCAATTGAGGGGGAGTCATAGAAAAAGTAAAATGCTCAAAAGATGTGGAAAGAGTTACATCCCAATGAGGAGTGTGAAAACTACCACCACATGGAGGAAAGAGCTACCACCTCGGTCGTCCGAGTATTGTGTGCAGCTACCACATGTATACCAAGCATGGTTGTTCAAATTTTTGATTAAGTAAAATGCATGTTGAAATACTTGACTCCGTCAAATTTCAAGGTTGGTATAAGGTGGGTTTTAAAGAAAGATGCTCAAAGAGCCACTCTCTTCAACAGATTGTCTAGATACATTATCTATTATATTTGGGATTTCAAACATCTATTGATCTTTGTATTTCATTTTCTTTACTGAATTGATGATTTGATAAAGGCATTACTCATAAGATCAAGTTAGATGTAATTGAAGGTGTTCAACTTTAAGGGATTTAATTTTTGTAAATTTTCGTTTCATTTTTGGATATTATTGATAGATTTGGCATAATCTAATTCTTGTTGTATGAAACGATGATTTTTGTTTAAAGTTGATACACATTTGTGCTTACAATCTTTTTCTGGTTTTTCTTGAATTTCTCTGAAATTTTCTAAAGAAAAAGTTGGAGCCGATCCGGATCGGGCTAGATGATCCGGATCCCGAACGCAGGAATTCTTCTGCGGGCTGACGATCCGGATTGTATCTGCCGATCCGGATCCCGAACGCAGTTTCTCACTGCGGGTAGCCGATCCGGATCGCAGTTATGAACTGATCCGGATCGCGGCTAGGTTTTATAAAGAACAAAAGGGTTTTTGATTTCTTTTACTCCAATCTTTTGTTCCAAAGTTTCCAGAGCCTCTCTCTCTAGATTTCATCCTTCCTGGAAGCTTTCAAACTCAAGTTCTTCAACTCCAAGTAAGTTTTATTGATCAAAATCTCGGTTTTTCACCGTTTTTCTCTCTTCTTCCTCAAACGTCATGAATTTCTTGGATCAACTTTGTTTGTGGATGGTTTTTTATCAAATTTCTTTTGAAATAAGAACTCTGGGTAGATTAGTTTTGATTATATGCTAGGTATTCTCCTGATTAACGGATTTTTAGGCTTCGATTTCTAAAATTTCGGTTTTAGGGCATATAATAAGGATTTTCGAAAATCATGCAATTGATCTAATTTTAAAAGTCCTTTTGCAAAACTAATTTGATTCTTAGTCTCTCTACATGATTATGATTGTTTGGGTACAATTTTTTAAATCTTTGAAAATTAACAATTTTCTCATGTGTTCTTGAGTCGTTCCACACAGGATTTCTTTTCTCAAAGAAACCATTAGCAATGGTGATCACTTGGATTGTTTTCCTACTTGCGGCTATGGTACATACGAGAGACACCGTCAAGCCCAAGAGGGCTAAGAAGGCTAAGAAAGCGAAGAAAGCTAAAGATGATTCCGATACAGAATCTGAAACGGAATCAATTAATTGGGATGAACTGCAAGTTGAAGCAACGACTGTTCCGACTGCTTCAAAGGGAAAGGCACCTGCAGAGACATCAAAGGCTCCGCCCACTGCTGCTGAGAAAGGCAAAGCTCCAATGGAAGAAACTTCTGGGAAGACAAGAAGAAAAAGTATTGCTCGCAAAAGAGGGAGTGCACAAGGAATCTCCATTGAGCAACCAGCTGATAGGCAAGCACCTCCACAAGACTTTGTCAGCTCGGCTAGAATAAAGGATTTTGAAAACAGAGAATGCATTGGAGAAAGGCATGTTGATGTAAAAGCCTTAAAGCAGCGTTCTCAGACGTTTGGGACTTTGTTTGACCAGAGAGGTCTTGCTTCCATTTGCGATTTCCCGGAGACCTCTGGGTATTGTCTTCACTCAGCGAGGATGTTTTATCAGAATGCCTGCTATCTAGTTGATCAGGAAAGCGGGCGTCGGGATTTTCAAACATTAGTCAAGAATGTCAGAATTAAAGTAACGCCTCAGCTAATTGGTGAAGTACTACGGATGGACGCCCGAGCCGATGGCACTCATTACCTGAAGAATCAAGCCTTCAACACCTACTCCTGGAGAGTGGTAGTTGATGGAATCTGTGTTCCAAATACTCGGTCAACAGGAAACTCCGTTTTCTCGAAAGAACTACGACCAGAGTACCGCATCTTAAACCTTATTGTTTGTTACAATATTATTCCAAACATGAACACAAAGGTTCTTCGGTGGGAAAGAATGATATTCCTTTATCTACTTGGAAACCCCGCAGCAGCAATGGGAGCTAACTTAAACATTCCCTACGTCATCTGGTCAAGAATGGCACGATATGTGGAGCAAGCTCATCCGTCAGAGAGACTACCTTATCCAATGATCATCATGCGCATTCTTCACAAATTTAAAGCTGACACAAATGCGAGTTCCTATCTGCACAGTCTAGGAACGATCAATGACACAACAATTGTAAAGTCTCTTTCGACGAAGCCAGATGAACCTTTCATACCTCTTCACCGGCAACGAGAACAACGACAACAAGCAACAACCTCTGCACCGGCAGCAGCTCCCCCAGTCCAACCAGCACCACCATCACAACCAGCACCTCCGGCACAACAAACACCGCAATCAACTTCTGATGATGATGCATCTGTTACCTCAATCTATAAAGAACAGCAAAGGCTCTCCAACGAGCAAGAACGTATATCAAATGAACTAATTGAGGTAAAGGAAGAAATAAAGAAGGTAAATAAGAATCAATCATCAATGAACAAGCGAATAAAGAAGATATTCCAAATCCTCGGCTGTATCAGTACAGACGAGTCTGAATAATCCGTATCCTTCCAATTTCTGTTTAATTATTATGCATATGTTTAAATCCTTCTTTTGTGCAGGTTTTTAAGTTTTAATTTGAGTCTTTAGCTCTCCAATTTAAACTGTTAACCATTCTCTCCATTTTTGGTAATTTTGGCTTTGTTTGTGACAAAAAGGGGGAGAGAGTTTAGAGAACTTGAACAATGATATTGTGAAAATTGTGATCTTGTATACATCAATGATGAACAATGATGATGTGAATGAACATCAAGGTAAGTGAACATCAAGGGAACTTGAACAATGATTGTGAAAATCTTGCTGATGAAGATTTTGTATACATCAAGGTAAGTATCACTTCAACTTCAACTTTGGTTTTCATCTTGTGATTGTTTGCATGTCTCGACTAACTATTCGACTAACTATTTGGGCATGTAATATGACTAACAAGTTGATGTTGGACTAACTTTTTGTGACATTTGGTTTTTAATTGCATAGAAGATATGTTGGTTTTTGACTATGATTCTCTTACATATCTGAATTCTCAAATGTCATGATGATCAGATAAACTCTATCTCTGTACTAGGTCTTGTATGCTAAATATTCTTGAGGTATCTAACGATCTCTTTTTGTCAAGAATGATTTCTTTGTGCAGAGAGTACAGATGTCTAAGTCTAGAGTTTGTTTTAGGAGTTTATCTCATGTTTTTAAATTTTTGGATCTCCATTGTAAATTTTTGTTGTATGGTGATAGCAACAAAAATATCTTTTTGAATTTTCTTTAGTGGATCTGTGTTTTGTCACGAAACCGCCAAAGGGGGAGATTGTTACGGAATTTGAGTTGGCGTAGTTTCGTGAAAGTCTCAAGTCTTGAAGATTGAAGGTGAAGAAAGTTGGATCTGTTAACTCAATCTCAAGAAAGAAGAATTCAAAAGGATCAGGTATGTTTAACCTAAGATTTTGTGTGATCCGAATACTTCTTGTAGTGTAGAAACACTTGGAAGAATCTTTCATTGCATAAAAATCAAAAACTGGACTTGGGACATGTTCAGGATCCGGATCAGGTTGTTCGATCCGGATCCCGAAGGTGGTTCGTTCATACACCAGTTCAATCCGGATCGTAGCCTCTCTTGATCCGGATCCCGAACACTGAGTTTACCATCTTCCTTGAACGATCCGGATCAGGCTTCGCAATCCGGATCCCGAACGTTGATGTTTGGTGAACTGTATGAACGATCCGGATCAAGCACTTCGATCCGGATCCCGAACCTTCGTTTTTCTGGAATTGCCTGACTCGTTACGACGATCCGGATCACAGCTAATCCGATCCGGATCGCCGTCCGTAAAATCTCCAGAAATGTTAGGTTTTTGATTCTTATCTCCTTCCTAGGGTTTCTAACCTATAAATAGACCCTATGACTCTTTTTCTAGGGTTAATCCAGTGAGTCGAGATAGCCGTCATTTTTCTTGTATCATCTTATACGGCTCTAGATCCACATATAGAGAAGAAAGGAAATCATTAGAGAATACTCTATGTTTCTTCATCTATATTGATTAGTTTTATTCTAGGCTTTCATACTCACATCTTGAGTTGAATCAAACTAATGAATACTTAGATGGTATTTCCGATCTATCTTTGATCTAAGTATTCGGCGGATCATCACCACCCAAAAACAACGATTTACCCCAAAAATCGGCGCGTGGATTCGCGTGTCCTTGTGGATTCAAGGTTCAACCGCTCTCGTGGATTCGGAGCGAGGCACGTTCGTGGATTCGAAGGGTGCTATTGGGTGAAGACCGTGGATTCGGTCGGACGTCGTGGATTCGACGTTGGACGCCGTGGATTCGGCGTTGGGCGCAGATCGTGGATTCGAGAAGCGTCGCGGAGCGAGCGGAGAAGATCCTCTAGGAGCGTATTGAAAAGGTTGAGTCGTAATTGTGTACGGTAAATCACCTTGTACGTTTTTTAAATCTAGTGGATTTCTGCCGTGTTATCGGTCCCGTGGTTTTTTACTCCGGTGATGGAGTTTTCCACGTAAAAATCTTGCGTATTATTTTTTATTTCCGCATTGGGTTTTTATCGCAACGATTTTTGAGTGTTTATACGTTTACACCTATTCACCCCCCTCTAGGTGTTTTTTTCCCCTATTTAGATCCTTATTACATATAACCCAACAGGTACCACCACCAAGCCCGACGGTCTGCCCACTAAGTCCACTAAAGGCATAAGATAACTATGCAGTAAAGACTGAATAAGAAAAGCTGGAGATACTCTACAGCTATCATGCCTCTATCTAAATACTCAATGGGGGAAATACAGATGAAAGATATGCAACCACTCGCACACGAGGTGCTCAATCGACCCAATCGAGCTGACTGCCACATCTGGTCCAGTCAAGCCTGCGCCTCCCTAGTGTATCAACGTAGGGTCCCCTAGTGTATCAACATAGGGTGTCCAATCGGACTAACTCACCCCTTGGGCAAAACTGCATCAACAGGCCAAACATCGCATCCACTGCGGCATCTCACGGGGAGCTCCCCCAACTGAGGAAAATGGCGCGGCATAGAGTATCGAACAGTGGCACATGCAGGCTATAATCGAAATCCACGCTCTCTCTCAGAACGGATAGACCCAAGATCCTCAAACATCTCGCACAACGGTCGGAGTACTCTCAACGACACAGCTAAATAAAGCTCTCACAAATCTCGAGACACTAGCGACACAACCAACTCGTGACGCAAAACTCACTAGCTGGAGATACTCCACAGCCAGGACCACCGTCGACCCAAACGGCTCCCAAACGAAACACCCAACTCGCCCCGCTAAACACACAGGCTGGAGGTACTCCACAGCCGGGATCGACCCACAACTCGAGGTCTAACAAAACTGGTCGGACGACACTCAACGACCCGGGACCACCGTCAACCCAAACGGCTCCCGACAACACAGACCGGAAGATACTCAACGGCCCGAGACCACCGTCTACCCAAATGGCTCCCAACAACACTGGCACTGGTTTAAACTCTGCTACCAGACTCCACTCAGCCCCCAGGCATGAGTGCAACATACGTCCCACAATAACATAACCTCTCGGCCTACTACCTGGGCGAGAAAACTCTATGTCCAGGAAAATGCAAAGTGTGGGATGTCTAAGGCATAAAGGAACCTAGCCCAAGTGAAGGTTCTATACTAGTCTAGTTTCAATATGCATCATATGACAGGGTGCTAGGTCAAGTTCCAGCAATAGCATGTAATTTAACAAAGCATAAATAGAAAATCGCATCTCTCACAAGCATGCTTTCTATCTCCTCTAGCATAAGATATACATAACAATTTAACAATATGCGAGGTCTCAAATTCACCAAAGCATGTACAATAAAATCAAGTAAGCATCAATCCACATGATCTAGGCCATTCCTCATGCTTACATCTCAATCCTAGAGATTGTACATTAAATCATGCATGCTATCAATCACAGAGGGTAACATTCCCTTAGGTAAGCTTCCATTAATCATCATCATGGATATCCAATCTCACAATTTTCATAAGATATAACATGGGTTTTTACCTTGCAATTCTCAACAATTAACAATTACTAAGCTTACCTCTCAAACACATACATTGTACACTAAACATGCATGCATTCTAACAGATAGAATTAGAGAACCGTCCACCGGTTCTGGAAACGAAGCAACCCACCTGAATCGCTTTTCGCAGGCAAAGCCGAAGTCGGTGAAGTGCGTAGCCACTCGCTATCAAAATTCGCCGAAACCGCATCCTCGATACTCGGTCGCACAAGCCTTTGCTCAAACCAACATCACAGCCAACAACACAATCAACACCCCAAACAACACTCCAAACAACACTTGTTGTTTTGCCAAAATAGCACAGAGAAGGGGATTTTTTACCTGCGTGCAGTCCTCCAAAAAATCCAAAAAAATCACGGCTGGGATCCTCGCGACGAGTAGATGCAAATCGAGTATTTATACTCCTCGTTCCGACACCTGTAGGCAAAGATACAGTCAAATCATCGCCGTAAGCCAAACTCCATCACAAACACAAGTCTGCGGAAATTAGTCCCAAAGAAGCTTAAACATCAACTTCGAAATGACCTCCAAAAATTCCGATAAAAATACGCTTGCGTTCCTCTCGAAGCGTAGATGTCGATTAAGTCCTCAAACGTCCCGTTCCGATGCCCGTAGGTCGAGAAAACCCAACAATACTCCACCCTTGTCCAACATCTCGTAGCAGTACAAGGGGTCAAAAGATACATCGGGAACACCACCAAAAACTCGAAAAGGAGCAATGTGATCAACACGGAAATCGAAGGTGTACCTCTCGTGAACGCGCTGCCACAAAAATCGGCTCAAAACTCCATCAGGGTAGTCCACGGAACCTCGCGGACTGAAATGCGACGGTAGAAGCCATAATTGAAGGAGCGTCGAAGTGCGCCGTGTAGCGGAAAACGCCGATGCCGCGGCTACCAAAAATACCCAAGATCCATCGGAGAGTAGTGGAAGAGAAGAGAAAGGCCTCTGCCAAAGGGGGGCTCCCAGAAAACTCCAAAAATCTTGCAATGGGGCACCCCATGCCTATTTATAGGCTGAAATCCAAGAGGAAAAACTCAGTTTGGGGGACAACTTTCGGGCGCCCGAAACTTTCGGGCGCCTATAGTGCCTCCGAACTCCCCCAATCCATCAGTGCCCGAATCGCTCCCATCGCGCCACGTCGCCCAAAACAGCAAACAGCGGATCCGACCCCTCCGCGCCGCGCCGCGTAGCCCGCACCCACCGCGCGGGTGGTTAGCGCCTGCCAACCACGCGCCGACGGGTGGCGCGCCCACGCGCTGCCTCCCCGCGCGTCAACGGCTCGGTCGCCACGCCCACGTGTGCCTGCGCCAGCCCGGGCCGCTTCCCGAGGTGCCTGCACCCGCCTCCGTGTATCGCGCCTGATGCGCCGGCCACTCAGGGACTACCACGTGTCCACCGGCGGTCTACAGCTCCTCTTGTGCACCCAAATACACTGAAAACTTCCGGGTGTCCGTTTTCGGGCGTCCGGATTCAGAAAAATACAATCAAGTAGTCAATTTCCATCGTTTTTCCTCACTGAATCCAAATCCGATGTCCGTTTCGCGTTAAACCACTTCTAAAATTCGACGGGGGCATCCGAATACACTCGTGATCCATTCTACCCACTGAGCCCCTTTCTTGAGTCCGATACGCGTGCAAACACCGCCAACACCCAACAAAGGCCTCCAGAAGCTACTGATCCAACAGTAATCCTTTCGCGGGGATTCGGGTCTCCACACGCCCGGTGGGACGCTCAGGTAATTTTACCTATCTTCCTACTGCAAGCATGTCACAGCTCCCAAAGCTGTATGGGGAGTCGGCACAACCGGAGCCGTCCCTATCAGAGATATATGGGCAATTGGCCCAAATGATGAGGTCTCTAGAGAGGCAAATCCGAGCGTGGGACGCTGACGCCCCGGCCACGGATGAAAGTCTCGCTCGGTTTGGGCAATTCCTAGCCCGAAATGAGTCATGCCAAGAAGACCCATAGGAGGCTCCATCAATCCTGCCACAACCGCCACCAACACAATCGGTTATGTCGGCGCCGGAGGCGCTGCAGATTACGCCCTTCACAATGGCACTTATGCTGGGGGCAGGGAAGTCACATATTGCTCTTATCCCAGCTTAGCATAGGCCGACGAGTTTGAGCATCGGCCACCAACGGGAAACCAACTAGAGGGTGCCTGTGTCGCCCCTCCCGTTGGTGCAATAACCCTATGTTGGGGGCAGGGAGGCCGGGCAGACCCCAGAGGGGGAATCTGCCTAGAAACAGGAGGCCTAGTCGTGCTGTCACCTGCAAACGCGGAAAAGATGCCACCGGTGACATTGACTCACCCGGCAAGGAATGCTGAGCTAAGTTGTCACGCCACGGCGTCGAAACTGCGACTTGGGCTCGCCAACAGATCTGCTACCCATACGGGAAACCCCGCATAGGCGAAGCGTCCAACCAGAAAAAAAGTAACAACTACTAACTATACAGATATCAGAGCTGAAAATAACTACAGTAATAAAATCTGATACCACTGTACAACTGGAATAATACAAGGTCCATCTCCCAAAAATAAATGATACAAAATCTGATCCACAGGAAATAGTACAAATAGATGATCCTCTTATACAACATCTATTAATCCAAAAAGGGAGATAACTAAAACAAAAAATACAACAGTGTATAATAAATCCCACAGTCCGGGATGGTACATCTACCTCACCAAAAATGAACTACTCAGGTAGGGATGTATCTCGTGACTCCCTGTCCTCGGTCCGTCACGGCAGCTAGAGCAGGAGCGAAAGGGTAAATCTCTGCAAAAACTATCAACGACAGAGAGTGTGAGAACTACACCAACACGTAGTTCTCAGTGGGTACCGTCTCTAAGACCAACGGTCTGCCCACTAAGTCTACTAGAGGCATATGATAACAGAATACTAAAATGAAATGATAAGCTGGGAAGAGATCTACACCTATCATGCCTCTATCTACCATGCTCAATGGGGAAAAACAGATGATGATATGCAACCACTCGAACACGAGGTGCTCAAACAACCCAATCATCTTGACTGCCACATAGGGTCCAGTCAAACTTGCGCCCACCTACTACCACACATCCACAAGAGGACGGGATTTACGTAGGGCGTCCCACGCGGATGGCATCGACAAGTTGCGATAGCAAAAGTAACAGGCCCAGCTCCGGAGCGACACTCGAGGGGCGCGACCCCACCGAGGAAAGTATCCGCGCATCTCTGTCGAGCTCAATATGGCTCCTGCAGGCTATAGTCCAAATCCACGATCAATCGGATCGACAATGTCCAACTCACAACACTAACCACTATCTGGAGGGGTACTCAACAGCCGGGATCACCGTCAACCCAAACGGCTCCCAAAATAGGAATCCAACTCAATCCCACGAACTCATTGGGTGGAGATACTCCACAGCCACATCAACGAAGGGTCAGCGAACCTCAAAAGACTAATACCTACAACCCCAATCAAACAAGAACAGGCCATAGGCATAGCCTTCCGTTGTTCTCGACCCGAGGAGGAAAATATCTTTTAGAACCCAGATCACTCAAACCCTCACGGGTGAGGAAGTTTGTAAGAAAAGATGATATTTATTGATAAATACCATTTCCACTCAAACCCTCTTGGGGCGAGGATAAAATAGCTCACTTTTTAGAAAACTGTCTTGATTTGATAAAACCACTTTTATAGATTTTAGTTCTTGCAAAAATCGATTAAAAACAAGTTTATTTTCCAAACCTCGAAGGGCTAGTGCCTTCGCCCAATCAAACAAGAACAGGCTCCGGCGACCCCTAGAAATTCGGAAGGAAAACACTAGTTTACTAAAATCATGAGTGTCCAAAAATATTCTTGGTTCAAGGTCCTGATAACACAAGCATACCACGGCTACAACCTCGGTGGCGACAACAAATCGGAGAATACCCGACGACCCGGGACCACCGTTTACCCAAACGGTTCCCAACACTGGCACAACACTAGCCACAACTACCAGACTCCACTCAGCCCCTGGGCACGAGTGCGACATGCATTCCAAACTATCCCGACTACTCGGCCCACTACCCTGACGAGGAAAAGCTCTATGTCCAGGAAAAGGAATGCAAGGAGTGGAAACTAAAACATACAAGAACCTAGCCCACGTGAGAGTTTTCTAGCAGTCTGGTTAAATACATGCAATCATATGTCGGGGTGCTAGTCAAGTCTGTTACGGAATTTAAGTTGGCGTATTTCGTGATTTCGGTTAAGTCTTGAAGATTGAAGGTAAAGAAGGTTGGATCATATAACTCAATCTCAAGAAAGAAGAATTCAAAAGGATCAGGTATGTTGAACTTAATATCTTTGGTGATCCGAATACTTCTTATAGTGTAGAAACACTTGGATGAACTTGTAATTGCATAATTATCAAAAACTGGACATGGGACATGTTCAGGATCCGGATCAGGCTTTGCAATCCGGATCCCGAAGGTGGTTCGTTCATACATCAGTTCAATCCGGATCGTAGCTTCCCTTGATCCGGATCCCGAACACTGAGTTTACCATTTTATTTGAGCGATCCGGATCAGGCTACTGCAATCCGGATCCCGAACGTTGATGTTTGGTGAACTGTATGAACGATCCGGATCAAGCACTTCGATCCGGATCCCGAACCTTCGTTTTTCTGGAATCTGTTTTTCTCGCTACTGCAATCCGGATCGCCGATCTCCGATCCGGATCGTCGTCATGTAAAAATTCCAGAAAAAGATAGTTTTTGATCCTTATCTTTTTCCAAGGGTTTCTAACCTATAAATAGACCCTATGATTCTTTTTCTAGGGCTAATCCACATAATAGAAAAGTAGCCGTCATCTTTTATATGGCCTAAGATCCACATATAGAGAAGAAAGGAAATCATAGATTCTATCTTATGTTTCTTCATCTATATTGATTGATTTGATTCTAGGTTTTCATACTCACATTTTGAGTTGAATCAAATCAATGAATACTTAGATGGTATTTCCGATCTATTTCTAATCTAAGTATTTGGCGGATCATCACCACCCCAAAAAATAATGATTTACCCCAAAATCGGCGCGTGGACTCGCGTGGCCTTGTGGATTCAAGGTGCTACCGCTCTCGTGGATTCGGAGCGAGGTACGTTCGTGGATTCGAAGCGTGCTACTGGGTGAAGATCGTGGATTCGGTCGGACGTCGTGGACTCGACGTTGGACGCTGTGGATTCGGCGTTGGACGCACATCGTGGATTCGAGAAGCGTCGTGGAGCGAGCGGAGAAGATCAACTAGGAGCGTATGGAAAAGGTTGAGTCATCTGTGAGTACGGTATATCACCTTATACGTGTTTAATTCTAGTGGATTTCACCGTGTTATCGGTCCCGTGGTTTTTTACTCCGGTTTGGAGTTTTCCACGTAAAAATCTCTGCGTGCTATTTATTTTTCCGCATTGGGTTTTATATCGCAAAGATTTTTGAGTGTTTAGTGTTTACACCTATTCACCCCCCTCTAGGTATTTTTTCCCCTATTTAGATCCAATTATACATAACCCAACAAAGTCCCATAACTCTATAAGCATCATGATACAACAATAATAGCACCTATTCTAGTATGCTGAAAGCTACAATACTAAAATTAGAAGAAAGTTCGCAGACTTGGAGGAAAATCCAACCCACCTAGATGCGCGCGTCGTTCCAGAGTCCAAAAGAGATGAAATTTAACATGTCTGATCCTCAGGTTCGCATGATTCCAACGCACCAAAAATCATCAGAAAACTCCCCTCGGTTACTGAGATATAAGCCGAGCATCGCGGTAAGCTCAAATCACCCAAAACAATAACAACGCCGCAAGTCTATCCACAAAACAGGAAAATACCTCCTACGAGATGCCCTCCAAAAATTTCAAAAAAAATACGGATGCAATTCTCGTGAAGTGTAGATAGAAATTGAGTCCTTAAACACTAAATTCCGCTAACCATAGGCCGAGATAATGTAAGATCACTCCTCCGCTCTCTAGAAAAGTATTGCAGAAGAAGGGGGTCTAAAGATGCTGTGAGAACTCCAATAAAAACTCGAAACACAGAAGAGAGGTGAGTACCAAAATCGAAGGTCTACCTATCGTGGAAACACCGTGGTAAAAACTGGTGAAAAACACCAAGAACTCAGCTCGCGGGAGCCCGCAGACGAAGAGGCGACGGAAAAGATCGGTATCGAAGAAACGTCGAAGCTCGCAATGTTAGAGAGGAAAAATATGAAATGATCTCCAAAAATCCTCTAAAACCCCAAGAAGTGAAGAAGACTCAAAGAAGAAGCTCGTTGTAGAAAATGGATCAAAAATCGAATCTATAAAGCCCTCAAAAGAAGCTCAAGAGGGGCTATTTGTAGCTGAAAAACCCAAGAAGACTCACTTTCGGGTCAAGGCATGTTTCGGGCGCCCGGATCCAACCCGCTAAGCGCCCGGACACGTGTCGCCATCCGAGCGGCTCCCGCTCAGTGCCCGGATCAACAGGATGCCGCCACGTGTCCCGCTCCCCTGTGCTCCGTGCGCCCGGTGCACGCGTGGCAGCTGGCGCCCGCCAATGGCATCGCGCCACGTGGCCGGTCGCGGTCCACGCGCTTGGTCTTCCGAATGCTATCGGCCAATTAGAAGGCGCCATGTGGCGCCACCCCGCCAGTCACAGCGTGATTGGCGCGGCCCGGCCAATCCCGTGCTGCCATGTGGCCCGCGCATGTTTTCGCTGATCCCGGTGCACGCGCCTGGGCCGTGGACAGGCCGGCTCGAGCCTCTGCGCCTGCCCGCGGCTGCCCCGCGCCCGCTCGCGGCCGCCCCGCCGTGCTCCGGCGCCTGCCCGTGGCCGCCGGCGCTGCCCGGCCTGCCCGGAATAGTAACAAGATGTCCAAAGTCCATTTTAGGGCGTTCAGATCCCGAAAAATACATCCAAATAGCCGATTTTGATCGTTTTCATGCGCTGAATTCAAATTCGATGTCCGTTTTGGAAAAATCCACTTCTAAATTTCGACGAAGGCCTCCGGATAGGTAAACTTGAACTAATTTTCGCGCTGGGTCCAATTCTGAGGTCTGATTTGCACACAACCCTCTCCATCACACAACAAAGGCCTCCAGAAGTCGCTGATCATACCGCAAAACATCCGCGGTAATCCGGATCATCACACAAGTGCTCAGAAGAAAAAAGTAAAAAATACTTTTGGCAGAAAGGCCAGGTTGGATATGCGGCCGGCCCATGGATCCCTATGTTCCACATGTCCGAGTGTGGCGTACTCGTACTTGGCCAATTGGAAAACGCCAATGTTCGACAAGTTCTCAGGAGAAGTAACCGAGGACACGGTCAGGCATACTGACCGAGGATAAATCGGTACCGGTTTACAAGGCCATGATCGGCTAGGAGGGTCGAAAGTGGTTTGGATAGTCGGAGCTCTTCTGATGGAATGCTTTGGCGAGAAAGCGCCCAAAAACGGCGAAAAAAGCACTGGCTGAAAACTAAAGCCAGCGGAGTGATGAAGGTCGGCCTATGTTTGCCGACCGCGAGAATAAACAAAAACTAATTCCTCCCTCCCGTAGGCAAACATGTTCGAGACGAAGGAATATGAGTCGACATTGAAATCTGAATGCCCTGAGAAGGGGGCACAGGCGTGTAACAGTCCTCGGTTCTGCACCTGATGCAAGGCCGAGATGACAGTTGAAGAGTGGGGCGAATTCCTCGGCATGCCTGAGAAAGTCAAGAAACGGTTTGCCTTCCCGAATGCAGTCAAAGACAAGGCTGGTCGCGGCCCGAAGCCGGAGCAATTTTCGACCGAAAGGTTCAACAAGCAACCCCCTAAGAATGAGGAACAAGACCGCGTGATTCAGCGGGTTCTAGGTGATTTCTACGGCCTAGGGAGGCCGAGGTTGCAAACAGGCGGTCATATGGGGTCGGGAGCCCCACTTTTACAACCAAGCTCTCAATTCGGCTATCAGGAGGGCCGAAGCCATGGGGCATCCAGAGAGGCCTTCAGCCGAGGGGCTGAGGATGAGCAAAGGTATGGGCTACGATCGCGCCCACGACAAGATAGCTTAGGGATGAACCCCCAAATCTCTCACCATAGTGTCAACAGGTCAGGGGCACGGACTACACGCCTTGCGCCCGATTTCAAGGTTCCCTGTCTCACAGCCAGGAAGGTGGGGACCCACGAGGAATTTAGCTCGTTGGTTGGACACCCGCAGATAAGGCCGAAATCTCGGGCTTGGTTTCGTGAAGACCATCGAGTAGGGGCAAGAACTACCCCCTTCGCGCCAGATGTCGAGTTCCCTTGGCTTATGACTGGAGAGGTGAATGCTTTGACAAAACATTTAATAGAGCAACGCCAGATCCGACCTTGCCCAGAGCCAGAGCAGAGGCGGGAGATCCTCAGAGAACACCTGAGGAAAGTAGGCGCGTTGGCCGATAGCACGGTCGAACCGCAGCCCGTCACACGTAAATTGCACTGGTGGTACGGGTTGGTTATGACAAGAACGCAAATGCGTCGGCAGCAACGGATTCGAGCCGAGGCAATGAAGGAGGACGGCTCGAGGACTGCGGCTAAGCCCAAATAGGGCGCGGACCGCGCTTCGTAAGGTGGGCCAATCAACGCGGAACGAGCGTGAAGTCAGAGGGTCGGAAACATCAAGCCGTGGCAGGCCCACCATGTCTCATGTAACGAAGGATGGACCGACGAGCATTGGCCAAAAGCTTAACGCCTGGCTGAAAGCTCTCGCGATAGGGGCTCAGCATGACATCAACGTTGGGGAAGGACACGAGGAGCGACCCCTGGAAGAGAAAAGGGCGGAGGTCGAGCATTTTTCGCTGGCTAAAGCAGCCGAGGAGGTGAAGGGAAAGAAACGCTGGACCGATTGGGCCGATGAAGATTCAACCGAAACTGGCTATTTGGGGTCAAATTGAAATGATTCTTGACCCAGGCTCAGCATTAAGGCTGAAAGGGCCGACCAAAGGGGGCGGCTAGGAGAGAGTTTCGGCTTGTGAAGGCTGAAGGAGGAGAAGGCGAGGCACCCGATAGGTTGAAGACATCGGGCGCAGAAGGCTAGATTCAGCTAAAAAGCGTACAAGTATACGCAAGTCCATCAGAGCCGAGTCCAGTACATAAGCAACAAGAGGATCGGAAGGAAGCCAACCGATCAGGAAGATATCTGAAACACAACTATCGGTTTTGGAGAATGTGGAGCAAAAATATATGAAGACTTCAGGTTTAGTAAACCGACATGTATACAACTCAAAAAAATAGTAAAATACAAAAGTATTTTAGAAAAAAGGGTCGTGGTTGACGAAGAAGGTTGGAGGAGCACAGAACCTGTGGTGTCTCGGTTGCCTGTGTGACTTGACCGCGTGCTTGGCGGCGAGAAAACACCTATTTTTGGTGTAACGAGTGCGTTGCGCGTCAAACAGATGCCAAAAACGGACTCAGCGCACGAAAACGGTCAAAAATGGCTATTTCCGGACGAAAAAGGCTTTTCAGGCTCATTATGTATGCGGGGTGGCTCACGGCCCATACTCATGCATCGGGCACAGCGATTGGAGGCCGAGACAGGTGGCATCGCGGGGCTGGCCGACAAGCGCCACGCGGCGCGCGCCTTCCCGCAGGCGACACGTGTCGCTCGGCGAGTGGGCGCGGCGTGCCCTCTTGGATCAGGACGCGTGGCCCGATCCACGTCGTTCCGCCGAATAGGGGGGACAGGTGGATCGGTGCCACATGTCCCCGCCATCCTGCGGGCCCGGCCAGGCGCGGGCCTAGCCCGATACTGTAGCACCGAGGGGGGAATTTCTCCCCCCCCCTTTTTCTTTTTCTTCTTCTTCTTCTTCTTCTTCTATTTAGCTTCTTCTTCCCCCTCTTCCCTCTTTTGGACCTTTGAAACCTTGGGGATTTTTACAGAGCTTCCACCCCTTCCTCTTATGCATCTTCACCATCAAGAGAAGGGTTAAAGCTACTTCATCTCCATCATTTTATTCAAGAGACAAGCATCATCATTGTTGCTGACTTTTGGTCAACCCCATCGCGTTTCAGTGCAAAAATTTTCCAGAGCTCATTTCTTAGAGTTTTGAGCTGATTTTTGGCGAGGAGTTTCACAAGAGGTAGGCCTACAACTTTGGTATTCAACTCTCTTCTTGGATCATGAGATTTATCAGATTTTTTAAGCCACCTTTGGGACCCTTTTTTTCAGCCTGAAAATCTGGACAGCTCTCAGTGTTTTCTTTTTCTGGACAGCAGGATAGGAATTTTGAGATGATATTTGTGGAAAAATCTTCAAGACTCGAAACTCTACAACTTTGGTATGTATCACTCTACCCAGATCTGAGGTTTTATTAGGGTTTATTTGTCATCTTTGGAGCACTTTGTTGCATTCGTGCACAGATTGGACTTTTTGGATAGTTCATAGTATTTACGGATTTTCTCTTTTATTTGTTCATAAAATTTGGAGTTCTTTGGCTCGATTTATATCTAATCTCGAGGAATCCAATGACACTTTGCTTGATGGATTTTGAGCTCATTTGCCTAGGTAATTTTATCAATTTTTTCGACCCTATTTCAGATTTTGGTGCAGTCCCTGTTTTGGATTTTAAGTTGTGCATTGGACCTTTGAATGCAGAAATCTTTGGGATTAATTGATCTTTTTCGAAATTTCAAGTTGGGACTTCTTTTTAACTTAATAGTGAGCATTTTCTCTTTTAATCTGTGGGAGATTCTCTTTGGATTAGCCTCTATTAAGCTTGGAAGTTCAAGCTAAGTTTATGTTGCCAGATTTGGGACAACATGTAATATTTGGATGTTTTGTTTATTAAAGGAAATTTATGATGGATTTTTGGAGCTTTAAAGATATTCATATGATTGAGAACACTTCATATTTGTTGTTGGAAGCTTCAATTTGAGGTATAGGATGCTACTTATGCATTTTATTTAGCATAAGCTTACTTGCTGAAATTCCGAAATTAAACCGCGCAGCGTGCATTGTTTCGGGGATTGCGTCCAATCCGAGCGCGGATTTGAATGATTTTCATGGCGTTGGATTCCTGTGAGGCTGAGAATTCTACACGCCAAATCTCAACTTGATCGGGCATCAGATCGTCGAAGTTCCAGGTGGGTTGTTTTGGTCTCCAAAATCAGCGGGCGATTCTCTAACTCTATTTGCTAGTATGCATGCATGATTTAATGTACAATCATTATGAATAAGATGTAAGCATGAGAAAGGGTCTAAATTATGTGGATTAAGGCTTACTTGATAAATTGTACATGTTATGTGGATTTGAGAGATTGCATGATTTATTTACCATTATGCGTGAAGGAGAGTTTACAAGATAAAGATGTTTATCCTTTACTAGTGGAGAGCATGCTAGATGATGATGTTCACTTCCTTGTTTGAGAATATGAATGATTCAATGTCCACTTTATATTGTTTAAGCTTGTGAACATGTATGATAGAGTTAGTTGGTGGAATACTATTCTTTTAAATGATATTGTGGAACCTTGACTAGCACCCCGCCATATGTTTGCATGTATTAACGAGATTAGTAAAAAATCCTCGCTTGGGCTAGGTTCTTTTATATTTTAGACATCCCCACACTTTACATTCTTATTCCCTGGATATAGAGTTTTCCTCGCCCGGGTAGTGGGCCGAGTGGTCGGGATTTTTAGTGTAGGATGCATGTTGCGCTCGTGCCTCGGGGCCGAGTGGAGTCCGGTAGCTTTGGCTAGTCTTGCACTAGTGTTGGGAGCCGTTTGGGTAAACGGTGGTCCCGGGTCGTCGAGTATTCTCCGATCAGTTTGTCGCTACCGAGTTCGTGGCAGTAGTGTGCTTGTGATAGTAGGACCTTGAGCCCAGAATCTTTTTGGACACACATGATTTCAGTAAACCAATGTTTTTCTTCCGAATTTCTAAAGGTACCGGAGCCTGTTCTTGTTTGATTGGGTGATGGCATTAGCCCTTCGGGCTTTGGGAATAAAACTTGTTTTTAACTGATTTCTTAAAAGAACTAAAATTCATTAAATTGGGTTTTCTCAAATCAAGATGATTTTATAAAAAAGAACTATTTTGGTCCTCACCCTGAGAGGGTTAGAGTGAAAACGGTTTTCAGTAATAAATATCATCTTTTCTTCTAAACTTTCTTGCCCGAGAGGGTTCGAGTAATCTGGGTTTTAAGGGTTGTTTTCATATTTGGGGCGAGAGCTACGAGAATCTATACCTGTAACCTATTCTTGTTTGATTTGGGTTCTAGGTGTTAGTCTCCCAGAACTTTCGAATCCTGATTAGTTCCCCCCCGGATGTTTTACCCGAGGGAGCTGATTTCCTCGAACTGTTAGGGGTCGAGAACTTCGAAAGGTTGAGCCTGTAAGCTCTTCTTATTTGATTGGGGTTCTAGGCACCGACCTTTCGGGATTCTCGGACCCTTTCGGTGTCGGTTGGTTCTTTCTCGTCTGTGAGTTTGATGTCCTGTTTTGGGCGCCGTTTGGGTTGACCGTGGTCTCGGCTGTTGAGTACCTTCGGCCAATGGGTTAGTGTTGTGAGTTGGACATTATCGATCTGATTGATCGTGGATTTGGACTATAGCCTGAATCAGCCATATGGAGCTCGACAGAGATGCGTAGATACTTTCCTAGGTGGGGTCGCTTCCCTCAAGTGACGCTCCAGAGCTGGGCCTGTTACTTTGCTATCGCGACTTGTCGATACTGACCTCGTTGACTGGGCCCTTTTTGGGCAGTCATAGATGCCTTACGTAAGTCCAGTCCTCCATGGATGTAATGGCAGTAGGTGGGCGCAGGTTTGACTGGACCCTATGTCACGCCCCGAGTCCGCCAATTTGTACGGTTCGGGCACGCCAACAGACCCGCCAATCGGGTAAGGCCTTTTTCTACCCGAAAGGAACGGTAACATCCATAATAACACAACAAGTGTATGCGGAAGCTCAATATCAGAGTACTAAAAATCACTACAAATTTAAAACTTTCATTCAATAACAATTAGTTAATACGGAAATGAAAGCATACAAGAGTGAACCATGCATTACTTTATTACACTTTACATTTCTGAACTTGCAATATAAAATTATTACAATTCTTTACACAAATTCCTCACCATACAAGGTTCACTCAAGCAATATAAAAATGGGATACCTCTGCTAGACCCTCTAGGTCTCTATGCTGCTGGGCCCTTGCCCCTGTCGTATACCTCGCCGTCTGCCTCTGAACCGTCGCGATCGCTGCATCCATACCTAAACCTGTGGGGGGGGGGGGCACCCAAGGGGTGTGAGAACTCCTGACAGAGTTCCCAGTGGGTTCAACCACCGAGAAAAAGTGTCCTACACCACTTGGTCCAATGGAAGCAATAACAATAGAGTGCTAGGAAACTAAAATCCTCAATATCAAAATGCTGCTATACAGAATATATATCACTACACTAACTGTGTAAACTCATCGACCCAGCACTACTCTGTCTAGTCATACTAGGCTACTAAGCACCAACTCGGCCACTATGCCGCTATATATAAGGTCAAACTAACCCGGCCACCTTGGCCACTCTATCTTTCTCTTTTCCTTTACATTCTGGTGCTTTAGTTCAAGTTAACCCTCGAAAATTCTTATCCAACGGGCCCGAGCCCGGTAGTCCTGCTACCATAAGATAAGATTTCTAAGGTTGCCGATAGCACCCGCAAGTGCTACCCCGCCCAACGGGGAACTTGTCCTACGGGTCACTGCCCGGGAGAGGGACACTGCCCTTGGCTCCGACAAGGCTACTTTTTACCCCCGAAGGTACGCTCGTTTTATCTTTATATTTTCTTTCTTTTATTTTCTTTTTCTTTCTCTTTTTATTTTAATTCTTAGCCTCTTTGCCTTTGAACACTTGCTTTTCTTTCTTATTCGAGCTTATAGCTCCCTTTTGCCACTGGCAAATCTCTTTCTCTTTCCTTTGAGCATCTAGCTCTTTGCTTTCACTTTAAGCCTTTCGAAAGTACCTCGTCCGACGGGTCACTGCCCTGGGAGTCTTCCTCCACTTGACGAGTCTCAAATTCGAAGGCGCCATTTACATTTTCTTTATGCTTTTTAGCCACTTTTAGCTTGCTTTTAACTTTGCCTTTTTACAACAATTTATCTCTTATCCTGGGTCTTGCCATCAAGATAATTAGAGAGTCTCCTGGACTCTTAAACATTTCTCTTTTATTTTTTTAACTCAAATTGAAGTTAAAGTTATTATCCATTTGCCCAGACACCCTATGACCCACTCTAGGGTTATATTATTTAGCTCTTTGACTTTGTGATTACACAAACTTTTTCTTAGAGTTTGACTCTAAGTTGATCACTTTGCTATCAGTTTAATTCTTTAACTTTGTGGCCACATACTCTTTTCTTTGCCGAACCTGGAGTTACATTATCTCTATTTACCAGTTGCACTTTGCATTTAGAGTTACCTTGACTCTAATCCATTTTCTGTGAGTATAAACTCCACTAGTTCACCTTAGGTTCTCTTACCTAAGTTTCATATCATGTTTAACCTAGAATTCCTTGACTCTATGTTAACTAGTCTATTCTCGACCCACTAACTTACCTTAGGTTTCCTTTACCTAAGTCTTATATCATGCTCATCCTAGAGTCCTTGACTCTATGTTGATCACTCTATCCAATGTCCTTAGGTTATCTCCTAAGATAATGCCACTCATTCAATCATAGGATAAACTTCTAAGTTTGATCCACTCATTAACCCTGAGTCTAAGTTTTCTACTAGTCTTACTACCAACATGTCCTTTTCCTTATGCTTTCACATGATTCCTAGGGCTATACCCTAACATGATCACAATCATGAAATAATAAATCCCTTCTTATGCATGCGATTATTTCCATCTCAATCATGAATAATATTCATCGTCTATGTAGATAAATCAAAATTTCATTTCCCTCTATATTCATTTAAACATGTAAATACATCATCTATTTTCCTTTTTCCATCATTCATAATCACAATTAAAATTACACTACACTAGCATGCTTATTATAATGCTTCAAAATCAAAAGCAGAGGAAAAAGTGGAGAGGTCACCCATTTTCGGTAGAATCCCCCACCTCGATGTGCTTTCTTGGTTCCTGAAGGAGACAATTTTAGCTCCTATTGCCTCTGAGGTTTCCCTACATGGTAAGGAAAGAAAAATCATGAAACATTTGCTTTCCATGACTCACTAATTCCAATGAATTGGTAAAACTAAACCCCTTTGACCATTAAAAGGGAAAAATCCTTATTTTATCACTTTTCCCACAAAAAGGCCAATTTTTGATCGGTTCATAAAAATGAGAGGGGAATAGTCATCCCATGGCATGTTGCCAAAAAGAAACTTGCTCAACTCAATCCGGGGTCGAAATGCTCTCAAAAATTTGAGAAAAGCTCAATTTGAGCAATTTCTCCCAATTCACCGATTTTGCACATTGGCAAAATCAAGAATTCGCGTTGAAAAATTGGAGAGAACTTAATCTAAGCAATTTCCCCAATTTACCGATTTCGCATATTGGCAAAATCAAGAAATTGCATTCAAAAATTGGAGAAAAACTCAATTTGAGCAATTCCCTCCAATTACCGATTTTGCACATTGGCAAAATCAAGAAACTCATTCAAAAATTTGGGAGAAACTCAATTTGAGCAATTTCCCTCAATTGTTGATTTTGCTCATTGAAGAAAAGAGAAGAAGAAGAAATTTTCTTCCTTCTTTTCTTTCTTCTTCCTTTCTTTTTTTCTCCTCTCTTTTTTTTTTTGTCAAACCAACTCCTGCTGCTGGGCAGCAGCTTGCACAGCTGCTGCCCTGCAGCAGCTCTTGCAGCTGCTTATGCAGCTAGTTCAGCTGCATAAGCAGCTGAAACTTGCTGCTGCTGCCCAAGCAGCAGCAGCAGCAGCTAGGCTAGCTGCCAATACAGCTGCACATTCAGCTGCTTGGCAGCTGCCTGGCTCCATGTGCAGCCACCCCAGCTGCCCAAGGCAGCTGCAATGGCAGCTGCCAAAGCAGCCAAGGCAGCTGCAGCTGCCTTGCAGCCCCCCTTTTTTCCTTTTTTCTTTTTTTCTTTTTTTTTTTCTTTCTCTTTTGCCTTCCCAGTTCTGCTGCTGGTGCAGCTGCTGGTGCAGCTGCTGCTGGCCAGCAATGCCAGCAGCCTTGCTGCTGCTGGCCAGCAGCCAGCAGCATAGCTGCGCAGCTGCTGCCAAGCAGCAGCAGCAGCTGAGTAGCTGCATGCGCAGCTGCTTGGCAGCTGCTGCTGCTTGATGCAGCAGCAGCAGCAGTTTTTTTTTTCTTTTTCCTTTTCCCTGCACAAGAAAGAGGAGAAGAAGGAAGAGAAGAATACCTATTTTTGAAGAACTGAGAGAAGGAGGGAGATTATCTTCTCTTCTTCTTCTTCTTCTTCTTCTTCTTCTTCTTCTCCCTTTCTTTCCTCTTCTTTCTTCTCCTTTCTTTCGTTTCTTGCTCCAGCAGAAAAGAGGGAGAGGGAGAGAGAGAGAGAGAGAGAGAGAGAGAGAGAGAGAGAGAGAATAAATGCCCTGCAGGTGGTGGTTGGAGGGGAAGTGTGAAATTACACTTTTGCCCTCAACTTAGAATTTAATTCCCAAAACTGCCCTCAATTCTGCAGTTTTGCACCTGCAGAGAACAATTTCGGATACCCCTCTATCTCCGCGTTTTGCCGTCAGCTGGGAGATCAAAATTGTAATTTTTCTTCTCCCCTTTAATCTACAAATTTTTCTTAAGCTCTCCACGATTTCTTTTAAATTTTTGGGCCACTCTAAGCCCTCGAAAGAGAGCCCCGAAAAGGCTTCGCGATAAACTGCACTGTCAAAAACAGCAGTTTCAGAATTCACGAAGCATTTTTCTTCGCTTCGTTCTCCGATTTTTCCTTAATCGCTCACCTGGGTTTTTCACCCCTTTTAATCAGAAAACTTTTGTGAGACACCCCACGATTTCTTTTAAATTTTTGGGCTACTCTAAGTCTCCGAAACAGGGCTCCGAAAATGCTTCGTGATCACAAATTTCAGAAATTCCAGAATTTGCTAAGTCCTCGGGGTTCAAGTCACTTTTCGACCCGATGCCCTTCGCGTCAGCCCGAAACGCACCGAACTCGACTGTAATCATATTTAAAACATGTTACAAGTCTTCTCGCCGAATTTTGCCATTTTGCGAACTCGGCGAACACGAGTCCAAATTTTGCAAATTTGAGGCTTCGCTTCTCAACCACAACTCACTTTTCGACTCAACGGCTTTTCGTCGATTCGAAATACTTCCAACCCACTTGTAATTACATTTGAAATGTGTTACAAGCATTTTTGCTGAGTTTCGCCACTTTCCAGAAATCGGCGAACTTAAGCTTTAGAATTTAGAACTTCAAATTCTCAACTTACAACTCACTTTTCGACTCAACGGCCTCTGCGTCGATTCGAAATGCTTCCAACTCACTTGTAATTACATTTGAAATATGTTACAAGTATTTTTGCTGAGTTTGGCCATTTCTGGGTCACCAAAAGCCTCGCTGTATAAAAAATTGCTGGCGGACCCCGTTCTCACAATCCGGGCATCCGATCAACGCGAAACTTTTACTGTGGCCTTAAAACATATTTACGGAGCTCCCGTAATTTTCTTGGAATTTTCCGACACTGTGAATTTTCCACTAAAAATCTGGGCCCCCCTTTCTCCAATAAAATTCTAGATCTCTTTATTTTATCCCGATTTGGGCCCAACTCGCTTCCAAATATTCTTTACTTCCCCAACTTTCATAAAAATGGTATTTCATACCATTTTTATTTATATTTATTTATATACCATAGATCTGGTACATTACACCCTATGTGGCAGTCAGTGTGATTGGGTTGATTGAGTATACTGGGATAGAGTCGATGCATCATTTTCATCTGTATCACCCATTGAGCATTGTAGATTGAGGCATGATAGCTGTAAATTTCTTTTTAGCTTATTCTTTCTCTATCATAGTATTTCTATTATTTTATGCCTCTAGTAGACTCAGTGGGCAGACTGTTGGTCTTGGAAACGGTACCCACTGAGAACTACTATAGGATGTAGCTCTCACACCCTCTGTCGGTGACAGTTTTGCAGAGGCTTTTCCCTCCGTTCCTGCTTTAGCTGGTGTGACGGACCGAGGACAGGGAGTCATGAGATAGATCCCTACCAGTGTAGTTCATTTTGGTGAGATAGATGTACCATCCCGGATTGTGGAATTTTATTGTACACTAATGTATTATTGTTTTAGTTTACCTCCCTTTTTGGATTCATAGATGTTGTATAGGAGGATTTTTTTTTGTTCTATTTATGTGGATGAGATTATATATTATTTACATTTGGGAGATGGATCTTGTATTTTATTCCAGTTGTACAGTGGTTTGGATTTTATTTACAACAGTTTATTTCTCGCTCTGATATCTGTATAGTTGTAGTATTATCTTTTGCAGGTTAGATGCTTCGCCTATGCGGGGTTTCCCGTATGGGTGGCGGATCTATTGGCGAGCCCGGGTCGTAGTTTCGACTCCGGGGCATGACAGAACCCCCACCAAGACGGACCATGAGGGAGGCTGAAGGCAGAGGGTCCAGCGCTGCCTTTTGAAAATTGAGACACCCGACCACCGTGATGACAACGGGTCTCAAAATCCTTGGACCCCTACGACAAACTCCTGTCAGGCACGATGCCCTCCCCCGGGACAATGGAGACCAAGCTCGAAAGAGGGTCGACCAAAGCATGATGGTATGATGCCCCGGCAAGGAAAATCAGACGCCGAACGGCTCAAAAGCCTCCAACTCTCGGAGATAGAGATGTCGGTCGGCCAGGCCATCGTGCATAAGATCCCAAACTAGACAATCATGCCCAAAGGTCTTTCCGAGAGAATTTTCTTTGAAATGCCAAGGAGTGAAGACACTTTCACTGGCTGGTGTTGAAACGCCGTGTAGTGACCCAGACTTTTGTGTGGCTTTCCTCCTGTAATCTGTGGTGTGAGACACCTATTATTGGTGTGTCGGGCTCGCAACACGTCAAATGGACGTGTTGGATGGACTCAGTGAAGTTTTGGATCAAGCCTGTCCTTCGGCTGTTTTTGCCGAATTTTAGATGTGGTTTCAGGTTGATCGGAGGCCGAATTCGGATTCAGCATGGAAAAATGCTTGAAAACGGCTATTTACTTATATTTTTCTAAGTCCGGATGCCCAAAAAGGGACCTCCGGAAGTTTTTAGTGGTTTCGGGTGCATGGGGGAGGTCGTGGACCGGGTGGGTGCCACGTGGTGGCCTGGGATTGGCCGGCTCATGCGGCACGGTTCACAGGGTGGTGCGGCGGGTGCATGGGCCAGGGCGGGGGACACGTGGCGTCCCCGGAGTGGTCGGTGCACAAGGCGCTGTCCACGGAACCCGCGCGGGTGCATGGACCGGGCGCGGGGGACACGTGGCAGGCTTTGGTTGGCGGGCTCACAGGGCACAGTCCACGGAGGCACGCGTGTGTGCCTCGGGATGCATGCAAGAGTGGGGGGCAGGCAGCACGGTCGGCGCGCGCACGTGGCGCGGCTGGCGGGTCGCGCGGGCGGGGCGACGTGGCGCCCTACGATTCGCGGGCGCCACCCACCCGCGTTGACGGGTGCAGGACACGCGGCAGCGCCCGGGCGCGCTTGCACACACTGTTCGCTGTTTAGGACACGTGTCAAGCGCGGGTGGTTCCCGGGCGCTGGTTGGACGGCGGTTGTGGGCGCGTTTTTGTGCAACCGGGGTTTCGGGCACCCGATAATGCGGCCCGAATCTGCTTTGGGCCCAATTCCTAGTTGGGCCTATAAATAGGCCCCTTTGCAGCCTTTTTTCTCTTTTTTTGGGCTTCTTCTCCAAGGGACTTCTACAGAGAACTTCTTCCTCTTTTTGTTCCCCACCTTGTGAAGGAGTTTTAGAATTTTTGGAGGCCGCGACTTCGACGTCTACTGCGATTCGTCACACTGCGACGTTCCTTCTTCGGCGGTTGTTTTCGTCGCGTTTTGGTGCGCGGACTCCCCAGGGCTACCCCGAAAAAGTTTTCAGGTGATTCTTGCGCCGGTATTTCCACGACAGGTAGGGCTACATTTCTTGTATTTACCGCTTCCCTCCATTCCGAGCTTTTCTTGGGTCTTCTGGACCATCTTGTGATCCCATTTACTGTGGCGAGATTTTGGATAGCATTGGAGTATTTGTGGGTTTTCTGGGCCCACAATCATCGAAACGGGGAGTGCAAGTACTTGATCTTCATCTACTCGTCGCGAGGAACGCCGTCGTGATTTTCCTGGGATTTTTGGAGGTTGCTGTGAAGGTGATAATTCCACTTTTTCTGGACTGAATGTTACAGGATTTTGATTGTGAGGAGATTTAGCTCGCAGCGGTTTTTTATTTGTATCTTGGTCTACAGGCATCGGAACGGGACGTGCGAGTACTCGATTTGCATCTACTCGACGCGACGATCGCAACGGATATTTTTCTGGAATTTTCCAAGGTCATCTCGCAGGTGAAAATTGACCAACTTCTGGACTGTTGCGCGGATAGCAGTTTTGTATTAATTATAGGATTAATTTGTGCACCGTTATGGTCGTTTTTGCAGTATTCACTGTGAGCCGGGATTTTCTTTGTGAGAAGGCGAGTTTGGATCCGTGCTTCGTGATCGAGGTGGGTGGTTGTTGTATACCTCTATTTTGATATGCTCATTAGGAATATTAGAGAATTTCCCCCTATGATAGGATTATTGATTAGCACTTATGGCTGGGAATTATGCATGCTTGTTTGGATATATGGTTTACTATGTTAGCGCTTAACCTTGTATGTGGAATCGAATAGTAAACTGAGACAAAGTGATTTACCCTGTTAGTGGGTACTACTTGATGATATTATGGACATGCGATGGTGGTTATGACCGATGACTTACTCTTTGCGAGATTATTGCATGATAATCCTTCTTTCATCTTTCTTGAGAACACTTGCATGCTTGTTTGGACATCTAGATAGGCCATATTTTATTGCTACACTATCATGTTGGAACTTGACTTAGAAGGAACCATGTTTGCTTCTTTTCTCCTTATTCGTTAGTTAGATGGTTCATGTTGCTCGGGTTCGAGCAGGGGTTTGGGATAATGTAGCCGAAGCCTGATTGAGGGGTATTGCGGCGACCGCGGATTTTGGGTGGTTGACCGGATGTCGGTTGTTGGACTTGATTGTGGATTGTAGGGTATTGCGGCAACCGCGGATGTCGGGCGGTTGACCGAATGTCGGTTGTTGTACCAGGTTGTGGATGGTGGAATATTGCGGCGACCGCGGACATTGGGCGGTTGACCGGATGTTTACTTGTGCATCAGATTGGGGATCGGGGTTCTTTAGGAGGTAGTTGTGTGCGACTGTACCAGATCAGTGTCGGTCAGTTATTGAGTTCTTAGGGACCGTTTCTTATCGGAGTTATGCGTGGACTGGTATACCCGATGATAGGGACCCTTACTTATCGGTGTTATGCGTGGGCTGGCATACCCGGTGATAGGGACCAATTCTTATCGGTGTTATGCGTGAGCTGGCATACTCGGTGATAGGGACCATTTCTTATCGGTGTTATGCGTGGGCTGGCATACCCGATGATAGGGACCATTTCTTATCGGTGTAATGCGTGGGCTGACATACCTGATGATAGGGACCATTTCTTATCGGTGTTATGCGTGGGCTGGCATATCCGATGATAGGGACTATATCACATCGTGTCACGCCCCGAGTTTTGAAAAGCAGGCTAATTTTTTTTTTTTTTTTTTTTTTTTTTTTTTTTTTTTTTTTTTTTTTTTTTTTATAAATCAGAGTTCGCAAACCAGGCGTAACAGACCGCCACATGTATAGTAAATTCCCTGCCCAACTGGACAGATCCTTTCCTATACATGCACGGCTAATCATAATCAGTCAATATCAGAGTAGTCTAAACTACGCATGCAAGACTAGTCAATTTATAATAATTAAACTGAAATGCGGAAAATAAAATACACTGACTAAATAAGGGTCGATACTATCGCAATCGTCTCACCAACTTGTCCCGACATCCCATCACCCAGCGACCGGAAAAACAGTCACCCGAGGGTGTGAGACACACCGGAGTGTATCCCAGTGGGCACGACGAGCCAAGAAATAGCTAATCGTACCTACTGGGTACAATAATCTGCGGATAGTAAAAATCATAGGGTAAAGCTGAACAATAAAGCAGATCTACTGATAATCAACAGAATCCACAGATAAGCTAACTAGGCAGGTAATCAATCATAAGGAACTGCAGATAAGTAATACTGAAAATCAGGGTATCACAATGATAATCGATCATAATAACTGTAGATCATACATGCTGGAAATCAGGATAATGTCTACAAGAAACATGCATAAAGAACTGCAAGAGATAAAAGTATGTCTACAGATAATAATGCTGGAAATCAACATAACTGAACAGCAATGGTACGAAGTAGGAATCATGGTGGTAATCAAGTCTAACTGAAGTAAAGCATGCTAGTACAAGAAAGTATATGAGCTATGCATCAATCACCAGAATATCAAGTACTCATCAATGCCACTATTGGTCACGAGGACCTCAGGCAAAACCACTGATAATCGAAATGTACTGAACAATAATAGGTACTGCAATAGGCATGCTAGAACATGGAAGTATAAAAGATGTGCATCAATCACAAGAATATCAAGTACTCATCAATGCCACTATTGGTCACGAGGACCTCAGGCAAACTGCCCACCTGGCACCACCTGGTTGACATTCCCCCCTGGGGGTCACGGGTCGCCACGGCTGACCACTTTACCGGTAAAGTACACCACTGCGGGTAGCAAATCCGCTAGTGTACGTGAAGTACAACGGTGCGGGCGATCAAAATGCAAATGCTCAAGCTCTCGGTCCGCTGACCGGGTAATCGGCAACATGCCGAGATCCCAACAGGGAATCAGGTATCTGTGTATCAATCATATCTCATATCATGCAGTATGGAATACAAGAAGTATGTATATCTGAGCAAAATCCCGATAGGGATGCATATGTCTGTATATCAAACAGGGTCTATCATGCATATCTGAAATATGGAAGCAAGTATAACAATCGACGGGAATCAATGAGCATAATCAGATCATGCAAATCTATGTTTCAAGATATAGAAGCTGACGAGCAGGTATACATGATATGTCTAAGGAGATCAAAGTCTATCAGGAAGATCATATGGCATATAGATCAAATCATCGGGACTAAACAAAAACAGGTATCCGACTGGACTAAAGCAACCAGAGGGCCGAAAAGATAAAGCCCGGACCGAAGATAACCCACCTGAGTGTAGGCCGATCCACAAACTCCCGCACAGCTACTGGGAGGCTGGTGCTGAACAACTAGGCCCTGAACAAGGGGCTAGAATCAGTAATAGACTCACACAAACCCATCCCGATGACACAACAGTAATGCGACGCTAATAAGGAGCAATATCGCCGATTTATTGAATAAAATCCGATTTCCGATTAGCGAGAGTCCACGAGACTCTAACAATGTGCCCAGTGGGTGTGAAAACACTGTTTAAAGACAGCTAGTATGCTCATTTTACCTTTTGGTCCATAACAGTTCTTAATTTGCATTAAAATGCTACGTTTTCGGCTTGTTTCGACTCGTTCTTAAAATCCGGGGGTCCAAAAGCTGCGCCGTAAATTTCAGCGCGTCCGTTACGACAAGACCCAGGCCGTGCTCACAAGCTTGGGCTGGCACGGGGCCCGAGGGAAAAGTTGGCCCAACAAATACTATGTCCAAATTACAATCATGCTAAAACTTAACTTATACTTGATCAAATCAGAGCCCAACTGGAGCATGGTATTAAGTGATGACAGAGAAGAGTGGTGCTCACTTGCGGCTTGCCGGAGATCGGCCGGAACGGTGGCCAGAGCAGCACCACCAAAATGCCCAAGCTCGGGTTGGGGTGTTCTTGGATCAACACAGGCTCAGACCTGGTACAGAGGGGAGCAGCAGTTAGCAGAGGGTCCCAGATGAAGCCCGGTCCATGTCGGGTCGGGCGCCGGCGGCCGGAGGTGGCGGCGGCCGGAGCCAAGCCCGCATTGCTTAGCTCGGGTGCAAGGTTGGAACCTCGATTACAGAAGTGCCCTGGTCCAAAACCAAGATGGTGGGAGTCATTAGAGGGTTGTCTAGGTCTTACCTGTATGGTTGGCCGGAGCCCGAGTCGCCGGGGATCGCCGGAGATGGGACCGAAGCCGAACTCGGGTGCAACCCTACAGACCAAAACCCCTACGTTAAGCTCTGCATGCAACCCAATGGGAAAGCTCTTAAGGACCAAGGAAGCTCACCCGAGTGGTTTTCCGGTGACTGGGAACGTCGGCAAGGCGCGGCGGCGGAGCTTGGTGGAGCTCCTTGGCCGTTAATGGCGGAATCCGGCCGGGTGGCTCCGGGCCGGAGCAAGATGGACCAGAAGCTTCGTCTCTATGCTACGGAGCTCGGTGCAGTGGTGGCCGGCGCTGGGATGCAGCGGCGGCGCCGGACGGCCGATACCGGCCGAGGTTGAAGAAGACCGAAACTAGGGCTTTACCGCTCGGTGCCGATCTTGATCCGATCGTCCTCAGACCTCGTGGAGAGGTTCCAGTCGACGAGGAGATCGTATTCAACGGTGCTGATCTGAATTTTAGCGGTCGGATCATGGCGTTGCTTGGCGGCGGCCAAAAGCTATAGTTTCCGGCGACAACGCTCCCGCCGGCGATCGGGATGGCCGCAACGGCCCAGTCTGTAACAGGGTGGTCCCCTCGGCGTTAGGATCATGATGTTGGGGTCCATGGCCCAACTAAATGCAAAAAGTCCCAAGATTTACCTTCGCCGAAAAGATGGAAGGAGAAGAGGACGGCCGCGGCGGCGCACGGCGGCGGCTGGGTCCAGCTCCACTCGAGCTTGGATGCGGCTTGACAGAGGAGTCCTCAGACTAGGTCTTGATCGTCTAGGAACCTCCTGAGTACCCTCCTCTTCAACCACCCGAGATCAAGGTGAATCTTTATCTCCCTTTCTCCGGCGACGGGGAGGCGGCGGCCGGTGCGGGCTACCTCCTATGGGTGCGGCTGAGGGAGAGGAGTCGATTGGGGGGCTGCGGCTGGAGGGAGAGCTACAGGGTTTAGGGTTTGGGAAACCCTAACCCTAGATACACGTATTTATACACATATAAGCAAAATTGCTATTTGGCCCCTCGAGCTTTGATATTCCCAGTCCGGCCCCTCACAGTATCTTTAGTTTCATACTTAGGTCCCTAACTAGGGGGGTGGAACGCAATTCGAGGTGAGGAGAATAGGGTTTTATGTGCAATTGTCACCTTTTTCGCCTTGTTTCATGCTTTTCGAGGCGATCCGATCGTCGAAACGGAAAATGGACTGCGCCACGGCGTCCGGCTCGACGAGACCTATCAGGTAGCGATTTCTGATTTTCGAGAAACTGCCCGGATAAAATCTCGGTCCATAAAATACTGTTTCGGAATATAGTTTTTGCGCTTTTCGAGACTCTAGGGTCGTCAAACGGAGATTCCGTCAGCGCCATTGCGTCCCGAACGCCGAAACCGTTCGAAACGACTACCTGAAGTGCTATGATCGATTTCCAGACAGCGAATTGGTCAACGTTGTATCCGTCGGGGTTCCGAAAACTAAGGTTACTGTTCACCTACAGTAACAACTTAATTCACGCTAGCACTGTTACATTGGTCGCGGTTATTTGCTCGCTTCTTCATCGATTTCTGGAAGATCCGACCGTCGGATCGAAAAGTGCTGAATATGAATCTCGTTCAGTTCCATGAGACGATCGCAACGGTCAATTCGGATTTCCAAGATCATGCCCGGATTGGAAAATAGCCTTTTTGCCTCGTAAATCGTGCAACTTGCACACTGGCGATTGACCATATAGGCCAACAGGGGTCTTTTGAATTCAAAACCAGATCAAAATTCACTTTTAGACTATTTATTAAAAATAAGATATTTCGAGTTTCTACATCACTTACAACTTAAAAAAAGTTTCGTCCCTGAAACTTACAACTTAAAAAAAGTTTTATTCCCGAGGCTTACAACCTAAAGTCATACTTTATGAAATGCTCAAAAAAGTTTATTCGAGGGCTACAAGTCAGTCGCAAGGTATCGACAACTCTAAGGCTACTAATTTAGACCCAATCTGATACTCCCTATTACAGGGCAGAGTATTTCCTCAGTTCTTTCGACAGTCCGTTGTCTGCAGCCAACGTGCTTACCAAAAGAACAGCGAAATACCATAGATCTGTCGCCAACAACTAGTTGGGGACGCAACTCCTATCAGAAGGTATATCACATACCTCCCAACACAATCTCAGTGCTAAAAACATAACCTTTATCAAGAATTACTACCACCTCGTGGTCACAAACATCACCATGACTAACACATAGGCGAGTCCACGTCGGTCCACAAAATCTGTGCAAAAGGTGGGGTCAATTTGAATCCGTCCCAAAACAGGGTCACCATCGGGCCCATAGGCCATTGAATTATGACACGGGGACACTGAAGGATCAACAACTTGTTCAACCTCTAAGCAAACTGTGAGGCTAGTGCAATAATAGCAGTCATCTACTGCTTTGCCATCAGCTGGACGATTACGACAAGAACAATGATTTAACCTTTAACCACTGTAACTGATCCGAGCACTCTGGCTCCATTGAAACATCAAGCCCACAGCCGAAACCATGACCGCGGCTAACCCTGCACTAACAACGATCCCAAAAACCAGAGTGCGTACGACTAATAACCAAAACAACGAGACTCAACTGTGTGAAACACACCTGAGCTCCAAACCACTATACAAATACCCCGCGCTCTCACGTGGATCACCAGTCATCCTAGGGCTCAATCCTAACCAAATACCTAGGTATCGTGTACCTATTCTCTGATACCATCTAATCTGTCACGCCCCGAGTTTTGAAAAGCAGGCAAATATATATATATATATATATATATATATATATATATATATATATATATATATATATATATATATATATATATATATATATATATATATATATATATATATATATATATATATATTTTTTTTTTTTTTTTTTTTATAAATCAGAGTTCGCAAACCAGGCGTAACAGACCGCCACATGTATAGTAAATTCCCTGCCCAACTGGACAGATCCTTTCCTATACATGCACGGCTAATCATAATCAGTCAATATCAGAGTAGTCTAAACTACGCATGCAAGACTAGTCAATTTATAATAATTAAACTGAAATGCGGAAAATAAAATACACTGACTAAATAAGGGTCGATACTATCGCAATCGTCTCACCAACTTGTCCCGACATCCCATCACCCAGCGACCTGAAAAACAGTCACCCGAGGGTGTGAGACACACCGGAGTGTATCCCAGTGGGCACGACGAGCCGAGAAATAGCTAATCGTACCTACTGGGTACAATAATCTGCGGATAGTAAAAATCATAGGGTAAAGCTGAACAATAAAGCAGATCTACTGATAATCAACAGAATCCACAGATAAGCTAACTAGGCAGGTAATCAATCATAAGGAACTGCAGATAAGTAATACTGAAAATCAGGGTATCACAATGATAATCGATCATAATAACTGTAGATCATACATGCTGGAAATCAGGATAATGTCTATAAGAAACATGCATAAAGAACTGCAAGAGATAAAAGTATGTCTACAGATAATAATGCTGGAAATCAACATAACTGAACAACAATGGTACGAAGTAGGAATCATGGTGGTAATCAAGTCTAACTGAAGTAAAGCATGCTAGTACAAGAAAGTATATGAGCTATGCATCAATCACCAGAATATCAAGTACTCATCAATGCCACTATTGGTCACGAGGACCTCAGGCAAAACCACTGATAATCGAAATGTACTGAACAATAATAGGTACTGCAATAGGCATGCTAGAACATGGAAGTATAAAAGCTGTGCATCAATCACAAGAATATCAAGTACTCATCAAGGCCACTATTGGTCACGAGGACCTCAGGCAAACTGCCCACCTGGCACCACCTGGTTGACATTCCCCCCTGGGGGTCACGGGTCGCCACGGCTGACCACTTTACCGGTAAAGTACACCACTGTGGGTAGCAAATCCGCTAGTGTACGTGAAGTACAACGGTACGGGCGATCATAATGCAAATGCTCAAGCTCTCGGTCCGCTGACCGGGTAATCGGCAACATGCCGAGATCCCAACAGGGAATCAGGTATCTGTGTATCAATCATATCTCATATCATGCAGTCTGGAATACAAGAAGTATGTATATCTGAGCAAAATCCCGATAGGGATGCATATGTCTGTATATCAAACAGGGTCTATCATGCATATCTGAAATATGGAAGCAAGTATAACAATCGATGGGAATCAATGAGCATAATCAGATCTTGCAAATCTATGTATCAAGATATAGAAGCTGACGAGCAGGTATACATGATATGTCTAAGGAGATGAAAGTCTATCAGGAAGATCATATGGCATATAGATCAAATCATCGGGACTAAACAAAAACAGGTGTCCGACTGGACTAAAGCAACCAGAGGGCCGAAAAGATAAAGCCCGGACCGAAGATAACCCACCTGAGTGTAGGCCGATCCACGAACTCCCGCACAGCTACTGGGAGGCTGGTGCTGAACAACTGGGCCCTGAACAAGGGGCTAGAATCAGTAATAGACTCACACAAACCCATCCCGATGACACAACAGTAATGCGACGCTAATAAGGAGCAATATCGCCGATTTATTAAATAAAATCCGATTTCCGATTAGCGAGAGTCCACGGGACTCTAATAATGTGCCCAGTGGGTGTGAAAACACTGTTTAAAGACAGCTAGTATGCTCATTTTACCTTTTGGTCCATAACAGTTCTTAATTTGCATTAAAATGCTACGTTTTCGGCTTGTTTCGACTCGTTCTTAAAATTCGGGGGTCCAAAAGCTGCGCCGTAAATTTCAGCGCGTCCGTTACGACAAGACCCAGGCCGTGCTCACAGGCTTGGGCTGGCACGGGACCCGAGGGCAAAGTTGGCCCAACAAATACTAAGCCCAAATTACAACCATGCTAAAACTTAACTTATACTTGATCAAATCAGAGCCCAACTGGAGCATGGTATTAAGTGATGACAGAGAAGAGTGGTGCTCACCTGCGGCTTGCCGGAGATCGGCCGGAACGGTGGCCATAGCAGCACCACCAAAATACCCAAGCTCGGGTTGGGGTGTTCTTGGATCAACACAGGCTCAGACCTTGTACAGAGGGGAGCAGAAGTTAGCAGAGGGTCCCAGATGAAGCCCGGTCCATGTCGGGTCGGGCGCCGGCGGCCGGAGCCAAGCCCGTATTGCTTAGCTTGGGTGCAAGGTTGGAACCTCGATTACAGAAGTGCCCTGGTCCAAAACCAAGATGGTGGGAGTCATTAGAGGGTTGTCTAGGTCTTACCTGTATGGTTGGCCGGAGCCCGAGTCGCCGGGGATCGCCGGAGATGGGACCGAAGCCGAACTCGGGTGCAACCCTACAGACCAAAACCCCTACGTTAAGCTCTGCATGCAACCCAATGGGAAAGCTCTTAAGGACCAAGGAAGCTCACCCGAGTGGTTTTCCGGTGACTGGGAACGTCGGCAAGGCGCGGCGGCGGAGCTTGGTGGAGCTCCTTGGCCGTTAATGGCGGAATCCGGCCGGGTGGCTCCGGGCCGGAGCAAGATGGACCAGAAGCTTCGTCTCTATGCTACGAAGCTCGGTGTAGTGGTGGCCGGCGCTGGGATGCAGCGGTGGCTCCGAACGGCCGATACCGGCCGAGGTTGAAGAAGACCGAAACTAGGGCTCGACCGCTCGGTGCCGATCTTGATCCGATCGTCCTCAGACCTCGTGGAGAGGTTCCAGTCGACGAGGAGATCGTATTCAACGGTGCTGATCTGAATTTTAGCGTGTAGAGTTATGAATCCCAAAGGATCTAAATAGGTACTATCAAACAACTAGAGGGGGGGTGAATAGGTGTAATACTTAAAAACTCAATCTCAGTGCAAAATAAAAACCAATGCGGAAAATAAAAACAGCACACCGAGATATACGTGGAAACTCCAATCCAGGAGAAAAACCACGGGACCAACACGCAATAACAATCCACTAAGAATAGAAGAATAACAAGGTGATTACCGACTCCACGGACTCAACCCCTCCTTCAGCTTCTTCGGACCTCGCGCTGACCGGTTGGATATCCACGCAATAACAATCCCTAAGAAAAGAAGAATAACAAGGTGATTACCGTCTCCACGGATTTAACCCCTCCTTCAATTTCTTGGACCTCGCGCTCCACCGTTTTGCCCGTCCACTGCTCACGTTCGAATCCACGAACGCACGCTTCGAATCCACGAAACGCCTTTAGCACACCGAATCCACGATGCCACGTCGAATCCACGACGCAAACTCAGTCGATAAGAATATTGACTTCGATGGTGATCCTTTGCTTAGATTATCAATGAAGAACCGTAGAAGAAATCTCTAAGCAAAGATTAGATCAATTCGACCAAAGATATGTTCTTGAAGGAACCATCGAATTGACCTAAAAGAGGCTATTAAGAAGAACAATGAAAACCTAGCCTCTAGGGTTGCTCTCAAGTGTTTTATAAATTAATCGGTAGAGAACCCACGTTCTTGAGAAACCCTAAATGTCTATTTATAGTTTAGAAACCTTTGGAAAGAGATAAGCATCAAAAACTGCCTTAACAGAAATTTTCCCGCACGACGATCCGGATCAGATTTATGGCGATCCTGATCGTCGTCTTTTTTTCAGCAATTCCTGAAAAAACAAGGTTCGGGATCCGGATCGGAATTCTGATCCGGATCGGAATTCTGATCCTGATCGGAATTCTGATCCTGATCGGAATTCTGATCCTGATCGGGTTCAGGATCAGAATTTCTGATCCGGACTCTGAACATCCAATTTGTCCAGTTTTTGATTTTTATGCAATGAAACCTTATCCAAGTGTTTCTAAACTACTCAAATGTATTCGGATCACCAAAATTATTTAGTTAAACGTACCTAAGCATTCCGAATCCATTTTCTTTAAGATTGATGCAATTGATCCACAATTCTTCACCTTCAATCTTCAAGACTCAAAACACTGAGTGTCAACATGAGCTCTTGTTGAATCTTCTCTAAGTCTTTGAATGCTGATTGACAATTTGATCCCTTTAAGACTCCGACTCAACTCACTGACTTGACTCACGAAATATGCCAAGACCAAAATGCCGTAACAATCTCCCCCTTTGGCAATTTCGTGACAAAACTCAAAAATACATAAAAGCGCTCAAGTCACTCATCTTAAACCAAAAAATCAAAAATCAATGTCATCACCAAAACATTGATTTTCTTTGCGTGAAAGATCCAATAAATACAAAATTACATTTGAACCAAACAGTCCTAGAACATACTCTATGACTTAGGACTTGGAGTCTTAAAGTGATGTAATTCCTGCAAAACAAAACTCCAAATGAAATCAAACGTTAGTCGTTAGAAATTAGAATCCTGCATTTGATCCGTCTTCCTTTTGGTTCTTTTGTTTTTCGGCTCTTTCAATTTTTCTTTGTCTCCCCCTATCTTGAGCATCTCTAACATGTTCTCCATGTTCTTGAGCATCTATGTTCTCCCCCTTTGTGGTACGATCATCATTTTCCGTTCTCTCCCATTTTTCCATTTTCGTTTCGTTTGTCCTCTCTTGATGATCTCATCTCCGTCATTTCTCTTCTCCCCCTTTTTGTCACAAATTGTCAAACAGTGAACATACTAGACAAAAGGAAATCACTAACAATAATAGTTCATAGAGAAAGAGAGATAAAAGCTCAGTTCTGGTATATAACAAAAATGCAGATTCCGTACCTGTACCAGAAAGCAAAAATCAAATAATTTCTTGAAACAAATCCAGATTTTAGAATCTTTTCAAATACCGATTTGTATTCCATCAAGAAATCAATTTAAGTGCTTTAAACAGTGAATTCACACAGATGTCATTCAATCCAATTAATTTCACAAAATTAAAAAGATTTACTCCAAAATCATGAAAAATAAAGGTAAAACATTATAAACCGTTTTTCATGTTATATTCATCAAACACAAGTCATCAAAAATAATCTTGAGATCCAAAGTCTATCAAGATGTAACGGATTTACAAAGATGACATACGGAGATTTCCAAACGACATCAATCTTGAATTCTACCCTTTCAAATTGAGATAATCACTAAAATACCTAAGGGTGGCTCTTTGAGCATCTTTCAACTATCCCACCTTATACCAACCAGGAGATTGTTCAAAATATAAGAGTTTTGCATGTAAATCTCCAAATGCTTCAACTAAAGATTTTCTCATAAAATACTATCAAGCATCCATAACATGTGGTAGCTTCACACACAAACCGGACGACCGGGGTGGCAGCTCTTTCCTACATGTGGTGGTAGTTTTCACACTCCTTTCGGATGTAACTCTTTCCACATCTTTTAAAAAAATTATTTATTTACCCTTGTAAGAAAACAATCTCTTACGTGAAAGAATTAAATCCCAAAATTTCAATCAATCGGTTGTCTCACGTTTATCACAATGAATTCACACAACCGAGATAGATTAAGCATCTAAAGATCACACATGATTTCTAAAATTTGATGCTTATAATATCAAAAACTCCTATAATGAAGTATCTTCAAGATTATGATTATGGAGTAAAGTTGATAATCCAAATAAAATTAATTTGGAGTGAATAAACGTGAAGCCCTTTTTATTCAATGCACTTGTTCAGTAAAAACCCTTTTGTTTAAAAACAAAGTATAAAAACGAAGAGCATTGAAAAACATGTAATGCAAAGATTAAGAAAGATATGAAGGGAAAACCAATCAAAGCATTACATACAGTCATAAGCTAATTAGAACTTAAGACAAGGAAAGATATCACCTTTCCGAATCCAAAATCGCCGGATCTTGGGTTGTCTTGATTCGTTGTGGCCCGGAGGTAATAGCTTTGACTGTTGATCCACCTTAGGTCTTTGCCTCGCAATGATCCACTTGCATGATTGATGTTGTGGCTCGGACCTTTGGTGGGTTGAGTGAACTCCTTTGACTTGATGTGTCTTTTGATTCCGTTGAGTTCGCTCCTTAGATGAAGTTGCCGAAGAATTTTTCTTTCTCTTTTTCGGGCAAACCTTCACCAAGTGTCCTTCAAGTCCACAAAGGTGACACGTCCTTCCTTTCGATTTGATAGTGGAACTTGAAGCCTTCACAGTTTGGTTCTTTTTAAATCCCAAACCAACCTTGCTTGATTGACCTAATCCGGACATACAATCAAGTTTCTTGGAACCAGTTGAAAGCCTTTGTATGTCGGATTTAAGTTCATGAACTTGCTTGGTCAAAGCTTGGTTGGTGACATGAATTTCCTCAAACTGTTTCTCTAGAAAACCAATCTTGTCCATATGTGATTTAGCGTTTGTCTCCGATTGGTTTAGCTTTTCTTGGAGGATTTTATTGTTATCCAATAAACGTCCTTGTTCCTCCTCGAGATCATGAAGTTTGATCTTTAAAGCTTGATTCTCGTCTTGACCTTCAAGTCGTTGCTTCCTCAAGTTCTTGATATGCTTGGCCATCTTCTTAGATTCCGCAAGAAGTTGTTGATATGCCTCAACGAGTTCTTCTTCGTCCGACCCCCCCTCACTTGATGACTCTCCGCCGGTTGTTGATGTTTCATACAAAATCAAAGGAGTAGAGTCAGTGACTAAAGATGATAAACAATTATTAGAAGAGGGAAAATGAGAGGCATGAGAAGCAACGATTTTATCCTCTTTACTTGAGGTCGATTCATTAGAAGTAGAATCGTCCCAAGTTTTCACTTGCAAAGCCTTCTTTTTATATAATTTCGGAGTAGGACAATCCGTTGAAATATGGCCGTAGCCTTTGCATCTATAGCATCGGATTTCCCCTTCGAATTCATCTTTTTCCTTAGAAGGTTTTGCAAGGCTTTTGAGGTTAGAGGATTTAGAACCCGATGATCCTTTAGATGGTTTCGTGGATGAAGATCCATCGGTTCGATTCTTCCAAAATTTCCGACGAAATTTCTTTGTGATCCGCGCCAATTGTTCTTCAAAATCGGCAAAAGAGATTTCATCGTCGGAACTCGATTCGCTATCTTCTTTCTTTGTGGATTTGAATGCAATACCTGTAAGCTTAGAAGAAGACTTGGAAGAAACTTGATTAGTAGGAAAAGTCAATTCATAAGTTTGCAAAGCACCTACTAATTCCTCAACACTCATCTCATCCGGATGACAAACGGTTTCAATGGCGGTTACCTTTGCCCTAAACCGTTCCAGAAGAGTCCGAAGTATCTTTCTTACAATTTTCGACTCCGGGATCTTTTCTCCTAAATTAGCACATGTATTTATTACATCTTGAAGTCTAGTGTAATAATCTGTAAACAATTCATGCTCTTCCATATGAATAGAGTCAAATTGACTTGTAAGTATCTGGAGCTTTTGAATTTTTACAAGATTAGTACCCTCATGTGTAATTTTGAGAATATCCCAAATTTCCTTTGCGGTTTCACACGCGGAAATTCGTGTGAACTCAGTCGAGGAAAGAGAATTAAATAAAGCGTTCATACCTTTCCCATTGTAAGAAGATCTTTCAAAATCCTCTTTGGACCATCTAGAGCGAGGTTTTGGGGTAGTAGAATTTCCTACTTCCTCAACAGGATGCACCCAACCGTATTCCACGGATTGCCATACCCGCTCATCAATTGCGATGAGAAAAGCTCTCATCCGCACTTTCCAATAAGCATAATTAGTCCCATCAAAAAGAGGAGGCCTATAAATATTACCACTTTCACCCATCATGATAGAAAAACCTAAAACCCGCTCTGATACCAATTGTAGAGTTATGAATCCCAAAGGATCTAAATAGGTACTATCAAACAACTAGAGGGGGGGTGAATAGGTGTAATACTTAAAAACTCAATCTCAGTGCAAAATAAAAACCAATGCGGAAAATAAAAACAGCACACCGAGATATACGTGGAAACTCCAATCCAGGAGAAAAACCACGGGACCAACACGCAATAACAATCCACTAAGAATAGAAGAATAACAAGGTGATTACCGACTCCACGGACTCAACCCCTCCTTCAGCTTCTTCGGACCTCGCGCTGACCGGTTGGATATCCACGCAATAACAATCCCTAAGAAAAGAAGAATAACAAGGTGATTACCGTCTCCACGGATTTAACCCCTCCTTCAATTTCTTGGACCTCGCGCTCCACCGTTTTGCCCGTCCACTGCTCACGTTCGAATCCACGAACGCACGCTTCGAATCCACGAAACGCCTTTAGCACACCGAATCCACGATGCCACGTCGAATCCACGACGCAAACTCAGTCGATAAGAATATTGACTTCGATGGTGATCCTTTGCTTAGATTATCAATGAAGAACCGTAGAAGAAATCTCTAAGCAAAGATTAGATCAATTCGACCAAAGATATGTTCTTGAAGGAACCATCGAATTGACCTAAAAGAGGCTATTAAGAAGAACAATGAAAACCTAGCCTCTAGGGTTGCTCTCAAGTGTTTTATAAATTAATCGGTAGAGAACCCACGTTCTTGAGAAACCCTAAATGTCTATTTATAGTTTAGAAACCTTTGGAAAGAGATAAGCATCAAAAACTGCCTTAACAGAAATTTTCCCGCACGACGATCCGGATCAGATTTATGGCGATCCTGATCGTCGTCTTTTTTTCAGCAATTCCTGAAAAAACAAGGTTCGGGATCCGGATCGGAATTCTGATCCGGATCGGAATTCTGATCCTGATCGGAATTCTGATCCTGATCGGAATTCTGATCCTGATCGGAATTCTGATCCTGATCGGGTTCAGGATCAGAATTTCTGATCCGGACTCTGAACATCCAATTTGTCCAGTTTTTGATTTTTATGCAATGAAACCTTATCCAAGTGTTTCTAAACTACTCAAATGTATTCGGATCACCAAAATTATTTAGTTAAACGTACCTAAGCATTCCGAATCCATTTTCTTTAAGATTGATGCAATTGATCCACAATTCTTCACCTTCAATCTTCAAGACTCAAAACACTGAGTGTCAACATGAGCTCTTGTTGAATCTTCTCTAAGTCTTTGAATGCTGATTGACAATTTGATCCCTTTAAGACTCCGACTCAACTCACTGACTTGACTCACGAAATATGCCAAGACCAAAATGCCGTAACATAGCGGTCGGATCACGGCGTTGCTTGGCGGCGGCCAAAAGCTATAGTTTCCGGCGACAACGCTCCCGCCGGCGATCGGGATAGCCGCAACAGCCCAGGCTGTAACAGGGTGGTCCCCTCGGCGTTAGGATCATGATGCTGGGGTCCATGGCCCAACTAAATGCAAAAAGTCCCAAGATTTACCTTCGCCGAAAAGATGGAAGGAGAAGAGGACGGCCGCGGTGGCGCACGGCGGCGGCTGGGTCCAGCTCCACTCGGGCTTGGATGCGGCTTCACAGAGGAGTCCTCAGACCAGGTCTTGATCGTCTAGGAACCTCCTGAGTACCCTCCTCTTCAACCACCCGAGATCAAGGTGAATCTTTATCTCCCTTTCTCCGGCGACGGGGAGGCGGCGGCCAGTGCGGGCTACCTCCTATGGGTGCGGCTGAGGGAGAGGAGTCGGTTGGGGGGCTGCGGCTGGAGGGAGAGCTACAGGGTTTAGGGTTTGGGAAACCCTAACCCTAGATACACGTATTTATACACATATAAGCAAAATTGCTATTTGGCCCCTCGAGCTTTGATATTCCCAGTCCGGCCCCTCACAGTATCTTTAGTTTCATACTTAGGTCCCTAACTAGGGGGTGGCACGCAATTCGAGGCGAGGAGAATAGGGTTTTATGTGCAATTGTCACCTTTTTCGCCTTGTTTCATGCTTTTCGAGGCGATCCGGTCGTCGAAACGGAAAATGGACTGCGCCACGACGTCCAGCTCGACGAGACCTATCAGGTGGCGATTTCTGATTTTCAAGAAACTGCCCGGATAAAATCTCGGTCCATAAAATACTGTTCCGGAATACAGTTTTTGCGCTTTTCGAGACTCTAGGGTCGTCAAACGGAGATTCCGTCAGCGCCATTGCGTCCCGAACGCCGAAAGCGTTCGAAACGACTACTTGAAGTTCTATGATCGGTTTCCAGACAGCGAATTGGTCAACGTTGTATCCGTCGGGGTTCCGAAAACTAAGGTTACTGTTCACCTACAGTAACAACTTAATTCACACTGTGCACAGAGCACTGTTACATTGGTCGCGGTTATTTGCTCGCTTCTTCATCGATTTCTGGAAGATCCGACTCGGATCGAAAAGTGCTGAATATGAATCTCGTTCAGTTCAATGAGACGATCGCAACGGTCAATTCGGATTTCCAAGATCATGTCCGGATTAGAAAATTGCCTTTTTGCCTCGTAAATCGTGCAACTTGCACACTGGCGATTGACCATATAGGCCAACAGGGGTCTTTTGAATTCAAAACTAGATCAAAATTCACTTTTAGACTATTTATTAAAAATAAGATATTTCGAGTTTCTACACATCAGTGTTATGCGTGGGCTGGCATGCCCAATGATGATGTCAGAGCAGGCAGTACCAGTTCTTACTGGCCTATGGATTGGGTTTGTTCAGGCAGATACCTTTACGGATGCACTCATATAGTTATCCTTTCTGGCATTGCATTTAGAGGCATAGTAGTGGTAGTTTTCTTTTATCAGCAGTCTTTATTGCTTACCACTCTTCTTTCCCTTTTGCCTCTGGTAGACCTAGTGGGTGCGTCGGAGTTTGAGGATTTACCCACTAGGGGAGGCTACTGTTTTATTAGTAGTTCTCACCCCCATTCTTCTTTTCTCTTTTTTCTTCCCCTTTGTTTTGTAGAGTCTTCTGCGGGAGCTGCTGGGTTTTCAGCGGCGGATCGAGGAGAGAGGACAGCTGAGTAGATAGATCGTTTGCCCGACAGTGAGTTTAGCTAGACTTGTATCCCTTTTATCTCAGACGGTTATACTTTTATCTTTTGGGTCTGGCTTTAGCCAGCTGGTTGTATTATTTGGTGAGCTGGGAGGGACAGATGTACTATTTTCTTTACTTTCAGTTTCAGTTTGAGATGTAGTAGTTTTAGTTCAGCTCTGTTTTATTGCTCTTTTATTATCTCTTATATCTGAGCAGGTTACTGGCGCTTCGTGTACGCGGGAAATTCCGTGTGCACGGCAGATCTGTAGACGGGCCTAGGTTCTGGTTTACACCCGGGGCGTGACACGCTGCCAAGGTCAATTTGAGAGACTGCCTCGGAAGCACTCGCAAGAACGAGAAAGCTACAATCGGAGCATTGTTGTAGCATTGGCATGGGAACCGTCATAAGAAAAATAAGGAGATGTGAAGAAAGCTGCGAGCAATGGCCCTACTTATAGGCCAGCGAGGAAGGGTGGTGATCATGCCTCAGGAAGTAGCTGCACCCAATAGGGAAAACGATGAAGGACGGTTTCGTCGAAAAATAAGAAAGATTGGCACCTATTCACAAATCCCTCGGGTAGTAAGAAAATATCATGCCGAGATATGAGGATGATCGCTGGACAGTGTCATCCGTGTCGGAAGTTGACTCGATTTGGACAATCACCCGAACGACACATCAAGCGATTGCCGAAGGGGCATTATTAAGACTAGAATTTTTTGCCACTTAGGAAGGTAACACGTGGCGAATATCATCAGCCGACAGACACCAGCCAACAGGTGAATGAGTCGAAAGAAGAAGATTTGCGTCCCAATCGAGACCGGGCTCGGTCGTGAAAGAAAGCAGCACGCGACACATATCATCGGTTGGAAGCATAAGCCGGTAGAAGAAACAACCGAAGAAATGCCCATGGCTGAGCTCAGCCGTATAAAGGTCAAGACTATGGGTTATGAATAATATGGATTTGAATAGGGAAAAAATCATCTAGAGGGGGGGTGAATAGGTGAAAATAATAAACACATAAAATCGTTGCGTAAAAAATAACCCAATGCAGAAAATAAATAAAGTACGCAAGATTTACGTGGAAAACTCCGTCACAGGAGTAAAAAATCACGGGACCGATAACACGGCGAAATCCACTAAGATTAAACATGTACAAGGTGATTTACCGTAACCCTACGACTCAACCTTTTCCAAACGCTCCTAGTTGATCTTCTCCGCTCGCTCCGAACGCTCCTCGAATCCACGATTTGCGTCCCAACGCCGAATCCACGACGTTCAACGTCGAATCCACGACGTCCAACCGAATCCACAGTCTTCACCAATGCGGCACATTTCGATCACACAAACGCGCCTCGCTCCGAATCCACGAGAGCAGTAGCACCTTGAATCCTCAAGGCCACGCGAATCCTCGCGCCGATATTTGATAAAATCATTGTTTTTGTTTTGTGATGATCCTCAGAATACTTAGGTCAAAGATAGATAAGGAAATACCATCTAAGTATTCTTCAATTTGATTCTACAAGAAATAGGAGTTTGGAACCATAGAATCAAATTGAACAATATAGACGAAGAAATATAGATTAGATCATGTTTTCCTTTCATTTCTATATATGTGGATTTTTATCCTTCGGTTTTTGATAACCAAGATTATTTTGGATTAGATCCTTTTTCGGATACCCTAAAAGATGAAATTAGGGTTTATTTATAGGTTAGAAACCTTTGGAAAGAGATAAGCATCAAAAACTGACTTAACAGAATTTTTTCCGCACGGCGGTCCGGACTGGATTTGGCTGATCCGGACTGTCGTCTTTTTTCAGCAATTTTCCTGAAAAAACAGTTCGGGGTCCGGACTGTTATTTCCTGATCCGGACTGTTCATGCGATTTCAGCAAACACATAGTCTGGGGTCCGAACTGAACAGGGGATGGTCCGGAATGGAATTCCGCATGAACTAAACTATGTTCGGGGTCCGGACTGGAATGGTCTGATCCGGATCCTGAACATCCAACTTGTCCAGTTTTTTATTTTTATGCACTGAGAACTTATCCAAGTATTTCTAAACTACACAAATGTATTCGGATCACCAAAATTATTTAGTTAAACGTACCTGATCATTCCGAATCCATTTTTCTTGAGATTGATGTATATGATCCACAATTCTTCATCTTCAATCTTCAAGACTTATACCACTTCACGAAATACGCCAAAACAAAATCCTTAACAAAGACGTGCCGTCGGTTGATGGAATCAGCTGACAGGAGAAGCAACTGAGAAGAGGAGTCACACCTCATCTAAAGACCAAATTCGGTTGAAGGTGGCCACTCGACCTCTCCAGTCAAGCTACGAGGAAAGCGGGAGTCCAAGATGGCTTTTCGGCTACTAGAATCGAGAAGGAAAAGACCTTGGAAGGAAAGAGTGCGAGATTCAGGCGTGAATCTCGCAACTAACCCAAAACAGTAGGCCACGCCCAGTGCTGGAAAGCGCCAAGGATCATGCTCTGGCGCAATAATTAATGGATGAACCTAGATGGATAAATGACTACTATCCTGATGGAGGGCTTTCGGCTCAAAAGGAAGTAGTTGCTAGATATCCGATAACTTCCCCCAATTTGCACCGATAATTTGAATCGGTGCCAAATAAGACGGTTTGGGATGAGTATAAATACCCGAACCATCGAAGAGATCGGGGTCCGACAACCTCGTAAGCCCGGTACCACCCCAGCTTCTTCATTTATCTAGTAGTAGGTTAACTTAACTCCTTTTTCTTATTTTTTACTGCTTTCCTAGGAGTTGGCTTAATTGTTATCCTTCTATCCATTTTCTCCACTTGTAACCCCATCTTTTTATTAATATAAAGTGTAAACCGGCTCAACCATGTCTTTAACTTGTTTTCCCTTTAGAGTGTAAACTAGCCAATTAGTCATGTCTTTATTGGTGATTTTTTTGCTTTTAACATTGCAATCGACTCATCAGTCGTACATTTATCTACACTCGGTTCGGCTATCCTAAGTCGAAACCGGCGATCCCTCTGTACCTCCGTAAACCCGCTTTGACTCTCCTCAGTCGAGCGGTCGTGAGAAGTTACCAGAGGAGAACCTGGCCGAGCGGATCCCTCCTCGACCCGATCGCTTGATTGTTGGCACGCGACACACTTCGACACCTCTGGAGGGTCACCCAAAGGGGTTGATCGCCCGCAAGCCACATTTTGGCCCCAACATGTATAAATAAGCGAACCAACGAAGGAAAAGGGGTCCTACAATCTCGTAAGCCAGTGACCACCCATGCTTTTTCATATGTTTCATATATGCATTTACTGCTTTCCTAGGAGTAGTTTAATTGTAATTGGCTACTAGTTCCCCTTGTAACCCTTTTCTCAAGCAATACAATTTCTAATCGACTCCTTAGCCATATCAAATCTATGTCTCTACATCCAGGTTCGGCTACTCTAGGCCGAACTCATTCTCTCCTTACCTCCACATCCTGATTCGACTAATCTAAGCCGGACGGTCGCGAGAGTTTGATTGAGAAGAACCCGGCCGAGCGGATCCCTCCTCGGCCCGATCGTTTGATCCATTGGCACACGACGCATCACATCTAGAGGGTCAACCAACCTGGGGCGGATCGACGATCGAGCCCGGTCAACGGTCAGCGCGACATTTTCGGCCCTTATAACTTTCTTGGCAGGTAATTCTTGTTAAGGATTTTTGTATTGGTGTATTTCGTGAAGTGTTTTGGGTCTTGAAGATTGAAGTTGAGGAATTGTCGATCACATACATCAATCTCAAGAAAAATGGATTCAAAATGATCAGGTACGTTTAACTAAATATTTTTGGTGATTTTAATACATTCTTATAGTTTAGAAACACTTGGAATAAGTTTTTATTGCATAAAAAATCAAAATTGGACATTTTACATGTTCAGGATCCGGACCAGCCACATCCAGTCCGGACCCCAAACAAGGTTTGGTTCATGCAAAATTCCAGTCCGGATCATCCCCTATCCAGTCCGGACCCCGAACTATTTTTCAGGAAATTCTCTTGAAAAAGACGACAGTCCGGATTAGCCAAATCCAGTCCGGACTGCCATGCGGAAAAAATTCTGTTAAAGACAGTTTTTTATTCTTATCCCTTTCCAAAAGGTTTCTAAACTATAAATAGACCCTAATATCATCATCTTTTAGGGTATCCAGAAAAAGGATCAAAGGTAATCCACATATAGAGAAGAAAAGGTAAACACCGTTTATTTTAGGTTTTCTTTCTCTATTGATCGATTTGATTCTAGGGTTTCAAAACTCTTTTTTTATTCTTTTGAAGAATCAAATCGATGAATACTTGGAAGGTGTTTTCTTGTCTATCTATATGATCTAAGTATTCGATTATCATCACCACCAATAAACAAAACAATGATTTCCGAAAGGACAATCAGCGTGTGGATTCGCGTGGCCTTGTGGATTCAAGGTGCTTATCGCTTTCGTGGATTCGGAGCGAGGTGCGTTCGTGTGATCGATTCGTACCAAAATTGGTGAAGACCGTGGATTCGTTTGGACATCGTGGACTCGGCGTTGGACGCAAATCGTGTGATCGAGGCGCGTTGTGGAGCGAGCGGAGAAGATCTACTCGGAGCGTATGGAAAAGGTTAAGTCGTAGTGTTACGTTATAACACCTTGTACGTGTTTAATCTTAGTGGATTTCACCGTGTTATCGGTCCCGTGGTTTTTTACTCCTGTGATGGAGTTTTCCATGTAAAATCTTGCGTACTTTATTTATTTTTTGCATTGGGTTATTTTTACGCAAAGATTTTTGAGTTTTATTGTTTACACCTATTCACCCCCCCCCCCTCTAGGTGGTTTTTTCTCTATTTAGATCCTTGGATTCCATAACCCACAGTTCTTACCTTCTTCTACCGTTCCAATGTCAGACGACAACAACTTGAACCTCAGAAATAGAGTCATTCCCAGACGTACAGGGAACGACCAGTCCAGTAACGTCAAACACGCGGACGACCCGCCACCGACGCTACTAGAGGTTCTGGAGACCAGCGAAAGGTCGGCACCACAGGAGCCGACCATAGCTCAGATATTCGGGCAAATGGCCCGAATACTAGATAATATAGAGAGGACACAAGCGTCCCTCGAGAGAAATCGAAAGACGCTGAATGCCCGGTTTGACTCTATGTTGGCCGCAATAGCGGCCCGATCGAAAATACGGCTCGACTTGGGCAAACGACGACCCATGAAGAGCTGTACAGTGCAGGATACGTCTCCACAGCACCCCAACAATTGCCGACGTAATCGATCATGAGACGACATCGTCATGGAATTTAAAGAAAAGTGATCGACTGAACAACACGCCTTCACCAAGGAGATCAACTTCACGATCATTGCCGACGTATTCCAAAACTCATAAGGTTTGGGTGCGCAAAGGTGAAATCTTCCCTTGTCTTGTCATTCACACATCACTACATGCATATGACAATTCGTCTTGGTATCTGGACAGTGGTTGTTCCCGTCACATGACTGGTGATAAAAACTATTTTCAAACTTTTGAGAAAACCTCCGGAGGACGTGTAGTTTTCGAAGATGGACGATCTTTAAAAAATAGTTGGCAAAGGAACAATTACTATTCCAGATGGCCCGGTTTTGAACAATGTTTTATTTGTTGAAGGCCTTAAGACTAACCTCATAAGGATTAGCCAATTGTGTGATGATGGTTTTTCAGTTAATTTTTCTCCTGTTGAATGTATTGTAACTAATGAAAACCATTTATTCTTTTTGAAAGGGGTTAGGTATCAAAATAATTTGTAATATTACAGTTTCATGTAACATTTTACCCTCCTGCTAATAAAGTTTAAGTTATGGGAAATTGAATTAACGGAGTTTACTTAAGTCAATAATCTTGAGGTGCGGGTATTTTTCTGTAATAGAGCTCGAAAAACGGTGAACGACGGTGTGACCAGATCCGGATTCCGACTTACGGATCCCCCAGAACGGGGTTGTTAGGATCGCAGTAACCGGGATGTGCATCGAAATCCGTGCAAGTGATCGTGCACGCTTTTCGAAATCCGTGCAAGTGATCATGCATCGAAATCCATGCAAGTGATCCGTGCAAGTTGTCGCCGCCGCCGTGTCGAGTTGTTAGTAGTGTTTTGGGTTTTTGGACTCGGTTTATCTACCGTTTATGTTTCCGATCTGACCGCGGTTCTTTTGGGGACTATTTTTAGGTCCGAGTGCCGATTGTGAGCGTAGTTCGGTCTCAGGTGTTCCGGTAAGAACATTCGAGGTGGGTACCTTTGGTTATTTTCGGTGTAATGTTGTTCCCGTGTATTTTGCATGATAAAGTAGATGTTTTGGTAAACTGTCTAACCCCATTGCATGTATATCCCCTTTATTTTTCTAACTAAGGCGGCTGAGGTCGCAGTATTGGTTGTATGCTCATATTGCTTACACGCACACCGGCGGTTTGGCCACCGCACAGGGTGTATTTTTCCGGAAAGATTGTAAGGATTACCCGTGTACCCCACGACTAGCGATGATGGGGACCCCTCAAGGAGAGGCGGCTGCTACTTGGGCAGTCGAGGGGTTGGTGGCACCAAGAAAATGAGTACGGTATCTGGGGTTGGGGCCCAACTTGTTTTAAATCTGGGGTAGGTGTCCAGTGTGATTTGTGACAGGAATTTAGCAGTACATGAGGGGGAAGTAAATGCTCCAGTGTATCGGTTTGTCTTTTCAGTTATTGCATTCACTGTTTATATCTACTTTATCAGTCACTGACTACCCACGCTGTGACAGATCCGAGCAGGGGTGGGAATCGGGACGACGGTGAGGCATCGGTTAGAGGACCCTAGCCATGGTGGCTTATAAACTTTACGGTTTACGGTTATTTCTTTAATGTTTGGTTAGTTTAACTGTGAGTTACTTATGTGTGGTTTCTTGTGGATGTTGGATTGAGGACTTAGTGTAGGAATATCTTTTTATATCTGTGAATGTCGAGATGTATGAATGCGGCTTGTTTTCAAATACAAACATGGTTTCAAAAGCGTTTTCAAACCAAGTGTCGTGTGGGCACTGATTTCAAGACCCGTGGATTTATCCTTTCAAACAAGGTTGTCGCTTAAAAGAGATTGCGAAAATATTTTGTAAAACTGGGTGTCGTGTGGACACCGTCTTTCAAACCCATGGTGATTATGATAGTATGGTTTGGTTTAATCTCTTAATTATCGTTCAATGATTGCATGGTTAAAGTATTTGTCGTGCTCGGAACGCCGTACATATACAAAGGAGGCTCCGCCCGTTTGGGGAGTGAATTTGTACATGTGGCGGGTCTGGCGCGCACCGGAGGTGAGGTTCCTTTAAATTTGAAAAAAAAATGTATACGTTTTCCGCTCTTTTAGAACCTCCGGGGCGTGACATGATTGCTATGTAGTTCCTAATAATTCTCTAGATCATTGTAACCTAGTGTCACTTGATAATGAAACTCTTTGGCATGAAAAACTAGGTCACATAAATTTTAAAGAACTGTCTAGAATATCTAACAAAGACGTGGTTAGAGGTGTTCCAAAATTGTCTTTTAAAGAAAACATTGTGTGTAGAGGTTGTCAAAAGGGAAAACAATCCAGATCCACGCACCGGAACTTGAACCACGTGGGAACCAAACGACCGTTAGAATTATTGCATATGGACTTAATGGGGTCGACTCGTCAACCAAGCTTGGGTGGTAAGTAGTACATTTTTTTTTTGGTTGATGATTTCTCGAGATATTCATGGGTAGCATTTTTAAAAGAGAAAGCGGATACTTTCGATTATTTTCATGAGATTTGTCATCGTATTATGATTGAGAAAAATAAAAAGATTGTCCGTGTTCGCAGTGATAGAGGTGGAGAATTTATAAATTCAAAAGTCATTGATTTTTGCTCTTCAAATGGCATAAAGCATGAATTCCTACACCTTATACACCGTAACAGAACGGTGTAGTCGAGCGCAAAAATAGAGTTGTACAAGAGATGGCGCGTGCTATGCTTCATAGCCGAAAACTCCCTTTATATTTTTGGGCTGAGGCAGTTAACACCACTATTTATGTGATCAATCGTATCTATTTGCGCCCGGGTACTTTAAATACACCATATGAGCTATGGTTTAGTAGAAAACCGAATATCAAATATTTTCGTATCTTTGGGAGTTGTTGTTACATTTTACGTGATCGACAAAATCTGGAAAAATTCGACACTCGAAGTGATGAAGAAATTTTTATGGGTTATTCTACAAATAGTAGAGCATATCGTGTAATGTCGTGACTTTTGCTGTACTCTTTTACTCCCTTGCTAATAAAGTATTTGCCATAGGGTGTTGAATAATCGAATTTTCTTGTGTTGATCGTCGGGAATGACGAGTATTTTTCTACATTAGAGCCCGAAAAACGATGAACGGCAGTGCGATCGGATATGAAATCCGACTTACGGATCTCCCGGAATGGGGTTTTGAAGGTCGCGGTATCCGTAGTGTGCGCCGAAATCCGTGCTAGGTGTTCGGCACGCTTTTTGAGGAGATTGGAATTTCTCTTTTAACATTTAAATATTCGGATGTGGGGTTTTAATCGTACGCACAAAGAAAGAAACTATTTTTCCCTTCAAGAAAAGAAAACCCTAGCCGGAGAGGAAAGAGGAAAAAGAAAAGCGGAGATCCCGATCTTCTTCGATCAAGGTGCCAGAAGCCGGGAGGGTGAACGGATCGTCCTCTGCGACCGATCGAGGTAAGCGGTGTGTTATTTTCGTACTTTCGTCGGGCGTTTTCGGCTTTTAGGGTTTTCGCCTTTGTTTCGTTTCGTTTTGGCCTCGCCATTACCACCGCCGTGATGCCCTAGAGCACCGCCGCCGCCTCGTGACCGCCACCGCACCTCAGGCGGTTGGGCCGCACCGCATGCGGCGCCGCGCGGGGCAGGTGCCCGCGCGGTTGTGCCGCATGCTGCGCCGCTCGGGGCAAGTGCCCGCGCGGCCGCACCGATTGCGGCGCCGCGCGGGGCTGGTGCCCGCGCGGTTGTGCCGCATGCAGCGCCGCGCGGGGCAGGAGCCTGCGCGGCCGCACCGCATGCGGCGCCGTGCGGGGCTGGTGCCCGCGCGGCTGTGCTGCATGCAGCGCCGCGCGGGACTGGTGCCCGCGCGGCTGTGCCGCAAGCGGCGCCGCGCGGGGCTGGTGCCTGCGCAGCCACACCACATGCGGCGCCGCGCGTGGCTGGTGCCCGCGCGGCTGTGCCGCATTCAGCTCCGCGCGGGGCAGGTGCCCGCGCGGCCGCACCAAGTGTGGTGCTGCGTGAGGCACGGTCGCGTTGTTCGTCGCACGCCGCTACCGTCGCCGCCGCCGAGTCTTCGTCTTACTTTTGCGTGTTCGGGACCCCGATTTTTCTACAAGTAAATTTAAGTCTCACCTACTGTTCTTTTGGGGACTTTTTTTAGGTCTGGGAGCCGGTTGTGAGCGTGGGTCGGTTTCAGGTGTTCCAGGCAACGCATTTCGAGGTGGGTACGGTTGTGGTGTTCTAAGTACGGTTTCAGTTGTGACATGTAAGAGTAAAGTAGATGTGACGTTTGTTATTCTCTAACCCCTATTGCAGAGAATCCCTTTTTGTTTCTAACTTTGGCGATTGAATGTCGCGGTGCTTTACTACACGCCGGTTTCGGCATTTGTGCTCATGGTTGCTTACACGCACACCAGCAGTTTGGCCACCGCATCGGTGTACTTTTCCGAAAGTGTGGTACGTTGACCCGTGTACCCCACAAGGTGACGTAGTGGGGACCCCTCACGGCCGCTCAAGGTGCTGCACGAGTACCGTGGAGGGGTTAATGGCACCAAGGTGCGAGCAAGGTGTTCTTTTCGCTGGGGGTCTTTAGACCTTCTGGCAGGTGCTTTGTTTCTGACTAAACAGGGGATATGGTGACTCATGAGGGGAAAGTTGGATGCTCTGGTTATCGGTTTGTTTGCATTTCAGTATTTATCGCATTATACTAGTTTACATCTACTCTTTTTGTCACTGACTTCCCACACTATGACAGGTCCGTTCAAGGGTGGGATCCGGGACCACGATGAGGCTACGACATAGAGTACTTTAGCCCGTTTGGGGCTGGTGACATGTCTTTACTTTCTTTTGGTTATTTTTGTTGTTTTGGTTAGTGCGTTTTGTGGTTGCTTTATGTGTGGATTATTGTGGATGTTGGATTGAACTTTGGACTTAGTGTTGGACCGTCCTCTATTATGTTTCTACTAAACTTGTTTGCGGCACGTTTTTAAATGAAAAAGTGATTGCGAAAACGTTTTAAAAACCGGGTGTCGTGTGGACACCATTTTGGCAACCATGTGATGGTATTAGTAGTTGTGATAGATTGTAATCCTTTCCCTTGCTTCTCATCTTGACTGTGTGGTTAAAGTGTGTATCGCGATGGTGACGCCGTGCATATACAAAGGAGACTCCGTCCGTGGGGTGAATTTGTATATGTGGCGGGTCTGGCTCGTACCGGAGAGTTGAGTTGTTTCAAAAAAGAAAGATATACATTTTCTGCTTATTTAAAACCTCCGGGGCGTGACATATCGGGTATTTAATCTTGAATCTAAAACATCCTTCAATGTTAAAGTAGAGGAAGCTTTTCATTTTTCTTCTAATAAATCTACTCCTGATATGTCTCTTGATGATGAATCTCCTGCTAATAATATTGCATCTTTGCATGATAAATCTTCTGAAAATTTTGATTCATCTAATGGTTCTTCTAGTTCATCTAATGTGCAGGATTCATCACATATTTTTTCGAGTACTCCTTTACCTCAAACGCTTCATATCTCCAAGGACCATCCCGGAACAAATATTATTAGAGATCCTCAAGAAGGAGTTAGAACTCTGAGACAATTGGAATGTGGAGTTGCATGTTATGTCTCCATGGTTGATGTCACGCCCCGAGTTTGAAAAAAACACGGTCTAAATTTTTTTTTTTTTCAATCAGAGTTTGAAAGCAATTCAGAGCACGACAGACCACCACATATATAGAAAATTCCCAATCCCCCTTGGAATTGAGCCTTTTCTATATATGCACGGCTAAGCTCTTACAGCAAATACCAGAGTAGTCTAAACTACGTATTTCTAAAGATTAAACAAAAACAACAGTTATTACAACAACAACAACAACTTTTACATAATATGCGGAAGAATAAAAATTAACGACTGCCAAGGGTCGTTTGCTATCACGGAACCTCACCAACACGTCCCGACATCCCAGCACCCGACCGACCTGAAAAATGGTCACCCAGGGGGTGTGAGATACACTATACATGTTTCCCAGTGGGCACGACGAGCCGAGAAATAGCAGATCGTACCTATTGGCATACAATAACTAGCGGATAGTAAGATATCAAATTAGGTAAGCATAATGTAGATCATGGTGCGGATAATATCAACAATAAGCAAGCAGATATAGATCATAATAGGAGCATGCTGATGTAAGTACTGAATGAAACTGAGCAAATACTGGGCAATCATAAGAGTATGATGTAAAGTAGATTTAAACAGGCAATTATGCATCAATGAAAGAACAAGCAAGAACCCAATCAAAGCCACCATATTGGTCAACAAGACCTCAGGGAAAATACCACCTGTATACCAATCTGCTGTCATAACCCTCTGGGCTCACGGGCCGCCACTGCTGACCACTTTACCGGTAAAGTACACCACTGCGGGTAGCAATTCCGCTAGTGTACGTGAAAGAGCAGCTGGCTCTGTGGAGATCAAAATGCTAATGCTCAAGCTCACTGTCCACCGACCGGGTAATCGGCAACAAGCCGGGAAATCCCAACAGGGATGCAATAGCAGAAAGCCAACAAATCTCGACTCATGGTAATCGGCAACAAGCCGGGAAAAATTCCAACAGGAATGCAATGGCAGAAAGCCAACTGAATCTCAACATATGCAAGATATAACTAAACAATCACTATAATATGGATCAGGATATACTGATAATCAAGTAAAGGTGTGCAAGCTAGCTAATGACCAATCAAGCATGGCAAATATCCAGGAATAAAATCATAATATCTGGAAGCAAGCTAAGGATCAATCATGCAGGGCATAATATAAACTGATAACTGATAAAGATCATAAGTAAGGCAAATATAGCAATATGAGGTAATGCTGATCAATAAAAAGGCAGGCTCAATAAGAAATCTAGGCAATAACAAGAACAGGGGTCCGACCAATTACGATACCCCAGAGGGCCGAAATGATAAAGCTCGAACCGAAGATAAACCCACATGTCTGCAGGCGATCTGACAACTCCAACGGAATGCTCGAAGACTAGAGTCAAACCATGCCAACCTGAATCAAAGATGTTGATCAGGGAACAACTCACACATACCAAAACCACTGACCCACTAAACCCCCAAAACTTAAACCTGGATCTTTTCCAAATTAACGCGACTCGCCGGAAATCCGCCGTCCGGCCCACTTTGACACGAACAATGCTTACAGATTTTCAAAATCAATGAAACCTGACGTGCAGGCTCGGAATGTTTAAACACTAATATTTGACAGTTAACATCTTGCTAGACGCAACCCTATGCTCAAATGTTGCCAAAATTACCAAAATGCCCCTCCCGAAGATTCAATTTAGATTTCCGGGAGACACGGGCACCAACCCTTTGCCGTTGGCTCAACCAGATTCTACTGGGACACATCAGACAGCTAGGTGGAACCGCCGCAATTGCTCGAATTGCGCGATTGCCACCGGGTTGCCGTTAAACCGACGATTTTGCCGATTAACGGACCGATAATCAATTTCTGCTCAACGAGAGCCGTTGGATCCCTAACGAAAAGCTTAGAGATCATGGACACACTGCCCGAGACAGCACCTGAGGTTACAATTGCGTTTAGACCCCTAGGGTTTTCAAAATCGCATTATTACGCGTATTTGAGAGCCGTCTTCGCTCGTTTTAACTATCGGAGCATCAGTTTAACGAACCGTCACCACCAGTAGGTGGCCCTTGACTTGCTGGACACCGTGCTCACCATTTTGCAGCAACGCGGATCCCGAGGAAAACTTCGGCCCATGATTTACTTTGCTAACATAGGCCGAAACACATTTTTAATTTTTTTCTACTCGACCAATCCAAATTTTAAGGTGAGCATCCCGTTCAGTGACCTCAAATTAGTCAGAGACTCACTGCGGTGAACTTGCTAAGTCACTAAAACAGCCCCATGTTTAATTAAACCTACAAAAGGCCCTAACTACTAAGTCTTCAAAAACTGCTTGTGCCAACCCTAAACCAACTTGAGCATCTTGCTCAGGACATCACAGAGGCTCAAGGGCTTGCTCATGCGCAACCCAGAAGCTGCTGGATCCATAGATCCAAGTCATCTTGCTCTCTAATGTACAAGAATGCTCCACACAAAAATCCACTCAGCCAATTTGGAATCTAAAGTGAGCATCAAGCTCATGGGATGGTGTGGAGTAATCTGGTAACTTGCTGGATGCTCAGTAGTTGCTAAAACTAAAATCGAGCTCTTTGAGGCATTAACACAAACACTTGGTGGGCACAATAGCTTAACATGCAATCTCTCCAAACCCAAGCTGCAACTTCGCAAGGATGGGTTCTGGGAGCTTTTAACTTGGATGAAAATATTCTGCAAGGCTACAGAAACATTCCCAGCAAGTCTGGGTCATCTTGCACACCTCGGTTGGCCCCAAGCAAGATGAGGAAGATGAAGAAGATGAAGCTCGGGCACCCAACAATGGTGATTTCCCATTACTGGGTTCTGGGACTCTTACAACAGCACCAACAGGTGCCTCTCATCCCCTTAAGCTTATCTGGACCTGTGCCCGGCGACAGGACACGGCAGCGGCGGCGGTGGAGCAAGCTCGGCCCGAGCTTCCACCAACAATGGTGGAACTCCACCCGGGCAGCATGGAGTCCATGCAAATACATGGATGGGATCTACTTGATCCCAGGAAACTTTCTGGGCATGTCTTTCCCGACGGCTACGACCGGACGGCCGGCCACCACCATCGAGCTCAAGCTCGGGTCATCCATGGCCGCACCACCTTTGGGCTGCATGGACGGCACGCAAGTGCATGGTTGGTCCCCAAATAACCTTAGGAAGCTTCTCGGCCAAGTGGCCGGCGGTGGGGAGCGACGCCGGCGCCGGAGCAAAGAGCTCGGCCAAACCGCCATAACCCGAAAACTAGGTTTTGATCTGCGACGCACTCACTCGACCAAACTCCCTCAAATTTTGGGGAGATGATCACCATGTCCTACAGTCCAAACCCACCATTTTGGTTCGGTGTTTGGGCTAGCGGTTGCGACGCACGGCCGCGGCGAATCTTCCTAGGGTTCCGGCGAAGAACTTTCCTCCGCCGGCAACCGGGGACATCCCAAGAGCTGGGACTTGGCGTGGGGCATGCTCAGAGCCTACAGAGCTCACTTCCAAGGGTCTCGGGTGCTACAACACAGAGCGATGGAAGATCTTACCTCGCCGGAGTTGGAGAAGAAAAGAAAGAAGCCGGTTCTCCTCCCCCGCGTCGCGCAGCCACCCTGCTTCCTCGGGCTTGCTCCTAGAATGCAGATGAACACTCCAGAAGGCACAAGCTTGAGGTTGGGGTTCCTTGTGCACACCCTTCTCTTCCTCTCTCGCTCTCGGGTTCTCTTAATGGTGGTGTCCCCTCGGCCACCCCCAGCACTTTGTGACTTGGTGGAGTGAATCAGAGGAGTGAGGGGAGCCTAAATATCAAGTGTGGCCCCTCGTGCACCCGCCAAAGAATACCAAAGGCCATCTTTGCCTTTAATGCATGGTTTTGTGAAAATTTCGGTTTCAAAAATCATGGTTACTATAGTTGAACCAAAGAATATTGACGAAGCTCTTCAAGATGATTATTGGATTGAAGCAATGCAAGAAGAGCTTAATCAATTTGAAAAGAACAAAGTCTGGGAATTAATGAAGCCCCCAAAGCACCAAAACATTATCTGTACTAAATGGATTTTCAAGAATAAGAAAAATGAAGACGGTACCATTGTGAGAAACAAAGCACAGTTGGTTACTCAGGTCTACTCACAAATTGAAGGAATAGACTTTGATGAGACTTTCACCCCGGTTGCTCGTCTCGAGTCCATTCGTATACTTTTCGCAATTGCTTGTCATTTTAAAATAAAACTTTTTCAAATGGACGTTAAGAGCACATTTTTAAATGGTTTTCTAAATGAGAAAGTTTATTTAGCTCAACCAAAAGGGTTTATTGATCATAAATTCCCTAACCATGTTTTTCAACTGAAAAAGGCTCTTTACTGACTAAAACAAGCACCGCGAGCATGGTACGAAAGATTGACAAAGCATCTTTTGGAAAGGGCTATACTCCAGAGGGAGCCGATCGGACACTCTTTGTGAAGCACTTTCAGGACAACTTCATTGTGGCTCAAATCTATGTGGATGATATCGTGTTTGGAGCTACGAGAAACAACGATGCTTCAAAATTCGTTGAAACAATGGAAAGCGAATTTGAGATGTCCATGATGGGTGAGCTTACGTATTTTCTTGGATTGCAGGTTAAACAATGTGAAGATGGCATTCATTTGTGTCAATCCAAGTATGCAAAGGAGTTGGTTAAGAAATTTGGATTAGAGAATTCTAAAGACTTTCCGACTCCTATGGGAACTAGCAATAAGGGATAGGAAGTGAATCTCAAGGAGAGAGTGTAGACGAGAAACTTTACAGAAGTATGATTGGAAGTCTACTCTACCTTACGGCTAGTCGCCCGGATATTTCTTTCAGTGTTGGGATTTGCACGAGATATGAGTCAGCACTGAAGGAAATTCACCTGAAAGCGGTGAAAAGAATCATCCTGTACGTCAAAGGTACAATCAATTTCGGAATTTGGTATCCTATGGGCACATCTCTTGATATTATAGGATATTCGGATGCCGATTGGGCTGGATCAGTGGATGATCGAAAGAGCACGAGTGGTGCATGTTTTTACCTTGGCCATTGTCTTATTGCATGGCATAGTAAAAAGCAAAACTGCATTTCTCTCTCTACTGCCGAGGCGGAATACATTTCAGCTGGAAGTTGATCAACTCAATTGATCTGGATGAAGAGTTTATTGAGTGATTTCCGCATCCCTGCGACCTTGGTAACTATTTTGTGTGACAACACTAGTGCCATTAACATTTCTAAAAGTCCTGTGTTGCACTCTAGAACAAAACACATTGAACTTAGATATCATTATTTAAGAGAGCTAGTTGAATCAAATACTTTGCAAATTGCTTTTGTTTCAACTGATAATCAATTAGCCGATATTTTAACAAAACCTTTGGATCAAAAACGTTTTATTCATTTGCGAAAAACAATTGGCATGCTTTCTGTTGCATAACCGTTTTGAACTATTGCTTAGATAGGTTTTTGTTTTGTGTTCTTGTTCTTTTTGTTTGTAATATAGAACATTAACTAAGCATTAGTATAATTGACTTTAATTGCATCCTTTCATGTTGTGAGAAATTTATTATGATTCGGATATCATTATAACTCTGTTGATGCAATGATCATTTACATCAATTATGTCATCTTTAATTGATCAAAGTCAATTCCTCACTCAATGATCTCTTGGTATTATTTTTATCTTAATTGATAATTGAAATAAGTATGAACACGAGATCAATTTTTGGTTGAATACTTAATATTTTATATAATTGATAGCCAATTGAGGGGGAGTCTATTTAAATTTTTCATGCTCAAAAGATGTTGAAAGAGTTACATCCCTTAGTGGAGTGTGAAAATTACCACCACATGGAGGAAAGAGCTACCACCTCGGTCGTCCGAGTACTGTGTGCAGCTACCACATGTTTACCAACCATGGTGTTCTTGTTTATTTGATAAAATGCTTTTGGAATACTTGATTATGTCAAATTCCAAGGTTGGAATAAGATGTGATTTCAAATTGAAAGATGTTCTGTCACGCCCCGAGATTCAAAAGTGGGTCTAAATTTTTTTTTTTTTAAATCAGAGTTTAAAATCTTGATTTCTCCAAGGCGTGAACAGACCGCCACACATATAGAAAAGTCTCTGTACATCAAACAGAGCCTTCCCTATATGTGCTCGGCTAACAGAAACAGTCAATCAGAGTAGATACGAGATAGCTATACTAAATAAGTTCTACTCTATTACAACCACAAGATTCATAAGTTAATACATCCAGTTCTCAAAATGGAAATACAGTTGCAATGTTTTACTAAATCAAAAGGGGTACATCCTACCAGGGATAAATCTACCACGCGTCCTCACACAGAACGTCCAAAGGTCTCCGCACCCGAAGGACCTGAAAAACAGTCACCCGAGGGTGTGAGACACACCGGAGTGTATCCCAGTGGGCACGACGGGCCGGGAAATAGCAAGCCGTACCTACTGGATACAATAATAAGCGGAAACAGAAGTAGGATATACTGAAGATCAATGCAGGTATATAATCTAAGAAGATCAAACATAGATCAATAGAACAGGGTATGCATATATAACACAATCATACTATGCATGATAAATCTATAACAGATATGAAATGCAGGTAATCAAACAAGCAGGAATATCAAGAAGGTGCATCAAAGGTAGTACCACAAATATACCCAATAAAATGCCACTTTTGGCCACAAGGGCCTCAGGCTAAATTGCCATGGAGCATAAGACCTCAGGCTAAACCACTCTTGGTCATCGGGGCCTCAGGCCTAAAGCCACTTTTGGACACCCAGCAAGCTATCATAACCCCCACAGGGCTCACGGGTCAATCAGACCTCTCTACCGGTAAAGAACACCACTGCGGGTAGCTAATCCGCCGGTGTGCGCGACTGAAAGCTGGCTCGACACGGTGATCATAATGCTGATTCTCAAACCATGGTCCACTGACCATATAGGCGGCAAGAAGCCGAGGAAAATCCCCACCGGGATACAAGTATAACATGCCACATACTGAAGTAGTATCTCCTATTCTAAATATGCAATGAAGAATAGAGACAGGTATAGAACTATGCTAGTGACCAATCAAGCATGGCATGTGTCCAGGAAATGCATATCTACTGCTGAAGAAGCATGATATATCTCAATATGATAACAAGCAACTGCTGGAATATAAGCATGATGTATAACTAATGCTGGAAATCAAGGCATAATAAAGGCTCATCTGTGGGATCAAGGTTATGCAGATGTAAGGATTTTGTGCTGATATGCAAGCAAGTAGTAAGAGCAGGTATAACTCAATAGCAATCATAATGCTAAATCTCAATCCACGGTCGGTAGAACGGACAGTCGGCGAGAAGCCGAGGAAATCCCCATCGGGATATCGATACTGATGCAAATCATGCCAGGTACTGAGACTAAAACTCCTATTCTAAACATGCAGTGAAGAATAGAGTATAACGAAAGGCTCATCAGTATAATCAAGCAATATAGCTGTAATGACTGAATGCGGGAATGAAAGCATATAGTAAGGCTAAAGGATAGGTTCAGGGCTACACCAAGAACAGGGGTCCGACCTACCACGGCACCCAATAGGGCCGACCTTATAAAACGTGGACCGAAGATAACCCACCTGTATATTGGAGGAACAACGACTCCACCAGAAGGTAGACGGTCGCGATAACCACAAGACGGATCACGGGCTGGCTCCTGATGACTAGGCCCTACAACAACACCAGGTGACAACTCAGGATCTACCAAATCCTCAAAGTGCAACTAGCGCGAATCGACCATTTCGTCGATTAACGCAATATTAAGCATATTTAGCTTTTCAAGGACCCCGGGAAACCCACCGAAAGGTCAACAATGTTTTAGAGCATTCATCTAACTTTTCCATATTGTTACAATTGCAGCAAGCCCCTCGGGTTTATTCAGAATGTGTAATATCTACTATATAAACCCCATTTTGTCTCGTTCTCTTAAACGGAGAATTATTTTTACGAACCGTCACCTCCAGTAGGCGACATTCGACTTGCTGAACACCGTGCTCACCCATTTGTGGCAGCAAAATACCCGAGGAAATCTTCGGGCCATGAATTACTTCTCTAACCTAGCCGAAACGCATTTTCGTTTCTTCGGCTCATCAAAACCCAAAATAAACGCGAGCATCGCGTTCAGTGACCCCAAATTAGCCAGGAGTACACTGTTGCAACATTTCAAACAGACCCAAACACTGTTTTTAAGCAATTATTGCCTTTAAGCTTGGTTTTGACACAACTTGAAATCTATTCATCTTCAGATGAAACTTCCTGAATCAAGTAGTCTCTGGACAGTGCCAGGACTCCAGGGCTTGCCCTAGTTGCAGCCCAGATCGGCTGGATCACCCAGATCCACAACCTTGCACACATACAAGTTCACAATGCTCCAAACACTAGTCCACACAGATCCTTCTTGATCTGAAGTGAGCATCAAGCTCAGGGGACATTTGTGAGCAAGTTTCATATTCTGCTCGAAGTCTGAATCCCTCTATTTCTTCTTTGTGGCAACTCTACAAACACTTGGTGTGCACATTTTAACACAACACACACACACCAGCCCAAGTTTGGTTCTCTGCAACCACAGCACCAGACCTTATAAAACTTGGAGGGACAAGTTCCTCCAGGTTGCAGGAACTTTTCCAGCAACTTGGAGCAAGCCAAAAACCTAGGTTGGCCACGGGCTCGAGGAAGAAGATGAACCTATTTTCTTTGAATTTCGTGACCAGCAACCCAGGGCATCTGGAACCAAATGCCTTGACCAATTGGATGCTAAAACTCTCTGTGAGTCTTCTTGTGCCTGTGCCCGGCGACAGGGCACGGCGGCGGCGGCGCGGAGCCAACTCGGTTTGGAGCTTCATTACCCATTAATGGTTGATTTTGATAGAAGCATTTTGAAGCCCTCCAACATGTATGGAATTGTTCCTCTGGTCGATACAAAGCTTCCCGACCAACCCAGCCCGGCCGGAGATGGCCGGAGCGCCGGCGACCATGATTCGGTCCAATCTCGGGTCATCCATGGCCGCGCCTCTTTGGTGCTGCATGGATTCCATGCAAGTGCATGGGTGCACTCCTCTCACTCCCAGGAACACTTCTGGGCAAGTGGCCGGCGGCGGGGAGGCGCGCCGGCGCCGGAGCAGCAAGCTCGGCCAACATGCGAAAACCCGAAAACTAGGGTTCCATTCTGTGACTTCCTTACTTGACCAAACTTCACCAATTTTGGTGGAGATGATCACTGGCTCATACAGTCCAAGCCCATTATTTAATTTCCCACTTCGGTTCATCGGTTGCCAAGTTCATCCGAGGAGGAGCAACTTAGGTTTCCGGCGAGGGTGTGGCCCCGCCGGCCAACCAGAGTGCATGGGGAGCTCGGGCTTTGGACGAAGCATCCTAAGGACTTAACTAACCTACTGCTAGTGGTCTTGGGTTCAAACAACCGATGGTTTGGGATCCTCACCTTGGCCGGAGTTGGTGAAGGAGGAAAGAAGCCGGTTTCTCTTCATCTTCCTTGCGCAACCTCGGAAAGCTCCAGGAACACTCCACTGGTATAGAGGAACTCCACTGGATCTCCAGATCAAAACTTGGAAGAAGTTGATTCCATCTTCCTTCTCTCACTCTCTCTCTCGGTTATTTCTCTTGGGGTTCTTGATCCTTGGCCAACCCAAAGCACCAGGCACCAAGTGAGAATAACAGAGACAAGGTTAATGCCTTGTATTCCTCACTGACCCTTCGGGCTCTGGCCCAAGGTAGACCAAGAGGCAACTTCACACTTAATTCATGATTCTTCTCAAACCCTGTTCACACACAACCCTAGTCTCCGAGCTCTTCACAATAGGTGCAAAATGCACCCAACACCTTGATGTTTTAGTCCCTAACAATTTGACACATAAAATATTATAGTTTTCTCAAAAATACCCCCTTTTTGGTGCATTTCATGCATTTCGAGAAAATCCGCTAGACGATTTGCGAAATGGACTTCGCCACGACGTCCGGCTAGTCGAGACCTTCAAAACAGGCTATTCATTTGCTTGATTTGGTGCTCAAATGAATTCTCGGGCCATCTTGTTCTGTATGTCGCAATCGGACGCACGCACTTCGATGCACCCGGATCGCCAAACGCGAAAACCGTCAGTGCCATTGCGCTCAGATTGTCGAAAATAGCTAGGATCGACTACTCATACTGCTAGACTTAATTTGCAGATAGTGGATTGCCCTTCGGTCGAACGAGAGGGGACCGGAAACCGGGGTTTACTATTCACACTTAAGTTACGGGGCCCGCGGTTTCTTTGCTGTTTTCTGGAAGATCCGACCGTTGGATCATCGACAAGTGAATATGAATTTTTCATGTTTCGACGAGACGGTCGCAATGGTGAACTCGAATTTTCGAGATTAGACCCCGATCAAAAAGCGATATTTTTGGGGTTTAATTTACTTATTTTCTGCTATTTATAAATCCAGAATTTATTTAAACCTTTTCAAAATTCACGATTACTACATCACCCACCACTTATAAAAAGTTTTGTCCCCGAAACTTGATTACACTTATGAATTAAACAAAAAGGGAAAGCGTTCTAACATTTCAGATTTACGCTCCCATGTGGCATTGCGTTCTTCATGATTTTCCCACTGTACCTTTACATAGGGAATTGTTCTGCTACGTAGTTTCTTCTCATCGCGTGCTAGGATCCGCAATGGAGCTTCATCGTAGCTCAGATCCTCTCGAAGTGGGACAGAGGTGGGGCTGATGACATGTGTCGGATCAGAGATGTATTTGCGTAGCATGGAGACATGAAAGACATTATGCACACGAGCGAGACTTGGAGGAAGAGCTAGCCGATATGCCACAGAACCAATGCGCTCCAATATCTCGAAGGGTCCGAGGACTAAACTTGTTCCGCAACCCAAATCTCTTGATTCCCCTAGTTGGCGACACTTTCAGCAATACATGATCGCCAACTTGGAACTCAAGGTCGCGCCTGCGCTTGTCCACATAACTCTTTTGCCTGCTTTGTGCGGTCAGCAATCGCTGTTGAGCGATTCGCACCTTGGCCTCAGCATCTTCCAATAAATCTGGCCCGACAATCTGGCGTTCTCCAATATCGTCCTAACTGATTGCTGAAGACTTTGCCAGAAATGGGACACAAATCGAGTATCCTGATCAGAGACAATCGACACCGGCACACTATGAAGCCGGACAATCTCGTCGATATACAATTGGGTAAGCCGGTCTCTAGACCATGTCGTATGAATAGGCAGAAAGTGGGCCGACTTGGTGAGTCGATCCACAACCACCCAAATAGCGTCGTGGCCACGCTAGGATCGTGGCAGACCGGGTGACAAAGTCCATTGTAATCTGTTCCCATTTCCACACCGGAACAGGAAGTGGTTGTAGCTTTCCTGCCGGACGTTGATGTTCAGCTTTTACTTGTTGGCACACCGCGCACTGGGATACATACTGTGCAATATCTGATTTCATCCCAGGCCACCAAAATTGCTGCATCAGATCCTTGTACATTTTGGTTCCACCAGGATGTACAGTGTACAAGGATCGATGTGCCTCTGCGAGAATTTCTTTCCTCAGGCTATTATCCTTTGGAACACACCAACGCCCGCGATATCTGATAGAGCCGTCGGTGAGCATCTGATAGTCATCAGTCTGACCCAATGCTATATCCTCGCAAACTTTCTCGAACCAAGGGTCCGACTGTTGTCCTACCTTAATACGGTCGAGCAGGGTAGGATGAGCTACCATTGCCATCAGTTGGGTTGTCGCGCCAGTAGGAACTACTTCCAAGTCCAATTTCTGGAATTCCTAAATCAAGTGATCTTGTCCAGTGATCATTAATATTTCAGCCGTACTGTGCTTCCGGCTTAATGCATCGGCTACTACATTTGCCCGACCAGGATGATACTGAATAGTCAGGTCATAGTCTTTGAGAAGCTCAAGCCAACGCCGCTGCTTCATATTTAACTCTTTCCGAGTAAAGAGATACTTGAGGCTTTCATTTTCGCCAACAAGTCCTAGACCTCAACTTAGCCTGCTAAAAAGCATGAAACTACCTCAAGAAATAGAGCTGACTAATTTCACCTGGTCACATATACTGCCGAATGTAACCGACTCGATCAATCGTTTAGCACCACTGATATTCAACAACTTGGTTTGCCCTCCACAAAATCTTAACAGATCTGGTTTGGACGCATTGTCCAATTCTACAGTTTAACTGAATATTCTCATCATTGCATCAATTGCAAGTTCTGGGCAATATCATCGTGGCTGGTAGGCCATCAGCTAGAATGGATGTCTATAAGGACAATCTATTCTCCACGTATGTATACCGTCGGATACCTAATCAAAGTCCAATACAGTCTAGAATATCAGCACCCAGATTACATCACCGTTGCCCAGAGAGCAACCTCGAAGACTAACATATAGGCCAGTACACAAGCAGACCCAATCCTAATATTTCCCTTACAGGGTAGAGTATTTCGTCCGCTCTTTCGATAGTACGTTGTCTGCAGCCAACGCGCTTATCAAAAGAAAAGTGAAATACCCTGATCTGTCACCAACCTCACATTGGAGACATGACTCCCACCGGAATCCAACAGAAGGTATCACACATTCCTCACAACACCAACCTGTATGCCAATATTGCAAACCAATATCGAATGTTACTACCACCACGTGGTCACGAGTGCCATCATGGCCACTCACAATAATCTAGAACCATATTTCAGTGTTCACCAATACCTTGAATTAATTACTTCTTGCTAACACAGATCTAGCGACACCTGTCGCAACTCAACACCAACGGGATGATCATAATCCCACAAGCAAGTTCACTCGCATTGTGTGAAACAACCACAATTTGTATCCATTTAGATTAATATCGGATCCTCAAGCTATCAACATCACTCGACACACCAGACTCTCTAGTCATAGTGCACCACCAATACTGCCTCACCAAGGTAGCAGCCACAACGGCTACAATTATGAATACTTATAGGAGAATCTGAGGCGGTTTCACGAAATCCGTGCGAAAAGGTGGAACCTGACTTCAACACCAACCCAATCAGGGTTACTACTTGGCCATAGGCCACCAAAACTAATCGATACAACAGCCATGACAGCGCCAACGCACTCACTATCACAACCACCTCTATCGGAATAATCTTGAATTCCGGGCTACTTTCACTGTACAGGCTTAGTTCATAACTCGACAAAGGCTTGTATTTATAAAGTGTCATCAGAATCACTTCCTTCACAGCAAAAGAATTGCTAAACTCATAGTCGTCCCGATAGCTGTAATCGGGGAATCAGCAATAATAGCAGTCACCGGTGTAGTTCCGGGAATCATGGCTGTGACAAGGTCACATATCATGTGGCGCGGGGCTACAGGAGGCTCAACAACACCTCAAAGCACCTGGACAAGAGGTGGGATTGGTGCAATAATAGCAGTCATTTGCTGCTGTGCCATCTGCTGAACTAACCCAGCGAAAACGGTGAGCTATCCCTCAACCCGCCTGCAAACAATTCGAGCCCTCTGGCTCCACTGAAACATCTTGCCCAATGACCGTATCACGATCGCGGCCAACACTGCACCCACTATCACCACCAAGCCCAGAGCGCGTGCGAACACCGCTCGTAGCCACAACAACAAGGTTAGGAAACAACTCGTTAGTAAATAATTTACCTGAGTTCCTAACCACAAGACAACACCCCGCACTCTCAGGTCAGACTCAAGTCATCCTAGGGTTTATCCTAACCCAAACCTAGGTACCGTTGTACCTATGCTCTGATACCATCTAATCTGTCACGCCCCGAGATTCAAAGTGGGTCTAAAATTTTTTTTTTAAAAATCAGAGTTTAAAATCTTGATTTCTCCAAGGCGTGAACAGACCGCCACACATATAGAAAAGTCTCTGTACATCAAACAGAGCCTTCCCTATATGTGCTCGGCTAACAGAAACAATCAATCAGAGTAGATACGAGATAGCTATACTAAATAAGTTCTACTCTATTACAACCACAAGATTCATAAGTTAATACATCCAGTTCTCAAAATGGAAATACAGTTGCAATGTTTTACTAAATCAAAGGGGTACATCCTACCAGGGATAAATCTACCACGCGTCCTCCACAGAACGTCCAAAGGTCCCCGCACCCGAAGGACCTGAAAAACAGTCACCCGAGGGTGTGAGACACACCGGAGTGTATCCCAGTGGGCACGACGGGCCGGGAAATAGCAAGCCGTACCTACTGGATACAATAATAAGCGGAACAGAAGTAGGATATACTGAAGATCAATGCAGGTATATAATCTAAGAAGATCAAACATAGATCAATAGAACAGGGTATGCATATATAACACAATCCTACTATGCATGATAAATCTATAACAGATATGAAATGCAGGTAATCAAACAAGAAGAAATATCAAGAAGGTGCATCAAAGGTAGTACCACAAATATATCCAATCAAATGCCACTTTTGGCCACAAGGGCCTCAGGCTAAACTGCCATAGAGCATATGACCTCAGGCTAAACCACTCTTGGTCATCGGGGCCTCAGGCCTAAAGCCACTTTTGGACACCCAGCAAGCTATCATAACCCCCACAGGGCTCACGGGTCAATCAGACCTCTCTACCGGTAAAGAACACCACTGGGGTAGCTAATCCGCCAGTGTGCGCGACTGAAAGCTGGCTCGACACGGCGATCATAATGCTGATGCTCAAACCATGGTCCACTGACCATATAGACGGCAAGAAGCCGAGGAAAATCCCCACGGGATACAAGTATAACATGCCACATACTGAAGTAGTATCTCCTATTCTAAATATGCAATGAAGAATAGAGACAGGTATAGAACTATGCTAGTAACCAATCAAGCATGGCATGTGTCCAGGAAATGCATATCTACTGCTGAAGAAGCATGATATATCTCAATATGATAACAAGCAACTGCTGGAATATAAGCATGGTGTATAACTACTGCTGGAAATCAAGGCATAATAAAGGCTCATCTGTGGGATCAAGGTTATGCAGATGTAAGGATTTTGTGCTGATATGCAAGCAAGTAGTAAGAGCAGGTATAACTCAATAGCAATCATAATGCTAAATCTCAATCCACGGTCGGTAGACCGGACAGTCGGCGAGAAGCCGAGGAAATCCCCATCGGGATATCGATACTGATGCAAATCATGCCAGGTACTGAGACTAGAACTCCTATTCTAAACATGCAGTGAAGAATAGAGTATAACGAAAGGCTCATCAGTATAATCAAGCAATATGGCTGTAATGACTGAATGCGGGAATGAAAGCATATAGTAAGGCTAAAGCATAGGTTCAGGGCTACACCAAGAATAGGGGTCCGACCTACCACGGCACCCAATAGGGCCGACCTGATAAAACGCGGACCGAAGATAACCCACCTGTATATAGGAGGAACAACGACTCCACCAGAAGGTAGACGGTCGCGATAACCACAAGACGGATCACGGGCTGGCTCCTGATGATTGGGGCCTACAACAACACCAGGTGACAACTCAGGATCTACCAAATCCTCAAAGTGCAACTAGCGCGAATCGACCATTTCGTCGATTAACGCAATATTAAGCATATTTAGCTTTTCAAGGACCCCGGGAAACCCACCGAAAGGTCAACAATGTTTTAGAGCATTCATCTAACTTTTCCATATTGTTACAATTGCAGCAAGCCCCTCGGGTTTATTCAGAATGTGTAATATCTACTATATAAACCCCGTTTTGGCTCGTTCTCTTAAACGGAGAATTATTCTTACGAACCGTCACCTCCAGTAGGCGACATTCGACTTGCTGAACACCGTGCTCACCCATTTGTGGCAGCACAATACCCGAGGAAAACTTCGGGCCATGAATTACTTCTCTAACCTAGCCAAAACGCATTTTCGTTTCTTCGTCTCATCAAAACCAAAAATAAACGCGAGCATCGCGTTCAGTGACCCCAAATTAGCTAGGAGTACGCTGTTGCAACATTTCAAACAGACCCAAACACTATTTTAAGCAATTATTCCTTTAAGCTTGGTTTTGACACAACTTGAAATCTATTCATCTTCAGATGAAACTTCCTGAATCAAGTTGTCTCTGGACAGTGCCAGGACTCCAGGGCTTGCCCTAGTTGCAGCCCAGATCTGCTGGATCACCCAGATCCACAACCTTGCACACATACAAGTTCACAATGCTCCAAACACTGGTCCACACAGATCCTTCTTGATCTGAAGTGAGCATCAAGCTCAGGGGACATTTGTGAGCAAGTTTCATATTCTGCTCGAAGTCTGAATCCCTCTATCTTCTTTGTGGCACTCTACAAACACTTGGTGTGCACATTTTAACAAAACACACACACACCAGCCCAAGTTTGGTTCTCTGCAACCACAGCACCAGACCTTAAAAACTTGGAGGGACAAGTTCCTCCAGGTTGCAGGAACTTTTCCAGCAAACTTGGAGCAAGCCAAAACCCAGGTTGGCCACGGGCTCGAGGAAGAAGATGAACCCATTTTCTTTGAAATTCGTGACCAGCACCCAGGGCATCTGGAACCAAAGCCTTGACCAATTGGATGCTAAAACTCTCTGTGAGTCTTCTTGTGCCTGTGCCCGGCGACAGGGCACGGCGGCGGCGGCGCGGAGCCAACTCGGTATGGAGCTTCATTACCCATTAATGGTGGATTTTGATAGAAGCTTTTGAAGCCCTCCAACATGTATGGAATTGTTCCTCTGGTCCATACAAAGCTTCCCAACCAACCCAGCCGGCCGGAGATGGCCGGAGCGCCGGCGACCATGATTCGGTCCAATCTCGGGTCATCCATGGCCGCGCCTCTTTGTGGTGCATGGATTCCATGCAAGTGCATGGGTGCACTCCTCTCACTCCCAGGAACACTTCTGGGCAAGTGGCGGCGGCGGGGAGGCGCGCCGGCGCCGGAGCAGCAAGCTCGGCCAACATGCGAAAACCCGAAAACTAGGGTTCCATTCTGTGACTTCCTTACTTGACCAAACTTCACCAATTTTTGTGGAGATGATCACTGGCTCCTACAGTCCAAGCCCATCATTTAATTTCCCACTTCGGTTCATCAGTTGTCAAGTTCATCCGAGGGAGCAACTTAGGTTTCCGGCGAGGGTGTGGCCCCGCCGGCCAACCAGAGTGCATGGGGAGCTCGGGCTTTGGACGAAGCATCCTAAGACTTAACTAACCTACTGCTGGTGGTCTTGGGTTAAACAACCGATGGTTGGAATCACCTTGGCCGGAGTTGGTGAAGGGGAAGAAGCCGGTTTCGCTTCTTCTTCCTTGCGCAACCTCGGCAAGCTCCAGGAACACTCCACTGGTACAAGAGGAACTCCACTGGATCTCCAGATCAAAACTTGGAAGAAGTTGATTCCATCTTCCTTCTCTCACTCTCTCTCTCGGTTATTTCTCTTGGGTTCTTGATCCTCGGCCAACCCAAAGCACCAGGCCATAAGTGAGAATAACAGAGACAAGGTTATGCCTTGTATTCCTCACTGGACCCTCGGGCTTTGGCCCAAGTAGACAAAGAGGCAACTTCACACTTAATGCATGATTCTTCTCAAACCCGTTCACACACAACCCTAGTCTCAAGAGCTCTTCACAATAGGTGCAAAATGCACCAACACCTTGATGTTTTAGTCCCTAACAATTGACACATAAAATATTATAGTTTTCTCAAAAATACCCCTTTTTGGTGCCTTTCACGCATTTCGAGAAATCCGCTAGACGATTTGCGAAATGGACTTCGCCGCGACGTCCGGCTCGTCGAGACCTTCAAACAGCTATTCATTTGCTTGATTTGGTGCTCAAATGAATTCTCGGGCCATCTTGTTCTGTATGTCGCAATCCGACGCACGCACTTTGATGCACCCGGATCACCAAACGCGAAAACCGTCAGTGCCATTGCGCTCAGAACGTCGAAAATAGCTAGGATCGACTACTCACTACTGCTAGACTTAATTTGCAGATAGTGGATTGCCCTTCGGTCGAACGAGAGGGACCGTAAACCAGGGTTTTACTATTCACACTTAAGTTGCGGGGCCCGCGGTTTTTTTTCTGTTTCTGGAAGATCCGACCGTTGGATCGTCGACAAGTGAATATGAAGTTTTCATGTTTCGACGAACGTCGCAATGGTGAACTCGGATTTTTGAGATTAGACCTCCGATCAAAAAGCGATTATTTTGGGGTTTAATACTTATTTTCTGCTATTTATAAATCCGGATTTATTTAAACCTTTTCAAAATTCACGATTACTACATGTTCAAAGAGCCACTCCCTAAACATTTGCTAGATAGCATTATTAATTTATTAAGAATTCAAACATCTATCGATCTTTGTGTTCATTTTCTTCGCTCAATGATGATTCGATATAAATTCATTACTCAAGATCGTGATTGATGTTTTGAACTTGCTCAATTTAGAGGATATAACTTTTATAAATTTTTCGTTTCATTACTTGGGTATTATTGATAGATTTATCATAATCTATTTATTTTTATGTGAAATGATACTTTTTGTATAAAGTGTATACAAGAATGTTTACATACTTTTTCCTGAATTTTCTGGAAATTTTACAAATTTTTTCTGAGAAAAAGTTGCAGGCAGTCCGGACTAGATGGACTCAGTCCGGATCGCGAACGATGGGCTTTTCTGCGCGAAGCCGATCCGGACTGACCTCATAACGATCCGGACCGCGGCTAGGTTTTTATTAAAAAAACGAATGGTTTTTGATTTCTCATTCACTCCAAGCTTTCGAATTTGGTTTCTACTGTTTCTTTTCTCGAATCTAGAAGTTTGGATCTTTCTTCAACTTCATTTCACTCGATCCAAGTATTTTGATCAAAACTCGGTTTTCACAGTTTTGCTTATTTTCTTCAAAACGTGAAAGATTTCATGCTATGATTTCATTTTTGCACGGTTTTTTTAATCAAATGTCTTTGTGAAATCTGAACTCTGGATGCCTAAGCTGTGATGACCTGGATCCCCAACGACGAGATTACTGGA
>CM055075.1:6562932-6617161 GCA_029204045.2 Tillandsia leiboldiana
TGGTTAAGAAATTTGGATTAGGAATTCTAAAGGACTTTCCGACTCCTATGGGAACTAGCAATAAGGGATAGGAAGTGATCTCAAGGAGAGAGTGTAGACGAGAAATTTACAGAAGTATGATTGGAAGTCTACTACCTTACGGCTAGTCGCCCGGATACTTTCTTTCAGTGTTGGGATTTGCACGAGCTATGAGTCAGCACTGAAGGAATTCACCTGAAAGCGGTGAAAACGAATCATCCTGTACGTCAAAGGTCACAATCAATTCGGAATTTGGTAGCTATGGGCCATCTCTTGATATTATAGGATATTCGGATGCCGATTGGGCTGGATCAGTGGATGATCGAAAGAGCACGAGTGGTGCATGTTTTTACCTGGCCATTGTATTATTGCATGGCATAGTAAAAAGCAAAATGCATTCTCTCTCTACTGCCGAGGCGGAATACATTCAGCTGGAAGTTGATCAACTCAATGATCTGGATGAAGGTTATGAGTGATTTCCGCATCCCTGCCGACCTTGGTAACTATTTGTGTGACCAACACTAGTGCCATTAACATTTCTAAAAGTCCTGTGTTGCACTCTAGAACAAAAACACATTGAACTTAGATTCATTATTTAAGAGAGCTAGTTGAATCAAATACTTTGCAAATGCTTTTGTTTCAACTGATAATCAATTAGCCGATATTTTAACAAAACCTTTGGATCAAAACGTTTTATTCATTTGCGAAAAACAATTGGCATGCTTTCGGTGCATAACCGTTTTGAACTATTGCTTAGATAGGTTTTTGTTTTGTGTCTTGTTCTTTTTGTTTGTAATATAGAACATTAACTAAGCATTAGTATAATTGACTTTAATTGCATCCGTCATGTTGTGAGAAATTATTATGATTCGGATATCATTATAACTCTGTTGATGCAATGATCATTTACATCAATTATGTCATCTTTAATGATCAAAGTCAATTCCTCACTCAATGATCTCTTGTATATTTTTATCTTAATTGATAATTGAAATAAGTAGGAACACGAGATCAATTTTTGGTTGAATACTTAATATTTTATATAATTGATAGCCAATTGAGGGGGAGTTATTTAAATTTTTCTGCTCAAAAGATGTTGAAAGAGTTACATCCCTTAGTGGAGTGTGAAAATTACCACCACATGGAGGAAAGAGCTACCAACTCGGTCGTCCGAGTACTGTGTGCAGCTACCACATGTTTACCAACCATGGTGTCTTGTTATTTGATAAAATGCTTTTGGAATACTTGATTATGTCAAATTCCAAGGTTGGAATAAGATGTGATTTCAAATTGAAAGATGTTCTGTCACGCCCCGAGATTCAAAAGTGGGTCTAAATTTTTTTTTTTTTAAATCAGAGTTTAAAATCTTGATTTCTCCAAGGCGTGAACAGACCGCCACACATATAGAAAAGTCTCTGTACATCAAACAGAGCCTTCCCTATATGTGCTCGGCTAACAGAAACAGTCAATCAGAGTAGATACGAGATAGCTATACTAAATAAGTTCTACTCTATTACAACCACAAGATTCATAAGTTAATACATCCAGTTCTCAAAATGGAAATACAGTTGCAATGTTTTACTAAATCAAAAGGGGTACATCCTACCAGGGATAAATCTACCACGCGTCCTCACACAGAACGTCCAAAGGTCTCCGCACCCGAAGGACCTGAAAAACAGTCACCCGAGGGTGTGAGACACACCGGAGGTGTATCCCAGTGGGCACGACGGGCCGGGAAATAGCAAGCCGTACCTACTGGATACAATAATAAGCGGAAACAGAAGTAGGATATACTGAAGATCAATGCAGGTATATAATCTAAGAAGATCAAACATAGATCAATAGAACAGGGTATGCATATATAACACAATCATACTATGCATGATAAATCTATAACAGATATGAAATGCAGGTAATCAAACAAGCAGGAATATCAAGAAGGTGCATCAAAGGTAGTACCACAAATATACCCAATAAAATGCCACTTTTGGCCACAAGGGCCTCAGGCTAAATTGCCATGGAGCATAAGACCTCAGGCTAAACCACTCTTGGTCATCGGGGCCTCAGGCCTAAAGCCACTTTTGGACACCCAGCAAGCTATCATACCCCCCACAGGGCTCACGGGTCAATCAGACCTCTCTACCGGTAAAGAACACCGCTGCGGGTAGCTAATCCGCCGGTGTGCGCGACTGAAAGCTGGCTCGACACGGCGATCAAACCATGGTCCACTGACCATATAGACGGCAAGAAGCCGAGGAAAATCCCCACCGGGATACAAGTATAACATGCCACATACTGAAGTAGTATCTCCTATTCTAAATATGCAATGAAGAATAGAGACAGGTATAGAACTATGCTAGTGACCAATCAAGCATGGCATGTGTCCAGGAAATGCATATCTACTGCTGAAGAAGCATGATATATCTCAATATGATAACAAGCAACTGCTGGAATATAAGCATGATGTATAACTAATGCTGGAAATCAAGGCATAATAAAGGCTCATCTGTGGGATCAAGGTTATGCAGATGTAAGGATTTTGTGCTGATATGCAAGCAAGTAGTAAGAGCAGGTATAACTCAATAGCAATCATAATGCTAAATCTCAATCCACGGTCGGTAGAACGGACAGTCGGCGAGAAGCCGAGGAAATCCCATCGGGATATCGATACTGATGCAAATCATGCCAGGTACTGAGACTAAAACTCCTATTCTAAACATGCAGTGAAGAATAGAGTATAACGAAAGGCTCATCAGTATAATCAAGCAATATAGCTGTAATGACTGAATGCGGGAATGAAAGCATATAGTAAGGCTAAAGGATAGGTTCAGGGCTACACCAAGAACAGGGGTCCGACCTACCACGGCACCCAATAGGGCCGACCTTATAAAACGTGGACCGAAGATAACCCACCTGTATATAGGAGGAACAACGACTCCACCAGAAGGTAGACGGTCGCGATAACCACAAGACGGATCACGGGCTGGCTCCTGATGACTAGGCCCTACAACAACACCAGGTGACAACTCAGGATCTACCAAATCCTCAAAGTGCAACTAGCGCGAATCGACCATTTCGTCGATTAACGCAATATTAAGCATATTTAGCTTTTCAAGGACCCCGGGAAACCCACCGAAAGGTCAACAATGTTTTAGAGCATTCATCTAACTTTTCCATATTGTTACAATTGCAGCAAGCCCCTCGGGTTTATTCAGAATGTGTAATATCTACTATATAAACCCCGTTTTGTCTCGTTCTCTTAAACGGAGAATTATTTTTACGAACCGTCACCTCCAGTAGGTGACATTCGACTTGCTGAACACCGTGCTCACCCATTTGTGGCAGCAAAATACCCGAGGAAATATTCGGGCCATGAATTACTTCTCTTAACATAGCCGAAACGCATTTTCGTTTCTTCGGCTCATCAAAACCCAAAATAAACGCGAGCATCGCGTTCATGTGACCCCAAATATAGCCAGGAGTACACTGTTGCAACATTTCAAACAGACCCAACACTGTTTTTAAGCAATTATTGCCTTTAAGCTTGGTTTTGACACAACTTGAAATCTATTCATCTTCAAGACTGAAACTTCCTGATCAAGTAGTCTATGGACAGTGCCAGGACTCCAGGGCTTGCCCTAGTTGCCAGCCCAGATCGGCTGGATCACCCAGATCCACAACCTTGCACACATACAAGTTCACAATGCTCCAACACCTAGGTCCACACAGATCCTTCTTGATCTGAAGTGAGCATCAAGCTCAGGGGACATTTGTGAGCAAGTTATATATTCTGCTCGAAGTCTGAATCCCTCTATTTCTCTTTGTGGCAAACTCTACAAACACCTTGTGTGCACATTTAACACAACACACACACACCAGCCCAAGTTTGGTTCTCTGCAACCACAGCACCAAGACCTTATAACAACTTGGAGGGACAAGTTCCTCCAGGTTGCAGGAACTTTTCCAGCAACTTGGAGCAAGCCAAAACCTAGGTTGGCCACGGCTCGAGGAAGAAGATGAACCTATTTTCTTTGAATTTCGTGACCAGCAACCCAGGGCATTGGAACCAAATGCCTGACCAATTGGATGCTAAAACTCTCGTGTGAGTCTTCTGTGCCTGTGCCCGGCGACAGGGGCAACGGCGGCGGCGGCGCGGAGCCAACTCGGTTTGGAGCTTCATTACCCATTAATGGTTGATTTTGATAGAAGCATTTGGAAAGCCCTCCCAACATGTATGGAATTGTTCCTCTGGTCAGATAACAAAGCTTCCCGACCACCAGCCCGGCCGGAGATGGCCGGAGCGCCGCGACCATGATCGGTCCAATCTCGGGTCATCCATGGCCGCGCCTCTTTGGTGCTGCATGGATTCCATGCAAGTGCATGGGTGCACTCCTCTCACTCCCAGGAACACTTCTGGGCAAGTGGGCCGGCGGCGGGGAGGCGCGCCGGCGCCGGAGCAGCAGCTCGGCCAACATGCGAAAACCCGAAAACTAGGGTTCCATTCTGTGACTTCCTTACTTGACCAAACTTCACCAATTTGGTGGAGATGATCACTGGCTCATACAGTCCAAGCCCATTATTTAATTTCCCCACTTCGGGTCATCGTTGCCAAGTTCATCCGAGGAGGAGCAACTTAGGTTTCCGGCGAGGGTGTGGCCCCGCCGGCCAACCAGAGTGCATGGGGAGCTCGGGCTTTGGACGAAGCATCCTAAGGACTGAACTAACCTACTGCTAGGTGGTCTTGGGTTCAAACACCGATGGTTTGGGATCCTCACCTTGCGAGAGTTGGTGAAGGAGGAAAAGAGCCGGTTTCTCTTCATCTTCCTTGCGCAACCTCGGAAAGCTCCAGGAACACTCCACTGGTATAGAGGAACTCCACTGGATCTCCAGATCAAAACTTGGAAGAAGTTGATTCCATCTTCCTTCTCTCACTCTCTCTCTCGGTTATTTCTCTTGGGGTTCTTGATCCTTGGCCAAACCCCAAAGCACCAGGGCACCAAGTGAGAATAACAGAGACAAGGTTAATGCCTTGTATTCCTCACTGACCCTTCGGGCTCTGGCCCAAGGTAAGACCAAGAGGCAACTTCACACTTAATTCATGATTCTTCTCAAACCCTGTTCACACACAACCCTAGTCTCCGAGCTCTCACAATAGGTGCAAAATGCACCCAACACCTTGATGTTTTTAGTCCCTAACAATTTGACACATAAAATATTATAGTTTTCTCAAAAATACCCCCTTTTTGGTGCATTTCATGCATTTGCGAGAAAATCCGCTAGACGATTTGCGAAATGGACTTCGCCACGACGTCCGGCTAGTCGAGACCTTCAAAACAGGCTATTCATTTGCTTGATTTGGTGCTCAAATGAATTCTCGGCCATCTTGTTCTGTATGTCGCAATCGGACGCACGCACTTCGATGCACCCGGATCGCCAAACGCGAAAACCGTCAGTGCCATTGCGCTCAGATTGTCGAAAATAGCTAGGATCGACTACTCATACTGCTAGACTTAATTTGCAGATAGTGGATTGCCCTTCGGTCGAACGAGAGGGGACCGGAAACCGGGGTTTACTATTCACACTTAAGTTACGGGGCCCGCGGTTTCTTTGCTGTTTTCTGGAAGATCCGACCGTTGGATCATCGACAAGTGAATATGAATTTTTCATGTTTCGACGAGGACGGTCGCAAATGGTGAACTCGAATTTTCGAGATTAGACCCCGATCAAAAAGCGATATTTTTGGGGTTTAATTTACTTATTTTCTGCTATTTATAAATCCAGAATTTATTTAAACCTTTTCAAAATTCACGATTACTACATCACCCACCACTTATAAAAAGTTTTGTCCCCGAAACTTGATTACACTTATGAATTAAACAAAAAGGGAAAGCGTTCTAACATTTCAGATTTACGCTCCCATGTGGCATTGCGTTCTTCATGATTTTCCCACTGTACCTTTACATAGGGAATTGTTCTGCTACGTAGTTTCTTCTCATCGCGTGCTAGGATCCGCAATGGAGCTTCATCGTAGCTCAGATCCTCTCGAAGTGGGACAGAGGTGGGGCTGATGACATGTGTCGGATCAGAGATGTATTTGCGTAGCATGGAGACATGAAAGACATTATGCACACGAGCGAGACTTGGAGGAAGAGCTAGCCGATATGCCACAGAACCAATGCGCTCCAATATCTCGAAGGGTCCGAGGACTAAACTTGTTCCGCAACCCAAATCTCTTGATTCCCCTAGTTGGCGACACTTTCAGCAATACATGATCGCCAACTTGGAACTCAAGGTCGCGCCTGCGCTTGTCCACATAACTCTTTTGCCTGCTTTGTGCGGTCAGCAATCGCTGTTGAGCGATTCGCACCTTGGCCTCAGCATCTTCCAATAAATCTGGCCCGACAATCTGGCGTTCTCCAATATCGTCCTAACTGATTGCTGAAGACTTTGCCAGAAATGGGACACAAATCGAGTATCCTGATCAGAGACAATCGACACCGGCACACTATGAAGCCGGACAATCTCGTCGATATACAATTGGGTAAGCCGGTCTCTAGACCATGTCGTATGAATAGGCAGAAAGTGGGCCGACTTGGTGAGTCGATCCACAACCACCCAAATAGCGTCGTGGCCACGCTAGGATCGTGGCAGACCGGTGACAAAGTCCATTGTAATCTGTTCCCATTTCCACACCGGAACAGGAAGTGGTTGTAGCTTTCCTGCCGGACGTTGATGTTCAGCTTTTACTTGTTGGCACACCGCGCACTGGGATACATACTGTGCAATATCTGATTTCATCCCAGGCCACCAAAATTGCTGCATCAGATCCTTGTACATTTTGGTTCCACCAGGATGTACAGTGTACAAGGATCGATGTGCCTCTGCGAGAATTTCTTTCCTCAGGCTATTATCCTTTGGAACACACCAACGCCCGCGATATCTGATAGAGCCGTCGGTGAGCATCTGATAGTCATCAGTCTGACCCAATGCTATATCCTCGCAAACTTTCTCGAACCAAGGGTCCGACTGTTGTCCTACCTTAATACGGTCGAGCAGGGTAGGATGAGCTACCATTGCCATCAGTTGGGTTGTCGCGCCAGTAGGAACTACTTCCAAGTCCAATTTCTGGAATTCCTAAATCAAGTGATCTTGTCCAGTGATCATTAATATTTCAGCCGTACTGTGCTTCCGGCTTAATGCATCGGCTACTACATTTGCCCGACCAGGATGATACTGAATAGTCAGGTCATAGTCTTTGAGAAGCTCAAGCCAACGCCGCTGCTTCATATTTAACTCTTTCCGAGTAAAGAGATACTTGAGGCTTTCATTTTCGCCAACAAGTCCTAGACCTCAACTTAGCCTGCTAAAAAGCATGAAACTACCTCAAGAAATAGAGCTGACTAATTTCACCTGGTCACATATACTGCCGAATGTAACCGACTCGATCAATCGTTTAGCACCACTGATATTCAACAACTTGGTTTGCCCTCCACAAAATCTTAACAGATCTGGTTTGGACGCATTGTCCAATTCTACAGTTTAACTGAATATTCTCATCATTGCATCAATTGCAAGTTCTGGGCAATATCATCGTGGCTGGTAGGCCATCAGCTAGAATGGATGTCTATAAGGACAATCTATTCTCCACGTATGTATACCGTCGGATACCTAATCAAAGTCCAATACAGTCTAGAATATCAGCACCCAGATTACATCACCGTTGCCCAGAGAGCAACCTCGAAGACTAACATATAGGCCAGTACACAAGCAGACCCAATCCTAATATTTCCCTTACAGGGTAGAGTATTTCGTCCGCTCTTTCGATAGTACGTTGTCTGCAGCCAACGCGCTTATCAAAAGAAAAGTGAAATACCCTGATCTGTCACCAACCTCACATTGGAGACATGACTCCCACCGGAATCCAACAGAAGGTATCACACATTCCTCACAACACCAACCTGTATGCCAATATTGCAAACCAATATCGAATGTTACTACCACCACGTGGTCACGAGTGCCATCATGGCCACTCACAATAATCTAGAACCATATTTCAGTGTTCACCAATACCTTGAATTAATTACTTCTTGCTAACACAGATCTAGCGACACCTGTCGCAACTCAACACCAACGGGATGATCATAATCCCACAAGCAAGTTCACTCGCATTGTGTGAAACAACCACAATTTGTATCCATTTAGGATTAATATCGGATCCTCAAGCTATCAACATCACTCGACACACCAGACTCTCTAGTCATAGTGCACCACCAATACTGCCTCACCAAGGTAGCAGCCACAACGGCTACAATTATTGAATACTTATAGGAGAATCTGAGGCGGTTCACGAAATCCGTGCGAAAAGGTGGAACCTGACTTCAACACCAACCCAATCAGGGTTACTACTTGGCCATAGGCCACCAAAACTAATCGATACAACAGCCATGACAGCGCCAACGCACTCACTATCACAACCACCTCTATCGGAATAATCTTGAATTCCGGGCTACTTTCACTGTACAGGCTTAGTTCATAACTCGACAAAGGCTTGTATTTATAAAGTGTCATCAGAATCACTTCCTTCACAGCAAAAGAATTGCTAAACTCATAGTCGTCCCGATAGCTGTAATCGGGGAATCAGCAATAATAGCAGTCACCGGTGTAGTTCCGGGAATCATGGCTGTGACAAGGTCACATATCATGTGGCGCGGGGGCTACAGGAGGCTCAACAACACCTCAAAGCACCTGGACAAGAGGTGGGATTGGTGCAATAATAGCAGTCATTTGCTGCTGTGCCATCTGCTGAACTAACCCAGCGAAAACGGTGAGCTATCCCTCAACCCGCTGCAAACAATTCGAGCCCTCTGGCTCCACTGAAACATCTTGCCCATGACCCGTATCACGATCGCGGCCAACACTGCACCCACTATCACCACCAAGCCCAGAGCGCGTGCGAACACCGCTCGTAGCCACAACAACAAGGTTAGGAAACAACTCGTTAGTAAATAATTTACCTGAGTTCCTAACCACAAGACAACACCCCGCACTCTCAGGTCAGACTCAAGTCATCCTAGGGTTTATCCTAACCCAAACCTAGGTACCGTGTACCTATGCTCTGATACCATCTAATCTGTCACGCCCCGAGATTCAAAAGTGGGTCTAAAATTTTTTTTTTAAAAATCAGAGTTTAAAATCTTGATTTCTCCAAGGCGTGAACAGACCGCCACACATATAGAAAAGTCTCTGTACATCAAACAGAGCCTTCCCTATATGTGCTCGGCTAACAGAAACAATCAATCAGAGTAGATACGAGATAGCTATACTAAATAAGTTCTACTCTATTACAACCACAAGATTCATAAGTTAATACATCCAGTTCTCAAAATGGAAATACAGTTGCAATGTTTTACTAAATCAAAAGGGGTACATCCTACCAGGGATAAATCTACCACGCGTCCTCACACAGAACGTCCAAAGGTCCCCGCACCCGAAGGACCTGAAAAACAGTCACCCGAGGGTGTGAGACACACCGGAGTGTATCCCAGTGGGCACGACGGGCCGGGAAATAGCAAGCCGTACCTACTGGATACAATAATAAGCGGAAACAGAAGTAGGATATACTGAAGATCAATGCAGGTATATAATCTAAGAAGATCAAACATAGATCAATAGAACAGGGTATGCATATATAACACAATCATACTATGCATGATAAATCTATAACAGATATGAAATGCAGGTAATCAAACAAGAAGAAATATCAAGAAGGTGCATCAAAGGTAGTACCACAAATATATCCAATCAAATGCCACTTTTGGCCACAAGGGCCTCAGGCTAAACTGCCATAGAGCATATGACCTCAGGCTAAACCACTCTTGGTCATCGGGGCCTCAGGCCTAAAGCCACTTTTGGACACCCAGCAAGCTATCATAACCCCCACAGGGCTCACGGGTCAATCAGACCTCTCTACCGGTAAAGAACACCACTGCGGGTAGCTAATCCGCCAGTGTGCGCGACTGAAAGCTGGCTCGACACGGCGATCATAATGCTGATGCTCAAACCATGGTCCACTGACCATATAGACGGCAAGAAGCCGAGGAAAATCCCCACCGGGATACAAGTATAACATGCCACATACTGAAGTAGTATCTCCTATTCTAAATATGCAATGAAGAATAGAGACAGGTATAGAACTATGCTAGTAACCAATCAAGCATGGCATGTGTCCAGGAAATGCATATCTACTGCTGAAGAAGCATGATATATCTCAATATGATAACAAGCAACTGCTGGAATATAAGCATGGTGTATAACTACTGCTGGAAATCAAGGCATAATAAAGGCTCATCTGTGGGATCAAGGTTATGCAGATGTAAGGATTTTGTGCTGATATGCAAGCAAGTAGTAAGAGCAGGTATAACTCAATAGCAATCATAATGCTAAATCTCAATCCACGGTCGGTAGACCGGACAGTCGGCGAGAAGCCGAGGAAATCCCCATCGGGATATCGATACTGATGCAAATCATGCCAGGTACTGAGACTAGAACTCCTATTCTAAACATGCAGTGAAGAATAGAGTATAACGAAAGGCTCATCAGTATAATCAAGCAATATGGCTGTAATGACTGAATGCGGGAATGAAAGCATATAGTAAGGCTAAAGCATAGGTTCAGGGCTACACCAAGAATAGGGGTCCGACCTACCACGGCACCCAATAGGGCCGACCTGATAAAACGCGGACCGAAGATAACCCACCTGTATATAGGAGGAACAACGACTCCACCAGAAGGTAGACGGTCGCGATAACCACAAGACGGATCACGGGCTGGCTCCTGATGATTAGGGCCTACAACAACACCAGGTGACAACTCAGGATCTACCAAATCCTCAAAGTGCAACTAGCGCGAATCGACCATTTCGTCGATTAACGCAATATTAAGCATATTTAGCTTTTCAAGGACCCCGGGAAACCCACCGAAAGGTCAACAATGTTTTAGAGCATTCATCTAACTTTTCCATATTGTTACAATTACAGCAAGCCCCTCGGGTTTATTCAGAATGTGTAATATCTACTATATAAACCCCGTTTTGGCTCGTTCTCTTAAACGGAGAATTATTCTTACGAACCGTCACCTCCAGTAGGCGACATTCGACTTGCTGAACACCGTGCTCACCCATTTGTGGCAGCACAATACCCGAGGAAAACTTCGGGCCATGAATTACTTCTCTAACCTAGCCAAAACGCATTTTCGTTTCTTCGTCTCATCAAAACCAAAAATAAACGCGAGCATCGCGTTCAGTGACCCCAAATTAGCTAGGAGTACGCTGTTGCAACATTTCAAACAGACCCAAACACTATTTTTAAGCAATTATTCCTTTTAAGCTTGGTTTTGACACAACTTGAAATCTATTCGTCTTCAGATGAAACTTCCTGAATCAAGTTGTCTCTGGACAGTGCCAGGACTCCAGGGCTTGCCCTAGTTGCAGCCCAGATCTGCTGGATCACCCAGATCCACAACCTTGCACACATACAAGTTCACAATGCTCCAAACACTGGTCCACACAGATCCTTCTTGATCTGAAGTGAGCATCAAGCTCAGGGGACATTTGTGAGCAAGTTTCATATTCTGCTCGAAGTCTGAATCCCTCTATTTCTTCTTTGTGGCAACTCTACAAACACTTGGTGTGCACATTTTAACAAAACACACACACACCAGCCCAAGTTTGGTTCTCTGCAACCACAGCACCAGACCTTATAAAACTTGGAGGGACAAGTTCCTCCAGGTTGCAGGAACTTTTCCAGCAACTTGGAGCAAGCCAAAAACCCAGGTTGGCCACGGGCTCGAGGAAGAAGATGAACCCATTTTCTTTGAAATTCGTGACCAGCAACCCAGGGCATCTGGAACCAAATGCCTTGACCAATTGGATGCTAAAACTCTCTGTGAGTCTTCTTGTGCCTGTGCCCGGCGACAGGGCACGGCGGCGGCGGCGCGGAGCCAACTCGGTATGGAGCTTCATTACCCATTAATGGTGGATTTTGATAGAAGCATTTTGAAGCCCTCCAACATGTATGGAATTGTTCCTCTGGTCCATACAAAGCTTCCCAACCAACCCAGCCCGGCCGGAGATGGCCGGAGCGCCGGCGACCATGATTCGGTCCAATCTCGGGTCATCCATGGCCGCGCCTCTTTAGTGGTGCATGGATTCCATGCAAGTGCATGGGTGCACTCCTCTCACTCCCAGGAACACTTCTGGGCAAGTGGCCGGCGGCGGGGAGGCGCGCCGGCGCCGGAGCAGCAAGCTCGGCCAACATGCGAAAACCCGAAAACTAGGGTTCCATTCTGTGACTTCCTTACTTGACCAAACTTCACCAATTTTTGTGGAGATGATCACTGGCTCCTACAGTCCAAGCCCATCATTTAATTTCCCACTTCGGTTCATCAGTTGTCAAGTTCATCCGAGGCGGAGCAACTTAGGTTTCCGGCGAGGGTGTGGCCCCGCCGGCCAACCAGAGTGCATGGGGAGCTCGGGCTTTGGACGAAGCATCCTAAGGACTTAACTAACCTACTGCTGGTGGTCTTGGGTTCAAACAACCGATGGTTTGGGATCCTCACCTTGGCCGGAGTTGGTGAAGGAGGGAAGAAGCCGGTTTCTCTTCTTCTTCCTTGCGCAACCTCGGCAAGCTCCAGGAACACTCCACTGGTACAGAGGAACTCCACTGGATCTCCAGATCAAAACTTGGAAGAAGTTGATTCCATCTTCCTTCTCTCACTCTCTCTCTCGGTTATTTCTCTTGGGTTCTTGATCCTCGGCCAACCCAAAGCACCAGGCACTAAGTGAGAATAACAGAGACAAGGTTAATGCCTTGTATTCCTCACTGACCCCTCGGGCTTTGGCCCAAGGTAGACCAAGAGGCAACTTCACACTTAATGCATGATTCTTCTCAAACCCGGTTCACACACAACCCTAGTCTCCGAGCTCTTCACAATAGGTGCAAAATGCACCCAACACCTTGATGTTTTAGTCCCTAACAATTTGACACATAAAATATTATAGTTTTCTCAAAAATACCCCCTTTTTGGTGCATTTCACGCATTTCGAGAAAATCCGCTAGACGATTTGCGAAATGGACTTCGCCGCGACGTCCGGCTCGTCGAGACCTTCAAAACAGGCTATTCATTTGCTTGATTTGGTGCTCAAATGAATTCTCGGGCCATCTTGTTCTGTATGTCGCAATCCGACGCACGCACTTTGATGCACCCGGATCACCAAACGCGAAAACCGTCAGTGCCATTGCGCTCAGAACGTCGAAAATAGCTAGGATCGACTACTCATACTGCTAGACTTAATTTGCAGATAGTGGATTGCCCTTCGGTCGAACGAGAGGGGACCGTAAACCAGGGTTTACTATTCACACTTAAGTTGCGGGGCCCGCGGTTTTTTTTCTGTTTTCTGGAAGATCCGACCGTTGGATCGTCGACAAGTGAATATGAAGTTTTCATGTTTCGACGAGACGGTCGCAATGGTGAACTCGGATTTTTGAGATTAGACTCCGATCAAAAAGCGATATTTTTGGGGTTTAATTTACTTATTTTCTGCTATTTATAAATCCGGAATTTATTTAAACCTTTTCAAAATTCACGATTACTACATGTTCAAAGAGCCACTCCCTAAAACATATTGACTAGATAGCATTATTTAATTTATTAAGAATTTCAAACATCTATCGATCTTTGTGTTTCATTTTCTTCGCTCAATTGATGATTCGATAAATTCATTACTCATAAGATCGTGATTGATGTTTTGAACTTGCTCAACTTTAGAGGATATAACTTTTATAAATTTTTCGTTTCATTACTTGGGTATTATTGATAGATTTATCATAATCTATTTATTTTTATGTGAAATGATACTTTTTGTATAAAGTTGTATACAAGAATGTTTACATACTTTTTCTGAATTTTCTGGAAATTTTACAAATTTTTCTGAAGAAAAAGTTGCAGGCAGTCCGGACTAGATGGACTCAGTCCGGATCGCGAACGATGGGATTTTCTGCGCGAAGCCGATCCGGACTGACCTCATAATCCGATCCGGACCGCGGCTAGGTTTTTATTAAAAAAACGAATGGTTTTTGATTTCTCATTCACTCCAAGCTTTCGAATTTGGTTTCTACTGTTTCTTTCTCTAGAATCTAGAAGCTTTTGGATCTTTCTTCACTTCATTTCACTCGATCCAAGTATTTTGATCAAAACTCGGTTTATTCACAGTTTTTGCTTATGTTCTTCAAAACGTGAAAGATTTCATGCTATGATTTCATTTTTGCACGGTTTTTTATCAAATGTCTTTTGAAATCTGAACTCTGGATGCCTAAGCTGTGAGGACCTGGATCCCCACGACGAGATTACTGGATCATCTACAGCTCCCGGAGGCCTATGTGGCGTGTTGGTGGGATTTGTGCCCCAATTGGACATTAGTGTTGGGCTCAGTGTGTTAAATGGATCACGTGGGTGATTGGCGGACTCCGTCGGAGTTCCAGAAGTGGTTTCGCGCGCCAAGGATATTTAAATTGGACTCAGTGCGAAGTTTGGACCAAGGATTACCTTCCCGGATGCCTTCGGCAAATTTTGGAGTTGGAATCTGGCGAAATGGACATCAAATTCGGATTCAGCGCGCGAAAACGGTTAAAACGGACTACCCACTTGTCATTTTTGAGCTTCGGGTACTGTTCACGCCGGAACAGTGTTTCCGGCGGCGGCGGCAGCGGCGGAGCGGCCGCAGGCAGCGCGGCGGACGGTGGCGCGGGCCGCCCGGTCCACGCGGCAGGCGTGCGCCGGGGGCGGGACGCGTGGCGGCTCGGGAGTGGGCCGGTCCGCGGGGCGCGGTCTACGGGGGAGTGCGGGGCGCACGGTGGACCGGGGGTGACACGTGGCATCACCCTAGAGGTGGGTTCACGACGGATGGTCTACGCAGTTTTCGGGATGGCTCTTGGTTTACGGTGCACCGGGCTTGGACACGTGGCAGGTTTGCATTGGTTCGGTCCACATGATTGCGTGCACCGGGTTCACTAGGCAGAGGCTTGACACGTGGCATTCTCCTATTGGTGGGGCTACTGTGCGCGGCAGGGTGGCAGGCGGCGGCGTCAGGCGGGCACGTGGGCACGGCAGGCGGGCGTTGACCGGGGTGCGTGCCACGTGTCGTCGTCCGCGGGTGGCCACGTGGCGCGACGCGTGCGGCGGGTTCGGCTGTTGCCTGTTTGGCGGGCGACGTGGAGGCCCAGGAAGGTTTCGGGCTGCTACAGTGATCTTTCGGGCTGCTACAGTACGCGCCCGAAAGTTCCCAGCGCCCGGAAACGGGGACATGTTGGGTATTAAGTGATTTGTTTTTCCCAGCTTATATAGAGGCCGAGTTCTTTTGCAAGAGAGCTTCTTCTCCGCGCGGAATTTCACTGTGCAACCTTCACAAGAAATCTTCCTCTCCCTGTGGCGATTCCATCTGCAGATTTCCAGATTTTTCAGCGGCACGTATCCCGAGGTTACCATTTTTACGGCGCGGCGCGACGCTCGTTCGTTTGTGTTCTTCTTCGTCGCATTTCGGTGCGAGGACTCCCCCGGCTTACTCCGACCTCCGAATGAGGCGATTCTTGCGCCGTTGGCTTCACGACAGGTAGGGCTATGTTTCCCATGTTTACTGGCTTTTCCCATTCCGAGCTTTTCATGGGTCTTTCGGATCATCTTGTAACCCCTTTTTCTGGGCGGAGTTTTGGGACAGCGGTGCGGTATTTTGGCGATATCTTCGCGCACAGGCCTCGGATTGGGGCGATTCAAGAGGCGATTTGCATCTACACATCACGAGGAATATGCCCAAATTTTCTTGGAATTTTCTGAATATTTCTCGAAGGTGAAGATTATCTGTGAACAGTATTTGTTGCTACAGTTTTTGAGTGTAGTTTGATTCGGGGTGGTTCCCTTGTCCGAATTGTTTCTCAGTGTAGGAAGCTCGGAATTGGACGTGCAGGTACTCGTTTCGAAGGTATCGACGCGAGGATTACTGTGGTATTTTTATTGGATTTTTCTGGGCACTTGCAGCAGGTGAAATATGCGCGGCTTTGGGACTGATTTTCAGATTGTGTATGTTTGGTTGATTTTGGAATAAAAGTGTAATGTTAAGCCTTATTGTTGTACTCAGGGGTGTTTTCAGCTATTCGGAGCCAAGGCTTGCGCGAATTGTACCGAGGGTGTTTTGTTGGCAGATTTTGGACCGCGGGCGTCTACCCACTTCACCGACTTCAGGTTTGCCTGGGGTTAAGCGCTTCAGGTGGGTGAGCTTATTATCAGTAATTGTTTAAGGCAATGTTTATGTTGTGGCAAGTATAAGTCCACTTGTGGGGATGTCACCTCTCTATGACTGATGCATGCATGTTTAGGATACATGGTTTATGTTGGTAAGTAGGTAAGCTTGTTAATGATATTGGTATAAATGTTTGCAAGAATAGTATGTATGAGGTATACTGAGGACTTGCATGACTTGGACATCTATGTGATGATTAGTGTAAGCTTACCTAGGATAATGTTACCCTATGAGATTATGTAACATGCCATGTTAGCACATAGCCTTTCTTGTGATGGATTATGCTTTGGGACAGGATCTCGTAGCTATGTGCGGATTTGTACTCTGAGGAGTTATCATGATCATTCTGTTGATGAACCCTGAATTGTGGACAGATCTAGTTTTGGGATTCCGGCATGTTGTTTATTCCTAAAAGAACTATTATTATGCTTTACCCCTTTTATTTCCTTGAGGACAATTGCATGCTTGTATGGTCATGTAGTTAGGCCATCTTTTACTGCTGCACTATTTATGGGAACTTGACTTAGGAGAAACCATGCTTTTCCTTTCTTCGCTTTTGCTAGTCAAGTGTTCAGTGCTGCTCGGGTTCGAGCAGGGGTCTGGATGGGGTAGTCAGGACTTCGTGTCTGGGACAGGTTGGTTTAGTTGTGGGGCTTTGCGGCAACCGCGGATATTGGGCGGTTGACCGGATGTTTCTCTATGCACCTGATTGGGTATCAGTTTCTTTAGTGGATGGAGTTTCCCACTTATCGTTTAGTGCACCCGATTGAGGTCGGGTCTTTCCTTAGTGGTTGAGCTTTCCCACTCTTATCAGAGTCGTGATCTAGTCCTGCGACATTGAGACACTTGACAGAGATACTTGTTACTGAGATGTACTTTACTCGTGTGGGTCGCTCCCCTCGAGTGCCACTCCGGAGGTAGGCTTGACCGAGCCGTGTGCCGGTCTGTTACTTATATTTTTGACCGAGCCGTGTGCCGGTCCGTTACATATCTTGAGATCGAGCCGTGTGCCGATCAGTTACTGAGTTCGACAGCAGAGCAGGCAGTACCGGGTGTCATACCGGTTCATTTGATTGGGTTTATTTCGGTCAGATACTTTTATTGTTACACTCGTGCCTGGGGGCCGGGTGTAGACTGGTAGTTGAGTTTAGATCAGTGATAGTATTGTTGAGAGCCGTCTGGTTGGCGGTGGTCCCGTGTTGTTGCGAGTACTTTGACCGCTGTGTGAGAGGTTGAGCGTCATGATTCTATCCGTCTGTGAGGGAGCGTGGATTTTCACCATAGCCTGCATGTTTCTCTACTCGATAGCGAGCTTGTCCGTTTGGACGCCCTACGTAATTCCTGCCCGTCAGCGGGAGGTGGTTGTAGGTGGGCGCAGGTTTGACTGGACCAGATGTGGCAGTCAGTTCGATTGGGTCGGTGGTGCACTTCATGTGCTAGTGGTTGCATACCACTGTTTGGTTCTCCCCCTTTTAGCCTTTAGTTAGGGGCAGGATAGCTGTTGAGAGTTTCCAGCGTACTCATTTCAGTCTTATGACTTGGGTCAGTTTTTGTCTCTTGAGGACTTGGTGGGCAGACCGTCGGGTCTGGCGGTGGTACCCACTGAGAACTCCCTTTTTGGTGTAGTTCTCACACCCTTTGGGGGTTTCCCCCCTCTTTTTCTCTCCTCTCCTTTGTTTTGCAGAGTCTTAGCAGGTGTTGCCGACTCTGTGGTTGTTGATCGTGGCGAGGGAGTCGCGAGCTAGATCCCTACCCGGCGTTGGAGAGTAGCGGTACCCTTCTGAGGAGATCATCAGTAGATTAGCTGTTTCTTTTTCCTCTTTTGAGAGACTATTGTAGTGAGGATATTTTGTATTGAGAGACTGTACACTGTTGTATATATATTGGAGTTACCTCCCGGTTGGGTTTAGAGCTTGTACTCGAGGATTTGTATTATTATTATTTTGGGAGGCAGACAGTGTTGTTTATTTCCAGTTGTACAGTGATTGATTTTAGTTACAGCAGATTTTTATTTACAGCTCTGATATCTGTTTAGTTATAGTACTTTTCTTGCAGGTTGAACGCTTCGCCTATGCAGGTTGGCATAGGTGGCGGATCTGTTGGCGGGCCCGGGTCGCAGTTTCGACCCTGGGGCGTGACAGATTAGAGTGGTATCAGAGCCTAGGTTGTAGGTCATGGTGGACTTAGAAACCCTAGGCTTATGGTTTGACCCTTGGTTGACTTTGTGAGAGTCGTGATTTTGCGAGAGTCCTGATTGAGTTTTATACCTCTCCCAAGGGACGGGAGGAGTGATTGGCATGTTTATTCTCCTAAGTAATTATGTTGGCTGCAGACAACATAATGCTGTGGAATGGGTGACATGCTTTAGACTTTCGCTGGATTGGGTCGAGTGTTGTTGTGTGCTGTTTTGTTGTTTCGTCGTGGCGAGCGGTGTCTCCCCGACGTTGGGTTTTGACCCGTGTGCATCCTGTCATGGCAGTTGAGCTTGAGCAGTTGGTTTTGGGCCGGATACCCGGATCGAGGTCAGAGAACCCCGGACCCAGATGACAGGATTGTCTGAGGCTTATCAGCGGCTGTGGGAGCAGCTGGTCTTGGTGACACAGTTGTCGGAGCACTGAGTAGCCCCCTCTGTGCCAATGTTTAGTGTCGAGGCACCGAGGCAGGGTGGATGGTTGACAGCTGGTGAGCTGTGGGACATGATCGACCTATTGAGCCATTTTTGGCAGATGAACCACCCCGACTCGTAAGATTGAGTTTAGAGCCCTTGGAGGCAGAGTCGCGGCTGGTGGTGATGGAGTGATTAATTGAGAGCCTCCCTGTGCTTGTGAGTGTATGCAGTTGTTGAACTGCGCGCTCCAGATTTGAGGGACGAGGCGCATAGGATATATGAGACTGGGAGTGGATTGCGCCAGGACACCTTTCTGTTATTCAGTCCCTCCATTTTAGATTTAGACGCCTCGTTGGAGCAGGCACCGTGTATGGAGCGCGGCATTGCAGTTCCTTTGGATAGGGATCTGCCGCCAGGAGGTGAGTTCTGGATTTTGGCGCTTGGCGCCGGATGATGGAGGACAGATCGGCCGGCAGAGGCACTTCTGATTTCCTTTCCTGGATGACGGGTTCCTGAGATGCCAGAGATCGAGTGGACCCCGATGGTAGCATCAGTATTTTATCAGAGTGGCGCAGCGATAGCGTGGATTTGTTATCTGCGGAGGACCTTATTCGTCGCCTCATTGTGGTCAGAGACAGAGGTCGTGCTTCCTAGTGTTAGCCCTGATTTTCAGGCAGATTGAGCGACAACCACTTGCTTTGAGCGGATGAATCTGTGCCGCCCGGTTGGAGGGCGCCACGGTAGTGGATTGAGTGTCGCAGGCGGGATTTCACCACGGTAGTCGGAGTTAGAGCATGTTCCACTCTTACATGGGTTAGAGGTAGATTTGTTACCACGTGCACTAGAGGTACAGGTTCCTGTTGTTGTTGTGCACGTGAAGGAGGCTTTTGGATCATGTCTAGTGCGGCCGAGACCGCGAGTTACCGGCAGAATTATTGGGAATTATAGCAATTAGGTGTTTTGACCTTATGCTTGAGATTGTTGGGCACTATGCCACAGGATGTTCGACTGCGGCAAGAGAGGACTTTGATCTTCGGCAAGGCGGGCAATTGGAGGCAGGCTCGTTAGGGTTGTTAGAGCACTCTGGTTTTAGCGACAGGGTGAGAGGTGCTTACGGCGGCACCGGGACTCAGGGATATCTCTGTTGCCCACGAGATTCCGGGTGTGATTTCACCTTAGTTGTTGGTAATGCCGCCGGTTAGGGAGATAGAGATTGCGTTTGACGTGGTTCGAGGAACCGCGCTACCCGGGACAGCACCTCATTGGATATCGCCGGTAGAGCTGAGAGAGAGCCGATGGTACTGCTTCAGGGTCCGATGGATCGGGGGGTCTGTTTGACCTAGTGCCACGCCGTTGGTATACGGTGGTGATGCCACATCGTTGATACACGGATGTGAGGGTCCTTTTATGGTATCTAGGACCTTATTGATGGAGTTGTACTCCGGCTGTTGGTGTATGATGCGAGTACCCACTTGGTGTTAGATAGCTGAGGACTTCGCCTAGGTGGCGTTTTGGACGCGGTGGGGGCATTATGAGTTGTTAGTGAGGCCAATGGAATGACGATTGCCCTGTGGATTTCAAGATCTGAGGAATAGTAGGTCCCGGTTGTACTTGGACGGACTGGGAGTAGTGTTTTCCCGGTGATATTTTGATTTACTCCCTGAGTGACTTGGAGTACTAGGAGCACTTTGTGGATGTGCTACCATGCCCGTGTGGATGAAGCGGTATGCCAAGTTAGGGAGGTACAAGTTGTAGCTGCAGAAGCATACCTTCTTGGGTCGCTTTGTTCGAGCCGTAGGGACGGCGGTGGAACCTGACCAAGTGGATGTTATTCAAGTTGACCGAGACCAACTTTCATTCTTGAGGTGAGAAGCTTCTAGACTTGGCGGTGCCAAGAGAGCATGGCCAATGGATAATGTGACTGGTATTAGCGCCAATGCTAGTGTTTCCTGTGTTGGGAGATGGAATTGTGTGTTTTAGTGATGCCTCCCATTGTGGCGGTAGAGTTACCGTGGGTGGATCTTCGGTCCACACTTCTTTAGTCCAACCCTGTGAGTGCTGTGGCAGGATGAAACACTGTTTTTGCAGGCAGCTTGGATTCCACAGTTGAGCCTTTCAGTACGTCCTTTATTCCCAGCTTGGATTGTTGTACCTGGGCGTAGGCCATGCCTGCTTGGCTATCAGTTCTGATTACTCAGCATCTTGAGTGGGATTTTCGCGGATCGTTGTTGCTGGTTTGGGATTTTTGACCGCGAGTTTGAGCCTCCGCATTTTGATCGCCTTTCGAGCCAGTTTCCCCTCCCGTTCACTGACGGTTTGGTCCCCGTCAGGGCATCCTTTCGACCCGTGGATCTGTGGAGTTATGTTGGCTTGTTGAGTGTCCAACCGTGGCTTGAGATTGTGTCTCTTGAGGATCCCTTTTGAGGGTAGCTCGTGGTTGAGTAGGCCACTCGGGTGATTTTAGATCGGAAGTAACCGAGTGAAGACCCCAGCTTATTGGATCTTTTCCTCATAGGATGAATCTGTGGGTATACTTCGGGTCACCTTGTTGAGATTTACACCAGGATGTGGTTTGGTGCGTGTTGCACCGATGGTTATTCTGTTTTTCCCCCAGCTTTTGATGGAGCCTCTGTGTTGTTTTACGTCTCAGCTCAGGTGTGTTTTACTTTTGGATCCCTCGCCGTGATTGACTTGTCTATTGAGATCTGTGATTGTTGGAGTACGAGGAACGCCCGTTGCGGATTCTGGCTCGAGAGATGAGGGAATCGCGCAATCGGGCCATGCCGTACTGGGTATGGTTGTTATTGGGGAGTGATCACGGGGAGTGTGTGGTGTGTGGGGAGCTGGAGGCGTGATTGATGGATACCTACCCGTGGTATTTGTGACTCCTGGTGGATTTGAGCTAGTTTCGAGGACGAAACTTTTCTTAGTGGGGGAGGATGTGAGGACCTGGATTCCCACGACGAGATTACTGGATCATCTACAGCTCTCGGAGGCCTATGTGGCGTGTTGGTGGGATTTGTGCCCCAATTGGACATTAGTGTGGGCTCAGTGTGTTAAATGGATCACGTGGGTGATTGGCGGACTCCGTCGGAGTTCCAGAAGTGGTTTCGCGCGCCAAGGATATTTAAATTGGACTCAGTGCGAAGTTTGGACCAAGGATTACCTTTCCGGATGCCTTCGGCAAATTTTGGAGTTGGAATTTGGCGAAATGGACATCAAATTCGGATTCAGCGCGCGAAAACGGATAAAACGGACTACCCACTTGTCATTTTTGAGCTTCGGGTACTGTTCACGCCGGAACAGTGTTTCCGGCGGCGGCGGCAGCGGCGGAGCGGCCGCAGGCAGCGCGGCGGACGGTGGCGCGGGCCGCCCGGTCCACGCGGCAGGCGTGCGCCGGGGGCGGGACGCGTGGCGGCTCGGGAGTGGGCCGGTCCGCGGGGCGCGGTCTACGGGGGAGTGCGGGGCGCACGGTGGACCGGGGGTGACACGTGGCATCACCCTAGAGGTGGGTTCACGACGGATGGTCTACGCAGTTTTCGGGATGGCTCTTGGTTTACGGTGCACCGGGCTTGGACACGTGGCAGGTTTGCATTGGTTCGGTCCACATGATTGCGTGCACCGGGTTCACTAGGCAGAGGCTTGACACGTGGCATTCTCCTATTGGTGGGGCTACTGTGCGCGGCAGGGTGGCAGGCGGCGGCGTCAGGCGGGCACGTGGGCGCGGCAGGCGGGCGTTGACCGGGGTGCGTGCCACGTGTCGTCGTCCGCAGGTGGCCACGTGGCGCGACGCGTGCGGCGGGTTCGGCTGTTGCCTGTTTGGCGGGCGACGTGGAGGCCCAGGAAGGTTTCGGGCTGCTACAGTGATCTTTCGGGCTGCTACAGTACGCGCCCGAAAGTTCCCAGCGCCCGGAAACGGGGACATGTTGGGTATTAAGTGATTTGTTTTTCCCAGCTTATATAGAGGCCGAGTTCTTTTGCAAGAGAGCTTCTTCTCCGCGCGGAATTTCACTGTGCAACCTTCACAAGAAATCTTCCTCTCCCTGTGGCGATTCCATCTGCAGATTTCCAGATTTTTCAGCGGCACGCATCCCGAGGTTACCATTTTTACGGCGCGGCGCGACGCTCGTTCGTTTGTGTTCTTCTTCGTCGCATTTCGGTGCGAGGACTCCCCCGGCTTACTCCGACCTCCGAATGAGGCGATTCTTGCGCCGTTGGCTTCACGACAGGTAGGGCTATGTTTCCCATGTTTACTGGTTTTTCCCATTCCGAGCTTTTCATGGGTCTTTCGGATCATCTTGTAACCCCTTTTTCTGGGCGGAGTTTTGGGACAGCGGTGCGGTATTTTGGCGATATCTTCGCGCACAGGCCTCGGATTGGGGCGATTCAAGAGGCGATTTGCATCTACACATCACGAGGAATATGCCCAAATTTTCTTGGAATTTTCTGAATATTTCTCGAAGGTGAAGATTATCTGTGAACAGTATTTGTTGCTACAGTTTTTGAGTGTAGTTTGATTCGGGGTGGTTCCCTTGTCCGAATTGTTTCTCAGTGTAGGAAGCTCGGAATTGGACGTGCAGGTACTCGTTTCGAAGGTATCGACGCGAGGATTACTGTGGTATTTTTATTGGATTTTTCTGGGCACTTGCAGCAGGTGAAATATGCGCGGCTTTGGGACTGATTTTCAGATTGTGTATGTTTGGTTGATTTTGGAATAAAAGTGTAATGTTAAGCCTTATTGTTGTACTCAGGGGTGTTTTCAGCTGTTTGGAGCCAAGGCTTGCGCGAATTGTACCGAGGGTGTTTTGTTGGCAGATTTTGGACCGCGGGCGTCTACCCACTTCACCGACTTCAGGTTTGCCTTGGGTTAAGCGCTTCAGGTGGGTGAGCTTATTATCAGTAATTGTTTAAGGCAATGTTTATGTTGTGGCAAGTATAAGTCCACTTGTGGGGATGTCACCTCTCTATGACTGATGCATGCATGTTTAGGATACATGGTTTATGTTGGTAAGTAGGTAAGCTTGTTAATGATATTGGTATAAATGTTTGCAAGAATAGTATGTATGAGGTATACTGAGGACTTGCATGACTTGGACATCTATGTGATGATTAGTGTAAGCTTACCTAGGATAATGTTACCCTATGAGATTATGTAACATGCCATGTTAGCACATAGCCTTTCTTGTGATGGATTATGCTTTGGGACAGGATCTCGTAGCTATGTGCGGATTTGTACTCTGAGGAGTTATCATGATCATTCTGTTGATGAACCCTGAATTGTGGACAGATCTAGTTTTGGGATTCCGGCATGTTGTTTATTCCTAAAAGAACTATTATTATGCTTTACCCCTTTTATTTCCTTGAGGACAATTGCATGCTTGTATGGTCATGTAGTTAGGCCATCTTTTACTGCTGCACTATTTATGGGAACTTGACTTAGGAGAAACCATGCTTTTCCTTTCTTCGCTTTTGCTAGTCAAGTGTTCAGTGCTGCTCGGGTTCGAGCAGGGGTCTGGATGGGGTAGTCAGGACTTCGTGTCTGGGACAGGTTGGTTTAGTTGTGGGGCTTTGCGGCAACCGCGGATATTGGGCGGTTGACCGGATGTTTCTCTATGCACCTGATTGGGTATCAGTTTCTTTAGTGGATGGAGTTTCCCACTTATCGTTTAGTGCACCCGATTGAGGTCGGGTCTTTCCTTAGTGGTTGAGCTTTCCCACTCTTATCAGAGTCGTGATCTAGTCCTGCGACATTGAGACACTTGACAGAGATACTTGTTACTGAGATGTACTTTACTCGTGTGGGTCGCTCCCCTCGAGTGCCACTCCGGAGGTAGGCTGGACCGAGCCGTGTGCCGGTCTGTTACTTATATTTTTGACCGAGCCGTGTGCCGGTCCGTTACATATCTTGAGATCGAGCCGTGTGCCGATCAGTTACTGAGTTCGACAGCAGAGCAGGCAGTACCGGGTGTCATACCGGTTCATTTGATTGGGTTTATTTCGGTCAGATACTTTTATTGTTACACTCGTGCCTGGGGGCCGGGTGTAGACTGGTAGTTGAGTTTAGATCAGTGATAGTATTGTTGAGAGCCGTCTGGTTGGCGGTGGTCCCGTGTTGTTGCGAGTACTTTGACCGCTGTGTGAGAGGTTGAGCGTCATGATTCTATCCGTCTGTGAGGGAGCGTGGATTTTCACCATAGCCTGCATGTTTCTCTACTCGATAGCGAGCTTGTCCGTTTGGACGCCCTACGTAATTCCTGCCCGTCAGCGGGAGGTGGTTGTAGGTGGGCGCAGGTTTGACTGGACCAGATGTGGCAGTCAGTTCGATTGGGTCGGTGGTGCACTTCATGTGCTAGTGGTTGCATACCACTGTTTGGTTCTCCCCCTTTTAGCCTTTAGTTAGGGGCAGGATAGCTGTTGAGAGTTTCCAGCGTACTCATTTCAGTCTTATGACTTGGGTCAGTTTTTGTCTCTTGAGGACTTGGTGGGCAGACCGTCGGGTCTGGCGGTGGTACCCACTGAGAACTCCCTTTTTGGTGTAGTTCTCACACCCTTTGGGGGTTTCCCCCCTCTTTTTCTCTCCTCTCCTTTGTTTTGCAGAGTCTTAGCAGGTGTTGCCGACTCTGTGGTTGTTGATCGTGGCGAGGGAGTCGCGAGCTAGATCCCTACCCGGCGTTGGAGAGTAGCGGTACCCTTCTGAGGAGATCATCAGTAGATTAGCTGTTTCTTTTTCCTCTTCTGAGAGACTATTGTAGTGAGGATATTTTGTATTGAGAGACTGTACACTGTTGTATATATATTGGAGTTACCTCCCGGTTGGGTTTAGAGCTTGTACTCGAGGATTTGTATTATTATTATTTTGGGAGGCAGACAGTGTTGTTTATTTCCAGTTGTACAGTGATTGATTTTAGTTACAGCAGATTTTTATTTACAGCTCTGATATCTGTTTAGTTATAGTACTTTTCTTGCAGGTTGAACGCTTCGCCTATGCAGGTTGGCATAGGTGGCGGATCTGTTGGCGGGCCCGGGTCGCAGTTTCGACCCTGGGGCGTGACATCTAGTTTATCTGATGTGCAGGAATCATCTCGTGTACCTCCGAGTACTCCGTTTCAACAAACGCTACGAATCTCCAAGGATCATCCGGAATCGAACATCATTGGAGATCCACAAGAAGGAGTTAGAACTCGAAGGCAGTTGGTTTGCGGATTTGCTTGCTACGTATCTTTAATCGAACCAAAGACAATAGATGAAGCTCTTCAGGATGACTACTGGTTTAAAGCAATGCAGGAAGAGCTCCATCAATTTGAGCGAAACAAAGTCTGGGAATTAACGAAGCCTCCAAAGCAACATAATGTGATAGGTACCAAATGGATCTTCAAGAACAAGAAAGATGAAGATGGTACTATCATCAGGAACAAGGCACGACTAGTTGCTCAAGGCTACTCTCAAGTAGAAGGTATAGACTTTGACGAAACTTTCGCCCCTGTAGCTAGACTCGAGTCCATTCGTATATTGTTTGCTATTGCTTGTCATTTTAAAATCAAATTATTTCAAATGGACGTCAAGAGCGCATTTCTAAATGGGTTTTTAAATGAGGAAGTTTATGTAGCTCAACCGAAAGGTTTTGTAGATCATAAACAACCTAACCATGTTTTTCGTTTGAAAAAGGCTCTTTACGGTCTGAAACAAGCACCGCGAGCATGGTACGAAAGGTTAACAAAGCACCTTTTGGAGAAGGGCTATACTCGAGGGGGAGCTGACAGGACTCTCTTTGTGAAGCATTATCAAAATAATTTCATTGTAGCACAAATCTATGTCGATGACATTGTATTTGGTGCAACAAAAGATAATGATGCTTCTAAATTCGCGGAGACCATGGAAAGCGAATTTGAGATGTCCATGATGGGCGAACTGTCTTATTTTCTTGGATTGCAAATTAAACAAAATGATGAAGGTATTCACTTGAGTCAATCCAAGTATGCACTGGAGTTGGTCAAAAAGTTTGATCTAGAAAATTGTAAAGTTTTTCCAACTCCAATGGGAACTAGCCACAAGGGACTTGGAAGTGAATCACATAGTGAGAATGTAGACGAGAAACTGTATAGAAGTATGATTGGAAGTCTACTTTACCTCACGGCTAGTCGCCCGGATATATCCTTTAGTGTTGGGATTTGTGCGAGATATCAATCAGCACCAAAGGAGGTTCACCTGAAAGCGGTGAAACGGATCATCCGGTACATCAAAGGATCAATTAATTTCGGAATTTGGTATCCTATGGGAACAAGTCTGGACATTGTTGGATACTCAGATGCCGATTGGGCAGGATCAGTGGATGATCGGAAAAGCACGAGTGGTGCATGCTTCTATCTTGGCCATTGCCTTGTTGCATGGCACAGTAAAAAGCAGAATTGCATAGCACTCTCGACTGCCGAAGCGGAATACATTTCAGCTGGAAGTTGCTCAACTCAACTCATTTGGATGAAAAGCGTATTGAGTGACTTCCGCATTTCAGCATCTTCGGTAACAATTCTTTGTGACAACACAAGTGCAATTAACATTTCTAAAAACCCTGTGTTGCACTCTAGAACAAAACATATTGAACTTAGATATCATTTTCTTAGAGAGCTAGTTGAATCAAATACTCTTCAACTTTCATATATTTCAACTGAGGATCAATTAGCTGACATTTTAACAAAACCTTTGGATCAAAAACGTTTTATTCATTTACGAAAAGCAATTGGGATGCTTTCCTTGAAATAATCTTCTTTTTGAAATCTTTGCTTAGGATAGGTTTTGTATTTGTTTTTGTTTTGTTCTTTATCTATGTTTGTACATAGGACATTAATTGAGCATAGATCATAATTGACTTTAATTGCATCTGTTCATACATTTAGAAATTTATTATGCTTTTGTCATCATAATATTTCACTGTTGCAATGATCATTTATGTTAATTAAATCATCTTCTAAAGTGATCAAAGTCAATTTCTCTCTCAATGATCTCTTGGTATAGTCATTATCTTATTTGACTGTTTAGTCGAGTATGAAATCGAGATCAATTTTTGGTTGAATACTTTATATCTTAAATAATTGATAGCCAATTGAGGGGGAGTCAAAGATAATGTAATATGCTCAAAAGATGTGGAAAGAGTTACATCCCAATGAGGAGTGTGAAAACTACCACCACATGGAGGAAAGAGCTACCACCTCGGTCGTCCGAGTACTGTGTGCAGCTACCACATGTATACCAAGCATGGTTGTTCAAATTTTTGATTAAGTAAAATGCATGTTGAAATACTTGACTCTGTCAAATTTCAAGGTTGGTATAAGGTGGGATTTTAATGAAGGATGCTCAAAGAGCCACTCTCTTCAACAGATTGTCTAGAAATATTATCTACTATATTTGGGATTTCAAACATCTATTGATCTTTGTATTTCATTTTCTTTACCGAATTGATTATTTGATAAAGGCATTACTCATAAGATCAAGTTAGATGTAATTGAAAGTGTTCAACTTTAAGGGATTTAATTCTTGTAAATTTTCGTTTCATTTTTGGATATTACTGATAGATTTAGCATAATCTAATTCTTGTTGTGTGAAACGATGCTTTTTGTTTAAAGTTGATACACCTTTGTGCTTACAATCTTTTTTTGGTTTTTCTTGAATTTCTCTGAAATTTTCTAAAGAAAAAGTTGGGGCCGATCCGGATCGGGCTAGATGATCCGGATCCCGAACGCAGGAATTCTTCTGCGGGCTGACGATCCGGATTGTATCTGCCGATCCGGATCCCGAACGCAGTTTTCTCACTGCGGGTAGCCGATCCGGATCGCAGTTATGAACTGATCCGGATCGCGGCTAGGTTTTATAAGGAACGAAAGGGGTTTTTGATTTCTTTACTCCAATCTTTTGTTCAAAAGTTTCCAGAGCGCTTCTCTCTAGATTTCATCCTCCTTGGAAGCTTTCAAACTCAAGTTCTTCAATTCCAAGTAAGTTTTATTGATCAAAATCTCGGTTTTTCACCGTTTTTCTCTTTTCCTCCTCAAACGCACGAATTTCTTGGATCAACTTTGTTTGTGGATGGTTTTTGATCAAATTTCTTTTGAAATAAGAACTCTGGGTTGATTAGTTTTGATTATATGCTAGGTTTTCTCCTGATTAACGGATTTTTAGGCTTCGATTTCTAAAATTTCGGTTTTAGGGCATATAATAAGGATTTTCGAAATTCATGCAATTGATCTATTTTTAAAAGTCCTTTTGCAAAACTAATTTGATTCTTAGTCTCTCTACATGATAATGATTCTTTGGATATAATTTTTCAATTTTTGAAAACTAAGAATTTTTGTGTTCTTGAGTTGGTTTTCACAGGATTCCTTTTCTCAAGAAACCAATAGCAATGGTGATCACTTGGATTGTTTTCCTACTTGCTGCTATGGTACATACGAGAGATACTGCTAAGCCTAAGAAGGCTAAGAAAGCAAAGAAGACTAAGGTTGATTCCGACACTGAATCAGAGACAGAGTCGATTGACTGGGATAACATCGAAATTGAGCAAGCTGCTCCCATTGTCTCCAAAGGGAAAGCAACTGCTGAAGCTTCAAAACCTACTGCAGCTGAAAAAGGGAAAGCACCAATGGAACCAAGTCCAGTTGGAACAAAAAGAAAAACTGGTGCGAGAAAAAGAGGGAGTGCACAAGGAATCTCCATTGAGCAACCAGCATAGCAAGCACCTCCACAAGAAGTTGTCAGCTCGGCTAGAATAAAGGATTTTGAAAACAGAGAATGCATTGGAGAAAGGCATGTTGATGTAAAAGCCTTAAAGAAGCGTTCTCAGACGTTTGGAACCTTGATTGAGCAAGCTAATCTCATCCAAGTCTGCCGATTCCCCGAACTACTTGGGTATTGTTTGTATCGTGTAAGGACCTTCTACACGAATGCAACACATCTTCAAGAAGGAGAACATGGATCAATGCATTTCTATACAATTATCCAAGGGATGAAACTTAAAATCACTCCGCAGCTAATTGGCGAAGTCCTTGGAATGGAATCTAACACATCGGGACTCAACTTTTTGAAAGGAAGAAGTTTGACGAATGCCTTGTGGCGAACAGTGATAGATAAAATTTGTTTGGAAGGAACGAATTCAGCTAATGGTAAAAGTGTAAAATCCAAACATCTTCGACTGGAGTACCGATTTCTAAATTTCATCACGTGTTACAACATTCTACCTAACATGCAGACTAAGGTCGTGAGATGGGAGAGACTGCTGTTCCTATATCTCTTAGGTCATCCCTCTGAGGCTGTAGGATTGAACATGAATATCCCCTACATAATTTGGAATAGAATGTCAAGATATATTGTGCATCCTCATCCTTCTGAGCGACTTCCGTTTCCGTTAATCATCATGAGGATCTTACAAAAGTTTGACATTGATATAAGCTCGACATCTTATCAACACTGTTGGGGGATGATAGATGAGTCAACGATTGTGAAGTCACTTCACAAATTGCCACATGTTACTCCGACACATTCCACTGCAAAGAAACCTTGTGTCGGCACCTCGGCCTCACAGTCTCAACACGCATCAGAACAAAGGCGAATGTCTGAAGAACTCGAGATCATAACGGCATCCCAAATTACATTGACCAAGAAAGTAAATTCAATGAGGAAATTGATCAAGAACATGTTCACTAAGATGGGATATAGTGCGTCTGAGGACTCAGACTCGGATGACTAATTTGTGCTTTAACAATTTTTGTGCAGATTTGTGCAGGATTTTATCTTTTTAGACTTTAGTTCAGCTTTTAGGACTTACTTTTAGTTCTAGTTCTTATTTTTCGGAACAATTTTTGAAATCTTTAACTCTCCTTAAATTTTTGTGTTTTTGGCTAATTTTGTGACAAAAAGGGGGAGAGAGTTTATAGAGAACTTGAACAATGATTGATTGAACATGATGATGTGTTGGAACATCAAAGGTAAGTTGAAACACAAAGGTAAGTAGAACTTCAACTTTTGGTTTTTCCATTTGTTTGAATGCATGCCTCGACTAACTATTTGCTAACTATTTGGGCATGTAATATAACTAACAAGTTGATGTTCACTAACAAGTTTGTGACACTTGGTTTTTGATTGCATAGAAGATATGTTGGTTCTTAACTCTGATCTATTACATATCTATATATATATATTAGTTTGTCACAAACATGTTCATGACATTTGGTGTTTACGTGCAAAGAAGATATGTTGGTGTTTTTTTAACTATGATCTGTTTACATATCTGAATATAAATGTCATGGTAAGTATAAATGAGTTTAAACTTCATCTCTGTTTGTGGTTTTTGAATGATACAAAATTCTTGAGGTATCTAACGATTTCTTTTGTCAAGAATGATTTCTTTTTGCAGAGAGTACAGATGTCTAAGTCTAGAGTCTGTTTTAGGAGTTTAACTCATGTATTGTATTTTGGATCTCCATTGTAAATTTTTGTTGTATGGTGATAGCAACAAAAATATCTTTTTGAATTTTCTTTAGTGGATCTGTGTTTTGTCACGAAACCGCCAAAGGGGGAGATTGTTACGGAATTTGAGTTGGCGTAGTTTCGTGAAAGTTTCAAGTCCTGAAGATTGAAGGTGAAGAAAAGTTGAATCATTTAACTCAATCTCAAGAAAGAAGAATTCAAAAGGATCAGGTATGTTTTAACTAAAGAATTTGTGTGATCCGAATACTTCTTGTAGTGTAGAAACACTTGGAAGAATCTTTCATTGCATAAAAATCAAAAACTGGACTTGGGACATGTTCAGGATCCGGATCAGGTTGTTCGATCCGGATCCCGAAGGTGGTTCGTTCATACATCGTCGCAATCCGGATCGTAGTCTCTTGATCCGGATCCCGAACGTTGATGTTTGGTGAACTGTATGAACGATCCGGATCGTAGTCACATGATCCGGATCCCGAACCTTCATTTTTCTGGAATTGGCTGTTTTGTTATGACGATCCGGATCCTAGTTATCACGATCCGGATCGCCGTCCGTAAAAATCCAGAAATGGCAGGTTTTTGATTCTTATCTCCTTCCTAGGGTTTCTAACCTATAAATACACCCTATGACTCCTTTTCTAGGGTGAATCCACATAGCCGTCATTTTCATATATCATCTTATACGGCTATAGATCCACATATAGAGAAGAAAGGAAATCATTAGAGAATACTCTATGTTTCTTCATCTATATTGATTAGTTTGATTCTAGGTTTTCATACTCACATCTTGAGTTGAATCAAACTAATGAATACTTAGATGGTATTTCCGATCTATCTTTGATCTAAGTATTCGGCGGATCATCACCACCCAAAAAACAACGATTTACCCCAAAAATCGGCGCGTGGATTCGCGTGTCCTTGTGGATTCAAGGTTCAATCGCTCTCGTGGATTCGGAGCGAGGCACGTTCGTGGATTCGAACGGTGCTATTGGGTGAAGACCGTGGATTCGGTCGGACGTCGTGGATTCGACGTTGGACGCCGTGGATTCGGCGTTGGGCGCAGATCGTGGATTCGAGAAGCGTCTGGAGCGAGCGGAGAAGATCCTCTAGGAGCGTATGGAAAAGGTTGAGTCGTAAGTGTGTACGGTAAATCACCTTGTACGTGTTTTAATTCTAGTGGATTTCTGCCGTGTTATCGGTCCCGTGGTTTTTTACTCCGGTGATGGAGTTTTCCACGTAAAAATCTTGCGTGTTATTTTATTTTCCGCATTGGGTTTTATCGCAACGATTTTTGGAGTGTTTATACGTTTACACCTATTCACCCCCCTCTAGGTGTTTCTTCCCCTATTTAGATCCGTATTATATACGACCCAACAAAAGATATATCCGGGCGACTAGCCGTGAGGTAAAGTAGACTTCCAATCATACTCCGATAAAGTTTCTCGTCTACATTCTCACTAAAAGATTCACTTCCTAGTCCTTTATTGCTAGTTCCCATTGGAGTTGGAAAATCTATACAATTTTCTAGATCAAACTTTTTGACCAACTCCAAAGCATACTTGGATTGACACAAATGGATGCCTTCGTCACACTGTTTCACTTGCAATCCAAGGAAATAAGTCAATTCGCCCCTCATTGACATCTCAAATTCGCTTTCCATGGTTTCAGCGAATTTAGAAGCATCATTATCTCTTGTCGCACCAAATACAATGTCATCGACATAGATTTGTGCTACAATGAAGTTATTTTGATAATGCTTCACAAAGAGAGTCCTGTCAGCTCCCCCTCGAGTATAGCCCTTATCCAATAGGTGCTTTGTCAACCTTTCGTACCATGCTCGCGGTGCTTGTTTTAAACCGTAAAGAGCCTTTTTCAAACGAAAAACATGGTTAGGTAGTTTACAGTCTACAAAACCTTTCGGTTGAGCCATATAAACTTCCTCATTTAAAAACCCATTTAAAAACGCGCTCTTAACGTCCATTTGAAACAATTTTATTTTAAAATGACAAGCTATCGCGAATAATATACGAATGGACTCGAGTCTAGCTACAGGGGCGAAAGTTTCATCAAAGTCTATACCTTCTACTTGAGAGTAGCCTTGAGCAACTAAACGTGCTTTGTTCCTGATGATGGTACCATCTTCATTTTTCTTATTCTTGAAAATCCATTTGGTACCTATCACATTGTGTTGCTTTGGAGGCTTCGTTAATTCCCAGACTTTGTTTCGCTCAAACTGATGGAGCTCTTCCTGCATTGCTTTAATCCAGTAGTCATCCTGAAGAGCTTCATCGATGTTCTTTGGTTCGATCAAGGAAACGTAGCAAGCGAATCCACAAACCAACTGTCTCCGAGTTTTGACTCCTTCTTGTGGGTCTCCAATGATGTTTGATTCAGGATGATCCTTGGAGATGCGTAACGTTTGTTGTAACGGAGTACTCGGAGGTACATGAGATGATTCCTGCACATCAGATAAACTTGAAGAACCATTAGATGCATCATTAATATTGGAAGTATTATCATGAGAAGATGCACTTACAGGAGTATCATCATCAAGAGAGATATCGAGGGTAGATTTTTCAGATGCAAAGTGAAAAGCTTCATCTACTTTAACATTTATAGATTCTACAATCGTTTTAGATTCCATGTTAAATACCCGATATGCTCTGCTATTTGTAGAATAACCCAAAAAGATCCCTTTGTCACTTCGAGAATCGAACTTACCAAGATTTTCGCGATCACGCAAAATAAAACATCGACTCCCAAAGATACGAAAGTATTTGATATCCGGCTTTCTACTAAACCACAGCTCATATGGTGTATTTAAAGTTCCTGGGCGCAAATACACTCGATTAATGACATAGACAGCGGTGTTCACAGCCTCAGCCCAAAAAAAAATAGCGGTAAATTCCGGCTATGAAGCATCACACGCGCCATCTCTTGAACAACCCTGTTTTTGCGCTCAACAACACCATTCTGCTGAGGTGTATAGGGTGCCGAGAATTCATGTTTTATGCCGTTGGAAGTGCAAAAATCAATGAATTTGGAATTAATGAATTCTCCACCTCTATCACTTCTAACACGAATGATCTTTTCATTCTTTTCAATCATAATACGATGGCAAATCTCATGAAAAGAATCAAACGTATCAGCTTTCTCTTTTAAAAATGCTACCCATGAAAACCTAGAGAAATCATCAACCAATAAGAAAATATACCATTTACCTCCCAAAGATGGTTGACGGGTCGGTCCAAAAAGAAAAAAAAATAGTCTACATAAACTACACAACATTTAATCGTAGGAAGATTAAAGGCAAGGAAAGATTTCACCTTTGCATACCCAAACCTTTTGAGTTTTAGAGTATGTTGGCAATGGTTGAGAAATTTTCCTTGATGAAGACGTCTTGTATGATTGATCTTTTTCTTTTGCCATCGTCTTGCTTGAAGTACTACCAATGTTCTTTACTTTTGAAAAGTCCTTCTTTGATTTCTGGGGAGTGAACTCATTGGTAGCAATTGCAAGATGTGATTGATTTGATCTTTGAGCTCCAATCTTGCAATTTCTTTCAATGTGCCCTGTAAAATTACAACGAAAACATACCTTAGTGCTTGACGATCCCGAGGAGGGTGAAGTAGGCTTGTTGTCGTTGCTAAACGTGAATTCCGGTGTCGGATGAGGAGATACCGACTGAGGCACGAAGACTGTCCCAACCGAACTAAAATTGTCTTCAGTTCGATTGTATCCAAGGCTGAACTTGTTTGATTGACCAAGACCAAGAAGCTTATCCAACTTACTCCTTCCTGATGAAAATCGCTGTAAGTCATCCTTGAGTTGGAGAATGGTCTCTGTCATTTCCAGTTTTTCCTGTCGAGCCTCGCCGTTGAGCTTCAAGAAGTAATTCGCTTTGTTCACCATATCTACATAATTTTTCTCGAGTTGCTCATTGGACTCTTGAAGGGAAACATTTGCTTTTAACAGATTATCCCTTTCCACTTCAAGATCGGTCGAGAGAGAAGTTACCCTTTTTACTTCTTCTTCGAGATCCTGTAATCTCCCTCTCAACCCCTTGTTTTGTTTAGCCAGTTTCTTTGAATCCCGTAAAAGTCTGCGGTAGGCTAAAACAAAATCTTCACCTTCAGAGTTACTTGATTCATCATCCGTTGCAGTTTTTTCAACCCGGGAGGAGTTGGACAATGAATCTGAAGTACTTGCCATTAAGCACATGAAGGGTGAAGATGTGGACGCGTGGAATGCCGTTGCGCTTTCTTCTTCATCACTTGAGGATGACTCATTTGACGTTGAGTTGTCATCCCAGGTGACGACTTGCATCGCTTTCTTCTTCGACGGATTCTTAGTTGGACATTCCGTTGAGATATGGCCGTATCCTCGGCACTTGAAGCATTGGACTTGTCCTTCTGTGCTTTTCTTATCCTTAGAAAAGTTCTCTTGCTTTCTTGACTTGTAACTTGAAATACCCTTGCCTTTCTTCGACTTTCTGAAGGATGGAGTTTTACTTGAATTACCCCTTCGAAAGTTGCGGCAAAACTTCCTTGTCAAGAGAGCGAGCTGCTTCTCAAATTCCTTCATAGATAGGTTATCGTCATCGTCTGAGGAGGATGAATCCGTGTCTTCTTCCTTTGTTGTTTTCAAAGCATAACCTGAAGACTTAGAAGAGGATGCCTTTCCCGAAGAATAGTTAGTAGTAAATATCATTTCATAAGTTTGTAATGAACCAACTAGTTCTTCTACACGTATTTCGTCCGGGTGTTTAATAGTTTCAATGGCTGTAACCTTTGGGCGAAATCGTTCAGGAAGAGTTCTTAAGATCTTTCTTACAACCTTAAATTCTAGAATCTTCTCTCCCAGGTTAGCACATGAGTTTACGATGTCTTGCAATCGTGTATAGTAGTCCGTGAAAGATTCATTTTCTGCCATGAAAATAGAGTCAAATCTGTTCGTAAGCATTTGCAGCTTTTGAATCTTCACGAGGTTAGTTCCCTCATGTGTAACCTGAAGAACATCCCAGATTTCTTTCGCAGTCTCACATGCCGAGACGCGAGAGAATTCAGTTTGAGATAAGGCATTAAAAATAGCATTAATTCCCTTGCCATTGTAAGAAGATGAATCTAACTCTTCCTTGGTCCACTTCGACCTAGGTTTGATGGTGCGAACATCACCAATAATTTCAGTTGGATTAGACCATCCTAATTCAATTGATTGCCACACCCATTCGTCGATGGAAATTAAAAAGGCTTTCATCCGTACTCTCCAGTACGCATAATTTGTTCCATCAAAGAATGGGAGTCTGTTGATGTTTCCACCTTCAACCATTGTTTACAACCCTATTCCCTCTCTGATACCACTTGTTGGGTTATATGTAATAATGGATCTAAATAGGGGAAAAAAACACCTAGAGGGGGGTGAATAGGTGTAAACAATAAACACTCAAAAAATTATTGCGCAATAAAAACCCAATGCGGAAATATAAATGAACACGCAAGATTTTTACGTGGAAAACTCCAAACCGGAGTAAAAAACCACGGGACCGATAACACGGTGAAATCCACTAGAATTAAACACGTACAAGTTGATATACCGTACTCACAGACGACTCAACCTTTTCCATACGCTCCTAGTTGATCTTCTCCGCTCGCTCCGCAACGCGTCTCGAATCCACGATCTGCGTCCAACGCCGAATCCACGGCGTCCAACGTCGAGTCCACGACGTCTGACCGAATCCACGGTCTTCACCAAGTAGCACGCTTCAAATCCACGAACGTACCTCGCTCCGAATCCACGAGAGCGGTTGCACCTTGAATCCACAAGGCCACGCGAGTCCACGCGCCGATTTTGGGGTAAATCGTTGTTTTTGGGTGGTGATGATCCGCCGAATACTTAGATCAAAGATAGATAGGAAATACCATCTAAGTATTCATTAGTTTGATTCAACTCAAGATGTGAGTATGAAAACCTAGAATCAAACTAATCAATATAGATGAAGAAACATAGAGTAATATCTAATGATTTCCTTTCTTCTCTATATGTGGATCTTAGGGCCGTATAAAAGATGACGGCTCCTTTTTCTATTCTGTGGATTTTTTGGATTATTGGATTAACCCTAGAAAAAGAATCATAGGTTCTATTTATAGGTTAGAAACCCTAGGAAGAAGATAAGGATAAAAAACTGTCCGTTTCTGGAAATTTTCACGACGGCGATCCGGATCGGATTAGCTGTGATCCGGATCGTCGTAACGAGTCTGCCAATTCCAGAGAAACAGGGTTCGGGATCCGGATTGTAATCCACGATCCGGATCGTTCATGAATTTCAGCAAATGCCCATGTTCGGGATCCGGATCGAAATGGCTATGATCCGAATCGGATTTGCCAATGAAGAAGTACCCTTCGGGATCCGGATTGGACTATCTGATCCGGATCCTGAACATGTCCCATGTCCAGTTCTTGATTTTTATGCGATAAAAAATTCTTCCAAGTGTTTCTACACTACAAGAAGTATTCGGATCACCAAAAATATTTAGTTAAACTTACCTGATCCTTTTGAATTCTTCTTTCTTGAGATTGAGGTATATGATCCAAACTTCATTCATCTTCAATCTTCAAGACTTAACACTTTCACGAAATGCGCCAAAACAAAATCCGTAACAGTGGCAGTCAGTTCGATTGGGTCGATTGTGCACTTCATGTGCTAGTGGTTGCATACCATTATTTGGTTCTCCCCTTTTGAGCATTTAGATAGAGGCATGGTAGCTGTTGAGAGCCTCCAGCTTTCCTATTTCAATATTTACTGCTTTGGTTATCTTATGCCTCTAGTGGATTTAGTGGGCAGATCGTCGGGCCTGGTGGCGGTACCCACTGAGGACTCCCTTTTTAGGTATAGTTCTCACACCCGTTGGGGGTTTTCCCCCTCCCCTTCTTTTCTCTCCTTTGTTTTGCAGAGTCTTAGCGGGTGCTGCTGATTCTGCGGTTGTTGATCGAGGCGAGGGAGTCGCGTGCTAGATCCCTACCCGTCGTTGGAGAGTAGCGGTACCCCTTTCAGAGGAGATCTTCAGTAGATTAGCTATTTTGTTTTTGTCTCTTTTGAGAGACTGATGTAGTGAGGATATTTTATGTACCGAGAGACTGTACACTGGTGTATTTATTGGACATACCTCCCGGTTGAGTTCAGAGCATGTAGTTGAGGTTATTGTATTATTATTATTTTTGGGAGACAGACATTGTTGTATTATTTCCAGTTGTACAGTGATTGATTTTAGTTATACAGCATATTTTTATTTTTAGCTCTGATATCGGTTTAGCTGTAGTACTTTTCTTGCAGGTAGGACGCTTCGCTTATGCGGGTTGGCATAGGTGGCGGATCTGTTGGCGAGCCCGGGTCGTAGTTTCGACCCCGGGGCGTGACAGATTAGGTTGGTATCAGAGCCTAGGTTGTAGGTCATGGTGCACTTAGAAACCCTAGGCTTTTGGTTTGACCCTTGGTTGACTTCGTGAGAGTCGTGACTTTTAGCGAGAGTCCTGATTGAGTTTTATACCTCTCCCAAGGGACGGGAGGAGTGATTGGCATGTTTATTCTCCTAGGTGATTATGTTGGCTGCAGACAACATAATGCTGTGGAATGGGTGACATGCTTTAGACTTTCGCTGGATTGGGTCGAGCGCTGTTGTGTGTTGTTTTGTGGTTTCGTTGTGGCGAGCTGTGTCTCCCCGACGCTGGGTTGTGACCCGTGTGCATCCTGTCATAGCAGTTGAGCTTGAGCAGTTGGTTTTGGGCCGGATACCCGGATTGAGGTCAGAGAACTCCGGACCCAGATGACTAGATTATCAGAGGCTTATCAGCGGCTGAGTGAGCAGCTGGTCTTGGTGACACAGTTGTCGGGGCACTGAGTAACCCCCTCTGTGCCAATGTTTAGTGTCGAGGCACCGAGGCAGGGTGGATAGTTGATAGCAGAGGAGCTGTGGGACATGATCGATCTACTGAGCCAGATTTGGCTGATGAACCACCCCGACTCGTAAGATTGAGTTTGGAGCCTTTGGAGGCAGAGTCGTGGTTGGTGGTGATGGAGTGATCAATTGAGAGCCTCCCTGTGCCAGAGAGTTTATGTAGTTGTTGAACTGCGCGCTCCAGATTCGAGGGATGAGGCGCATAGGATATATGAGACTGGGAGTGGATTGCACCAGGACACCTTTCAGTTATTCAGTCCCTCCATTGTAGGTTTGGACGCCTCGTTGGAGTAGGCATTGTGTATGGAGCGTGGCGCTGCAGTTCCTTTGGATAGGAGTCTGCCGCTAGAGGTGAGTTCAGGATATTGGCGCTTGGCGCCGGGTGATGGAGGACAGATCGGCCGGCAGAGGCATTTCTGATTTCTTTCTCCAGGATAACGAGTTACCGAGATGCCGGAGATCGGGTGGACCCCAAAGGCAGCATCAGTATCTATATCAGAGTGGCGCAGCGGTAGCGTGGATTTGTTATCTGCGGAGGACCTTATTCGTCGCCTCAATGTGATCAGAGACAGAGGTCGTGCTCCCTCGTGGATAGTCCTGATTTTCAGGCAGATTGAGCGACAACCACTTGCTTTGAGCGGATGAATCTGTGCCGCCCGGTCGGAGGGCGCCACGGTAGTGGATCGAGTGTCGCAGGTGGGATTTCACCACAGTAGTCGGAGTTAGAGCATGTTCCATTCTTGCATAGACTAGAGGCAGATTTGTTACCACGTGCACTAGAGGTACTGGTTCCTGTTGTTGTTGTGCATGTGGTGGAGGCTTTTGGATCATGTCCAGTGCGGCCGAGACCGCGAGTTACCGACAGAATTATTGGAAATTGTAGCAATTCGGTGTTTCGACCATGTGCTTGAGATTGTTTGGCACAATGCCATAGAATGTTTGACTGCGGCGAGAGAGGACTTTGATCTTCGGCGAGGCGGACAAGAGGAGGCTTGCTTGATGAGATTGTGAGAGCACACAGGTTTTAGCGACAGTGTGAGAGGTGCTTACGGCGGCACCGGGACTCAGGGATATCTCTGTTGCCCATGAGATCCCGGGCGTGATTTCACCTTAGTTGTTGGTAATGCCGCCGGTTAGGGAGATAGAGATTGCGTTTGACGTGGTTCGGGGAACCGCGCCACCCTCGACAGCACCTCATTGGATATCGCCTGTAGAGCTGAGAGAGCTGATGGCGCAGTTGCAGGATCTGATGGATCGAGGGGTCTGTTTGACCTAGTGCCACGCCGTTGATATACCGTGGTGATGCCACGCCGTTGGTATACGGTGGTGATGCCACGTCGTTGATACATGACTGTGAGGGTCCTTTTATGGTTCGAGTGTAGACAGGTCCGGGCGGTATCTAGGACCTTTTGATGGAGTTATACTCCGGCAGTTAGTGTATGATGCGAGTACCTACTTGGAATTAGACAGCCGAGGACTTCGTCTAGATGGCGTTCAGGACACGGCAGGGGCATTTTGAGTTAATAGCGGGGCCCAATGGAATGACGAATGCCCCGTTGACTTCAAGATTTGAGGAATTGTATGTCCTAGTTGTGCTTGGACGGACTGGGAGTAGTGTTTCCCGAGGATATTTGATTTACTCCCAGAGCGACTTGGAGTACGAGGAGCACTTTGTGGATGTGCTACCATGCCTGTGTGGATGAAGCTGTATTCCAAGTTATTGAGGTACGAGTTTTAGCTCCAAGTGCATGCCTTCTTGGGTCACCTTATTCTAGCCATTGGAGCGGCGGTGGAATCCGACCAAATGGATGTTATTCGTGTTTGGCTGAAACCAACATTTATCCTTGAGGTGAGGAGCTTCTTAGACTTGGCAGTGCCGGGAGAGCATGGGCAATGGATAATGAGACTGATGCCAGCGCCAATGCTAGTGTTTCCAGTGTTGGGAGATGGATTTGCGTGCTTTAGTGATGCCTCCCATTGTGGCTGTAGAGTTACCGTGGGTAGATTTTCGGTCCACGCTTCATTAGTCCAACCTTATGAGTATTGTGGCAGGACGAACCGCTGTTTTGCAGGCAGCTTGGATCCCACAGTTGAGCCTTTCAGTACGCCTTTTATTTCCAGCTTTGATTGATATACCTGGGCGTAGGCCATGCCTGCTTGGCTATCGGTGTTGATTACTCAGCATTTTCGTTCTACACCGTGTGATAGATCAAGATTTCAGCTTCAATTTACAGTTTCTGCCATGCGGCGCCAGTGGAGACTACAGCTTTCATCATCTTGAGTGGAATGTACGCGGATTGTCGTTGATGGTTCGGACTTCTGACCGCGAGTTTGGGCATCAGCAATATAATCGCCTTTCGAGCTAGTTTTCAGCCCCGTTCACCAACGGTTTGGTCACTGTAAGGGTGCTCTTTACTTGATGAAAGATCGACTTCGACCCGTGGATCCGTTGGGGTTATGTTGACGTGTTGAGTGACCAACTGTGGCACGAGTTTGTATCTCCGGAGGATCCCTTTTGAGGGTAGCCTGCAGTTGAGCAGTCCATGTTACGGATTTTGAGTTGGCGTAGTTTCGTGAAAGTTTCAAGTCTTGAAGATTGAAGGTGAAGAAAGTTGGATCATTTAACTCAATCTCAAGAAAGAAGAATTCAAAAGGATCAGGTATGTTTAACTAAAGATTTTGTGTGATCCGAATACTTCTCGTAGTGTAGAAACACTTGGAAGAATTTTTAACTGCATAAAAATCAAAAACTGGTGTTCGGACATGTTCAGGATCCGGATCAGAGCCAGCGATCCGGATCCCGAAGGTTGTTGTTTCATACATTACTTCAATCCGGATCGCAGCATCTCACGATCCGGATCCCGAACGTTGAGTTTTCTGAAATGTATGAACGATCCGGATCAGGCATTCCGATCCGGATCCCGAACGTTTGTTTTCTGGAAACCGTCTTTATTGCTACTGCAATCCGGATCGCCCAAATCCGATCCGGATCGCCGTCCGTCAAAATTCCAGAAATGTTAGGTTTTTGATTCTTATCTCCTTCCTAGGGTTTCTAACCTATAAATAGACCCTATGACTCTCTTTCTAGGGTTAATCCGAATAGCCGTCATTTTCATATATCATTTCATACGGCCCTAGATCCACATATAGAGAAGAAAGGAAATCATTAGAGAATACTCTATGTTTCTTCATCTATATTGATTAGTTTGATTCTAGGTATTCATACTCACATCTTGAGTTGAATCAAACTAATGAATACTTAGATGGTATTTCCGATCTATCTTTGATCTAAGTATTCGGCGGATCATCACCACCAAAAACAACGATTTACCCCAAAAATCGGCGCGTGGATTCACGTGTCCTTGTGGATTCAAGGTTCAACCGCTCTCGTGGATTTGGAGCGAGGCACATTCGTGGATTCGAAGGGTGCTATTGGGTGAAGACCGTGGACTCGGTCGGACGTCGTGGATTCGACGTTGGACGCCGTGGATTCGGCGTTGGGCGCAGATCGTGGATTCGAGAAGCGTCGCGGAGCGAGCGGAGAAGATCCTCTAGGAGCGTATGGAAAAGGTTGAGTCGTAAGTGTGTACGGTAAATCACCTTGTACGTGTTTTAATTCTAGTGGATTTCTGCCGTGTTATCGGTCCCGTGGTTTTTTACTCCGGTGATGGAGTTTTCCACGTAAAAATCTTGCGAGTTATTTTTTATTTCCGCATTGGGTTTTTATCGCAACGATTTTTGAGTGTTTATACGTTTACACCTATTCACCCCCCTCTAGGTGTTTTTTCCCCTATTTAGATCCTTATTACATATAACCCAACAAGTGGTATCAGAGCGGGAATAGGGTTGTAAACAATGGTTGAAGGTGGAAACATCAACCGACCCCCGTTCTTCGATGGAACAAATTATGCGTACTGGAAAGTGCGGATGAAAGCCTTTTTAGTTTCCATCGACGAACGGGTGTGGCAATCAATTGAATTAGGATGGTCTAATCCAACTGAATTTATTGGTGATGTCCACACCTTAAAACCTAGGTCGAAATGGACCAAGGAAGAGTTAGACTCATCTTCTTACAATGGCAAGGGAATTAATGCTATTTTTAATGCCTTATCTCAAACTGAGTTCTCTCGCGTCTCAGCATGTGAGACTGCGAAAGAAATCTGGGATGTTCTTCAGGTTACACATGAGGGAACTAACCTCGTGAAGATTCAGAAACTGCAAATGCTTACGAGCAAGTTTGACTCTATCTTGATGGCAGAAAATGAATCTTTCACGGACTACTATACACGATTGCAAGATATCGTAAACTCATGTGCTAACCTGGGAGAGAAGATTCCAGAATTTAAGATTGTAAGAAAGATCTTAAGAACTCTTCCTGAACGATTTCGCCCAAAGGTTACTGCCATTGAAACTATTAAACACCCGGACGAAATACGTGTAGAAGAATTAGTTGGTTCATTACAAACTTATGAAATGACATTTACTACTAACAATTCTTCTGGAAAAGCATCCTCTTCTAAGTCTTCAGGTTATGCGTTGAAAACAACTAAGGAAGAAGACGCGGATACATCCTCCTCAGACGATGACGAGAACCTTTCTATGGAGGAATTTGAGAAGCAGCTCGCTCTCTTGACAAGGAAGTTTCGCCGCAACTTTCGAAGGGGTAATTCAAGTAAATCTCCTTCCTTCGGAAAGTCAATCAAAGGCAAGGGTACTTCAAGTTACAAGTCAAGAAAGCAAGAGAACTTTTCAAAGGATAAGAAAAGTTCAGAGGGACAACTACAATGCTTCAAATGTCGAGGCTACGGCCACATTGCAACGGAGTGTCCCAACAAGTATCCGGCAAAGAAGAAGGCGATGCAAGTCGTCACTTGGGATGACAACTCAACGTCAAATGAGTTGTCTTCAAGTGATGAAGAAAAGAGCTCCACGGCATTCCACGCGTCCATATCTTCACCCTTCATGTGCTTTATGGCAAGTACATCCGAGTCGTTGTCCAACTCCACTGTTGAAAAGATTGCAACGGACAATGAATCGGATGATTCGGAAGGTGAAGATTTTGCTTTAGCCTACCACAGACTTTTGCGGGATTCAAAGAAAGTGGCTAAGCAAAACAAGAGTTTGAGAGGGAGAGTGCATGATCTCGAAGAAGAAGCAAAAAGAGCAACTTCTCTCTCAAACGCTCTTGAAGTGGAAAGGGATAATCTGATAAAAGAAAATGTTTCCCTTCAAGAGTCCAATGAGCAACTCGAGAAGAATTATATAGATATGGTAAACAAAGCAAATTACTTCTTGAAGCTCTACGGCGAGGCCCGACGGGAAAGATTGGAAATGACAGAGACCATTCTCCAACTTAAGGATGACTTACAGCAATTTTCTTTTGGAAGGAGTAAGTTGGATAAACTTCTTGGTCTTGGTCAAACAAACAAGTTCGGCCTCTGTGACGCCCCACCCAATTCCCAGGAGGTCACCCATCCTAGAACTACTCTAGCTCTAGCACGCTTAACTCTCATGTTCCTCTTGGATTTTGCTACTATCCAAAATGCTATAGCCGGGTTAGAGATTTAGTCCTATTATATCATTTATATAGAGGACTAATCCAAATTCCGGGGGTGTCACATTCTTCCCCCCTTTAAGCCCTGACGTCCACGTCAGGCTCAAGCACACTCACAAGCACCAGGCGATGTGAGAATCGTCTCGCTAGCCTTAGCCGGCCTTGTGAGGAGCTGCACTCCACTCACAACGGTCATTAGCCGGGGAGCCTCGCTCTACCCGCTATATAACCCTGGCTCAGCCGAGACTCATCTCACATTTCCGGCTGGTGAATGGCTCTGATACCAACTGTGACGCCCCACCCACTTCCCAGGGGGTCACCCATCCTAGAACTACTCTAGCTCTAGCACGCTTAACTCTCATGTTCCTCTTGGATTTTGCTACCATCCAAAATGCTATAGCCGGGTTAGAGATTTAGTCCTATTATATCATTTATATAGAGGACTAATCCAAATTCCGGGGGTGTCACAGCCTCGGATACAATCGAACTGAAGACAATTTTAGTTCGGTTGGGACAGTCTTTGTGCCTCAGTCGGTATCTCCTCCTCCGACACCGGAATTCACGACAACCAACGACGACAAGCCTACTTCATCCTCTTCGGAATCATCATGCACAAAGGTATGTTTTCGTTGTAATTTTGCAGGGCACATTGAAAGAAATTGCAAGATTGGAGCTCAAAGATCAAATCAACCACATCTTGCAACTGCTACCAATAAGTTCACTCCCCGGAATTCAAAGAAGGATTTTCCTAAAGAAAAGGACATTGGTAGTACTTCAAACAAGACGATGACAAAAGAAAAAGACCAATCATGCAAGACGTCTTCATCAAGGAAAACTTCTCAACCATTGCCAACATACTCCAAAACTCAAAGGTTTGGGTATGCAAAGGTGAAACCCCTCCTTGTCTTTAATCGTTCTACGATTAAATGTTGTGTAGTTTATGTATACTATTTTTCTTTCTTTTGGCCGACCCGTCAACCATCTTTGGGAGGTAAATGGTATATTTTTTTATTGGTTGATGATTTCTCTCGGTATTCTTGGGTAGCATTTTTAAAAGAGAAAGCTGATACTTTTGATTCTTTTCACGAGATTTGCCTTCGTATTATGATTGAAAAGAATGAAAAGATCATTCGTGTTAGAAGTGATAGAGGTGGAGAATTCATTAATTCTAAATTCATTGACTTTTGTACTTCAAACGGTATTAAGCATGAATTCTCTGCACCCTATACACCTCAACAGAATGGTGTTGTCGAGCGCAAGAACAGGGGTGTTCAAGAGATGGCGCGTGTGATGCTTCATAGCCGGAATTTACCGCTACATTTTTGGGCTGAAGCTGTGAACACCGCTGTCTATGTCATTAATCGTGTGTTCTTGCGCCCGGGAATGTTAAATACACCATATGAACTATGGTGTGGTAGAAAACCCAACATCAAATATTTTCGCATCTTCAGGAGTCGGTGTTACATTTTACGTGACCGTGAAAATCTTGGAAAGTTTGACTCACGAAGTGACGAAGGGATTTTCTTGGGGTATTCTACTAATAGTAGAGCATATCGAGTATTTAACTTGGAATCTAAGACGATCGTAGAATCTATAAATGTTAAAGTAGATGAAGCTTTTCACTTTGCATCTGAAAAATCTACCCTCGATATTTCTCTAGATGATGATTCTCCTGCTGTTGCATCTTCTCATAATAATACTTCCAATATTAATGATGCATCTAATGGTTCTTCAAGTTATCTAATGTGCAGGAATCTTCTCATATATCTCCGAGTACTCCGTTTCAACAAACGCTACGAATCTCCAAGGATCATCCGGAATCGAATATTATTGGAGATCCACAAGAAGGAGTCAAAACTCGGAGGCAGTTGGTTTGTGGATTCGCTTGCTACGTATCTTTAATCGAACCAAAGAACATAGATGAAGCTCTTCAGGATGACTACTGGATTAAAGCAATGCAGGAAGAGCTCCATCAATTTGAGCGAAACAAAGTCTGGGAATTAACGAAGCCTCCAAGCAACATAATGTGATAGGTACCAAATGGATCTTCAAGAACAAGAAAAATGAGGATGGTACTATCATCAGGAACAAGGCACGATTAGTTGCTCAAGGCTACTCTCAAGTAGAAGGTATAGACTTTGACGAAACATTCGCCCCTGTAGCTAGACTCGAGTCCATTCGTATACTGTTTGCTATTGCTTGTCATTTTAAAATCAAATTATTTCAAATGGACGTTAAGAGCGCATTTCTAAATGGGTTTTTAAATGAGGAAGTTTATGTGGCTCAACCGAAAGGTTTTGTAGACCATAAACAACCTAACCATGTTTTTCGTTTGAAAAAGGCTCTTTACGGTCTGAAACAAGCACCGCGAGCATGGTACGAAAGGTTGACAAAGCACCTTTTGGAGAAGGGCTACACTCGAGGGGGAGCTGATAGGACTCTCTTTGTGAAGCATTATCAAAGCAGTTTCATTGTAGCACAAATCTATGTCGATGACATTGTATTTGGCGCAACAAGAGATAATGATGCTTCTAAATTCGCGGAGACCATGGAAAGTGAATTTGAGATGTCCATGATGGGCGAATTGACTTATTTCCTTGGATTGCAAATTAAACAAAATGATGAAGGTATTCACTTGAGTCAATCCAAGTATGCAATGGAGTTGGTTAAAAAGTTTGATCTTGAAAATTCGAAGGATTTTCCGACTCTAATGGGAACTAGCCACAAGGGACTTGGAAGTGAATCACAAAGTGAGAATGTAGACGAGAAACTGTATCGAAGTATGATTGGAAGTCTACTTTACCTCACGGCTAGTCGCCCGGATATATCTTTTGGTGTTGGGATCTGCGCGAGATATCAATCTGCACCAAAGGAGGTTCACCTGAAAGCGGTGAAAGGATCATCCGGTATATCAAAGGATCAATTAATTTCGGAATTTGGTATCCTATGGGAACAAGTTTGGATATTGTTGGATACTCAGATGCCGATTGGGCAGGATCAGTGGATGATCGGAAAGGCACGAGTGGTGCATGCTTCTATCTTGGCCATTGCCTTGTTGCATGGCACAGTAAAAAGCAGAATTGCATAGCACTCTCGACTGCCGAAGCGGAATACATTTCAGCTGGAAGTTGCTCAACTCAACTCATTTGGATGAAAAGCGTATTGAGCGACTTCCGGATTTCAGCATCTTCGGTAACAATTCTTTGTGACAACACAAGTGCAATTAACATTTCTAAAAACCCTGTGTTGCACTCTAGAACAAAACATATTGAACTTAGATATCATTATCTTAGAGAGCTAGTTGAATCAAATACTCTTCAACTTTCATATATTTCAACTGAGGATCAATTAGCTGACATTCTAACAAAACCTTTGGATCAAAAACGTTTTATTCATTTGCGAAAGCAATTGGAATGCTTTCCTTGAAATAAACTTCTTTTTGAAACCTTTGCTTAGGATAGGTTTTGTCTTTGTTTGTTTTGTTCATTATCTATGTCTGTACATAGGACATTAATTGAGCATAGATCATAATTGACTTTAATTGCATCTTTTCGCACATTTAGAAATTTATTATGCTTTCGCCATCATAATATTTCACTGTTGCAATGATCATTATGTTAATTAAATCATCTTCTGAGTGATCAAAGTCAATTTCTCTCTCTCAATGATCTCTTGGTATTGTCATTATCTTATTTGACTGTTTAGTCGAGTATGAAATCGAGATCAATTTTGGTTGAATACTTTATATCTTAAATAATTGATAGCCAATTGAGGGGGGAGTCAAAGAAATGTAAAATGCTCAAAAGATGTGGAAAGAGTTACATCCCAATGAGGAGTGTGAAAACTACCACCACATGGAGGAAAGAGCTACCACCTCGGTCGTCCGAGTATTGTGTGCAGCTACCACATGTATACCAAGCATGGTTGTTCAAATTTTGATTAAGTAAAATGCATGTTGAAATACTTGACTCCGTCAAATTTCAAGGTTGGTATATGGTGGGTTTTTTAAAGAAAGATGCTCAAAGAGCCACTCTCTTCAACAGATTGTCTAGATACATTATCTACTATATTTGGGATTTCAAACATCTATTGATCTTTGTATTTCATTTTCTTTACTGAATTGATGATTTGATAAGGCATTACTCATAAGATCAAGTTAGATGTAATTGAAGGTGTTCAACTTTAAGGGATTTAATTTTTGTAAATTCTCGTTTCATTTTTGGATATTATTGATAGATTTGGCATAATCTAATTCTTGTTGTATGAAACGATGATTTCTGTTTAAAGTTGATACACATTTGTGCTTACAATCTTTTTCTGGTTTTTTCTTGAATTTCTCTGAAATTTTCTAAAGAAAAAGTTGGAGCCGATCCGGATCGGGCAAGATGATCCGGATCCCGAACGCAGGTATTCTTCTGCGGGCTGACGATCCGGATTGGACCTGCCGATCCGGATCCCGAACGCAGTTTCTCACTGCGGGTAGCCGATCCGGATCGCAATCATGAACTGATCCGGATCGCGGCTAGGGTTTTATAAAGAACAAAAGGGTTTTGATTTCTTTTACTCTAATCTTTTGTTCCAAAGTTTCCAGAGCTTCTCTCTCTAGATTTCACCCTTCTTGGAAGCTTTCAAACTCAAGTTCTTCAACTCCAAGTAAGTTTATTGATCAAAATCTCGGTTTTTCACCGTTTTTCTCTTTTCCTCCTCAAACGTGATGAATTTCTTGGATCAACTTTGTTTGTGGATGGTTTTTGATCAAATTTTCTTTTGAAATAAGAACTCTGGGTAGATTAGTTTTGATTATATGCTAGGTATTCTCCTGATTAACGGATTTTTAGGCTTCGATTTCTAAAATTTCGGTTTTAGGGCATATAATAAGGATTTTCGAAAATCATGCAATTGATCTATTTTTAAAAGTCCTTTTGCAAAACTAATTTGATTCTTAGTCTCTCTACATGATTATGATTGTTGGGTACAATTTTTCAAATCTTTGAAATTAACAATTTTTTCATGTGTTCTTGAGTTGTTGCTCACAGGATTTTAATCTTCTTAAGGCACTTGGATCAATGGGGTTCCATGGATCATTCTTTTATTGGTCACTATGGTGCACACTCGGGCCACAAACAAGTTAAAGAGAGCTAAGAAAACACAACAAAGGGTGAGTTTCATGTGATCAGCGACACAGAAGTAGATTGTCACGAGGTAGATTGGACTGAATTGACAGATGATGATGACTCATTGCCTGAACAAAAGGCGTCTGATGGTTCAAAAGGAAAAGCGTCCGATGCATCGAAAGAAAAAGCACCCATGGACAAAGGTAAAGCACCTATGACTGCACCAACCCATCTCGGTGAAAAGGAAACGACTCGCTCGACGGTTTGGCGAGCACGAGGTTTCATGTCTAACGAACCGATTATTCCGGATTCTCCACCTCGGGAGGAACAAGTGTTCGTTAATGCGGATCGCCTAAGGGCATTTGAGAATCGTGAATGCATTGGTGAGAGGCATGTCAATATTGAGGCTCTACGAGATCACTCCCCTGAGTTTGGCGGTTCTGATTGAACAAGCAAATCTTATTCAAGTTTGTCGTTTTCCAGAAGTGCTTGGATACTGTCTGCATCTTGTAAGGGCCTTCTATACAAATGCACGTCACCTTCGAGAAATTGAAAACGGTCCCATGGAATTTTACACGAACATCCAATGCACAAGATTCAAAATTACTCCACAATTGATTGGCGAGGTTTTGGGAATGCCTGCCAGCAAGACAGGGGTTAATTACTTGAAGGGGAAGGTTTTGACGAACACTTTGTGGCAAATGGTTATAAAGGGAATTTGTTTGGAAGGAACACAATCAACGGAGAAATCGATCAGATCCAAAGAACTTCGTCTTGAGTATCGATTTCTAAACTTCATCACTTGTACAATATCCTTCCAAATATGCAGACGAAAGTCTTGAGATGGGATCGAATGTTATTTTTGTATCTCTTAGGACATCCGTCTGAGGCAATGGGATTGAATATCAACATTCCATACATTATTTGGAATAGAATGACAAGATATGTTGAGCACCCTCATCCCACAGAAAGAATTCCATTTCCACTGATTATAATGAGGATCTTGAAGAAATTTCAGGTAGATATTACTTCACCGACTTATCATCAATGTTTGGGTATGATCGATGAGTCCACCGTTGTGAAGTCACTTCACAAATTGCCCCACGTCACTCCAGTCCCTCCATGCGGAACGAAACCTAGTAGCGGCACTTCCGCCATCACCATCACAACCAGCACCCACACCAGCGGATGAAGCATCAGTCTCATCCATCTACAAAGAACAACAACGATTATCTGTTGAGCAGGAACAGATTTCGAAGGCACAGACGAGAATTTCCAATGAGCTGGAGCTCATCACGGCAGCTCATATTACCATAACTAAGAAGGTCAATTCTATGAACAAGCTGGTGAAAAAGATGTTCTCAAAGATGGGCTGCACGAGCTCTGAAGACTCCGAATCTGATGACTGATTCCTTTCTTTTTATTCTTTTGCAGATTTTTAACCTTTTCCTGTGCAGGTTTTTCAGTTTTTAGGACTTACTCTTAGTTCTAGTTCTTATATTTCGGAACATTTTCTATGAAATTTTAACTCTCCTTCAATTTTTGGTAATTTTGGCTTTGTTTGTGACAAAAAGGGGGAGAGAGTTTAGAGAACTTGAACAATGATAATGTGAAATTTTGTATACATCAAGGTACAATGACGAACAATGATGCTCGCATCAAGGTACAATGATGAACAATGCTGATGTGAAAATTATTGTATACATCAGGTAAGTATCACTTCAACTTTGGTTTTTATCTAGTGATTGGTTGCATGTCTCCACTAACTATTCGACAATATTGGGCATGTAATATGACTAACAAGTTGATGTTGGACTAACATTTTATGACATTTGGTTTTTGATTGCATAGAAGATATGTTGGTTTTTGACTATGATTCTCTTACATATCTGAATTCTCAAATGTCATGATGATCAGATAAACTCTATCTCTGTACTAGGTTTTGAATGCTAAATATTCTTGAGGTATCTAACGATCTCTTTTGTCAAGAATGATTTCTTTGTGCAGAGAGTACAGATGTCTAAGTCTAGAGTCTGTTTTAGGAGTTTATCTCATGTTTTTAAATTTTTGGATCTCCATTGTAAATTTTTGTTGTATGGTGATAGCAACAAAAATATCTTTTAAATTTTCTTTAGTGGATCTGTGTTTTGTCACGAAACCGCCAAAGGGGGAGATTGTTACGGATTTGAGTTGGCGTAGTTTCGTGAAAGTTTCAAGTCTTGAAGATTGAAGGTGAAGAAAAGTTGGATCATTTAACTCAATCTCAAGAAAGAAGAATTCAAAAGGATCAGGTATGTTAACTAAAGATTTTGTGTAATCCGAATACTTCTCGTAGTGTAGAAACACTTGGAAGAATTTCAACAATAAAAATCAAAAAATGGTGTTCGGACATGTTCAGGATCCGGATCAGAGCCATCGATCGGATCCCGAAGGTTGTTTGTTTCATACATTACTTCAATCCGGATCGCAGCATCTCACGATCCGGATCCCGAACGTTGAGTTTTCTGAAATGGTAGAACGATCCGGATCAGGCATTCCGATCCGGATCCCGAACGTTTGTTTTCTGGAAACCGTCTTTATTGCCTACTGCAATCCGGATCGCCCAAATCCGATCCGGATCGCCGTCCGTCAAAATTCCAGAAAGTTAGGTTTTGATTCTTATCTTTCCTAGGGTTTCTAACCTATAAATAGACCCTATGACCCTCTTGTCTAGGGGTTAATCCGAATAGCCGTTCATTTTCATATATCATTCATACGGCCCTAGATCCACATATAGAGAAGAAAGAAATCATTAGAGGATACTCTATGTTTCTTCATCTATATTGATTAGTTTGATTCTAGGTATTCATACTCACATCTTGAGTGAATCAAACTAATGAATACTTAGATGGTATTTCCGATCTATCTTTGATCTAAGTATTCGGCGGATCATCACCACAAAACAACGATTTACCCTAAAAATCGGCGGTGGATTCGCTTTGTCCTTGTGGATTCAAGGTTCAACCGCTCTCGTGGATTCGGAGAGAAGCACATTCGTGGATTCGAAGGGTGCTATTGGGTGAAGACCGTGGACTCGGTCGGACGTCGTGGATTCGACGTTGGGACGCCGTGGATTCGGCGTTGGGCGCAGATCGTGGATTCGAGAAGCGTCGCGGAGCGAGCGGAGAAGACCTCTAGGAGCGTATGGAAAAAGGTTGAGTCGTAAGTGTGTACGGTAAATCACCTTGTACGTGTTTTAATTCTAGTGGATTTCTGCCGTGTTATCGGTCCCGTGGGTTTTTACTCCGGTGATGGAGTTTTCCACGTAAAAAATCTTGCGAGTATTTTTTATTTCCGCATTGGGTTTTTATCGCAACGATTTTGAGTGTTTATACGTTTACACCTATTCACCCCCCTCTAGGTGTTTTTTCCCCTATTTAGATCCTTATTACAATAAAACCAACAGTCCACTCGGGTGGGTTTGGGTCATGGTAGTGACTGAGTGAAGACCCCAGCCTATTGGATTCTTTCCTTATGGATAAAAGTGTGGGTTATACTTAGGGTGGCCTGGCTGAGTGACACAGGAGTGGTTTTGCGCGAGCTTGCACTAGTGGTTATTTCCGTTTCCTCCAGCCTTTTTATTGGAGCCCCTTTGGTATTTCAGTCTCAGCTCAGGAGTGGTGTTTTTGGCTCCCTCGCCCAGTGATTAACCGCACCTTGAGACTACGAGGTTTGGAGTACGAGGACGCCCGTTGCGAATTTGGCTCGTGAGTGGAGGAATTGCGCAATAGGGCTATGCCGTACGGATGTTGCGTTATGTTGTTGAGGAGTAACACGGGGAGTGAGTGATGACTTAGGAGCGATGATGATGATGTTGAATACTACCCTTGGTGTTTGTCACTCCTGGTAGGAATCGAGCTAGTTCGAGGACGAAACTCTCTAGGTGGGGGAGGAGGTGAGGGACCCGGATCCCCACGACGGATACTGGTTGACCAGCAGGATCCCGGGCCTATGGGAGTTTTGTCAGTGGTATTTGGGCACCAATTGGACACAAGTGATGGGCGCAGTGTGTTAAATGGATCGCGGGGGTGATCGGTGGACTCCATCGGAGCTGCAGAAGTGGTTTGCGCGCAAGGATATTAAATTGGGCATCAGCGCGAAGTTTGGACAAAAGAACATCTTTCCGGA
>CM055075.1:6617261-6701509 GCA_029204045.2 Tillandsia leiboldiana
GGTTGATACACGGATGTGAGGGTCCGTTTATGGTATCTAGGACCTTATGATGGGAGGTGTACTCGGCAGTTGAGTGTATGATGCGAGTACCCACTTGGGCTAGATAGCCGAGGACTTACGGCCAGGTGGCGTTTTGGACGAGGTGGGGGCATTATGAGTGTTAGTGAGGCCAATGGAATGACGATGCCCATGGATTTCAAGATCTGAGGAATAGTAGGTCCCGGTTGTACTTGACGGACTGAGTAGTGTTTTCCCGGTGATATTTGATTTTACTCCCAGAGTGACTGGAGAGTACGAGAGCACTTTGTGGATGTGCTACCATGCCCGTGTGGATGAGCGGTATGCCAAGTTAGGGGGTACAAGTTGTAGCTGCAGAAGCATACCTTCTTGGGTCGCTTTGTTCGAGCCGTCGGGGCGGCGGTGGAACCCGACCTAATGGATGTTATTCAAGTTGACCGAGACCAACTTTCATTTTGAGGTGAGAAGATTCTAGACTTGGCGGTGCCAAGAGAGCATGGCCAATGGATAATGTGACTGGTATTAGCGCCAATGCTAGTGTCCTGTGTTGGGAGATGGACTTGTGTGTTTTAGTGATGCCTCCCATTGTGGCGGTGTAGAGTTACCGTGGGTGGATCTTCGGTCCACACTTTTTAGTCCAACCCTATGAGTGTTGTGGCAGGATGAAACACTGTTTTGCAGGCAGCTGGATTCCACAGTGAGCCTTTCAGTACGTCCTTTATTCCCAGCTTGGATTGTTGTACCTGGGCGTAGGCCATGCCTGCTGGCTATCAGTTCTGATTACTCAGCATCTTGAGTGGGATTTTCGCGGATCGTTGTTGCTGGTTTGGGATTTTGACCGCGACGTTTGAGCCTCCGCATTTGATCGCCTTTCGAGCCAGTTTCCCTCCCGTCACTGACGGTTTTGTCCCCGTCAGGGCATCCTTCGACCGTGGATCTGTGGAGTTATGTTGGTTGTTGAGTGTCCCAACCGTGGCTTGAGATTGTGTCTCTTGAGGATCCCTTTTGAGGGTAGCTCGTGGTTGAGTAGGCCACTCGGGTGATTTTGGATCGGAAGTAACGTCGAGTGAAGACCCCAGCTTATTGGATCTTTTCCTCATAGGATGATCTGTGGGTATACTTCGGGTCACCTTGGTTGAGATTTACACCAGGATGTGGTTTGGTGCGTGTTGCACCGATGGTTATTCTGTTTTCCCCCAGCTTTTGATGGAGCCTCTGTGTGGTTTACGTCTCAGCTCAGGTGTTTTATTTTTTGGATCCCTCGCCGTGATTGACTTGTCTATGAGATCTGTGATTGTTGGAGTACGAGGAACGCCCGTTGCGGATTCTGGCTCGAGAGATGAGGAATCGCGCAATCGGGCCATGCCGTACTGGGTATTGGTTGTTATTGGGGAGTGATCACGGGGAGTGTGTGGTGTGTGGGGAGCTGGAGGCGTGATTTGATGGATACCTACCCGTGGTATTTGTGACTCCTGGTGGATTGAGCTAGTTTCGAGGACGAAACTTTTCTTAGTGTGGGAGGATGTGAGGACCTGGATCCCCACGACGAGATTACTGGATCATCTACAGCTCCCGGAGGCCTATGTGGCGTGTTGGTGGGATTTGTGCCCCAATTGGACATTAGTGTTGGGCTCAGTGTTAAATGGATCACGTGGGTGATGGCGGACTCCGTCGGAGTTCCAGAAGTGGTTTCGCGCGCCAAGGATATTTAAATTGGACTCAGTGCGAAGTTTGGACCAAGGATTCCTTCGGATGCCTTCGGCAAATTTTGGAGTTGGAATTTGGCGAAATGGACATCAAATTCGGATTCAGCGCGCGAAAACGGTTAAAACGGACTACCCACTTGTCATTTTTGAGCTTCGGGTACTGTTCACGCCGGAACAGTGTTTCCGGGCGGCGGGCGGCAGCGGCGGAGCGGCCGCAGGCAGCGCGGCGGACGGGGGCGCGGGCCGCCCGGTCCACGCGGCAGGCGTGCGCCGGGGGCGGGGGACGCGTGGCGGCTCGGGAGTGGGCCGGTCCGCGGGGCGCGCGGTCTACGGGGGAGTGCGGGGCGCACGGGTGGACCGGGGGTGACACGTGGCATCACCCTAGAGGTGGGTTCACGGCGGATGGTCTACGCAGTTTTCGGGATGGCTCATGGTTTACGGTGCACCGGGCTTGGACGTGGCAGGTTTGCATTGGTTCGGTCACACATGATTGCGTGCACCGGGTTCACTAGGCAGAGGCTTGACACGTGGCATTCTCCTATTGTGGGGCTACTGTGCGCGGCAGGGTGGCAGGCGGCCTGGCGTCAGGCGGCACGTGGGCGCGGCAGGCGGGCGTTGACCGGGATGGTGCGTGCCACGGGTCGTCCGTGCCGCGGTGGCCACGTGGCGCGACGCGTGCGGCTGGTTCGGCTGTTGCCTGTTTGGCGGGCGACGTGGAGGCCCAGGAAGGTTTCGGGCTGCTACAGTGATCTTTCGGGCTGCTACAGTACGCGCCCGAAAGTTCCCAGCGCCCGGAAACGGGGACATGTTGGGTATTAAGTGATTTGTTTTTCCCAGCTTATATAGAGGCCGAGTTCTTTTGCAAGAGAGCTTCTTCTCCGCGCGGAATTTCACTGTGCAACCTTCACAAGAAATCTTCCTCTCCCTGTGGCGATTCCATCTGCAGATTTCCAGATTTTTCAGCGGCACGCATCCCGAGGTTACCATTTTTACGGCGCGGCGCGACGCTCGTTCGTTTGTGTTCTTCTTCGTCGCATTTCGGTGCGAGGACTCCCCCGGCTTACTCCGACCTCCGAATGAGGCGATTCTTGCGCCGTTGGCTTCACGACAGGTAGGGCTATGTTTGCCATGTTTACTGGCTTTTCCCATTCCGAGCTTTTCATGGGTCTTTCGGATCATCTTGTAACCCCTTTTTCTGGGCGGAGTTTTGGGACAGCGGTGCGGTATTTTGGCGATATCTTCGCGCACAGGCCTCGGATTGGGGCGATTCAAGAGGCGATTTGCATCTACACATCACGAGGAATATGCCCAAATTTTCTTGGAATTTTCTGAATATTTCTCGAAGGTGAAGATTATCTGTGAACAGTATTTGTTGCTACAGTTTTTGAGTGTAGTTTGATTCGGGGTGGTTCCCTTGTCCGAATTGTTTCTCAGTGTAGGAAGCTCGGAATTGGACGTGCAGGTACTCGTTTCGAAGGTATCGACGCGAGGATTACTGTGGTATTTTTATTGGATTTTTCTGGGCACTTGCAGCAGGTGAAATATGCGCGGCTTTGGACTGATTTTCAGATTGTGTATGTTTGGTTGATTTTGGAATAAAAGTGTAATGTTAAGCCTTATTGTTGTACTCAGGGGTGTTTTCAGCTGTTTGGAGCCAAGGCTTGCGCGAATTGTACCGAGGGTGTTTTGTTGGCAGATTTTGGACCGCGGGCGTCTACCCACTTCACCGACTTCAGGTTTGCCTGGGGTTAAGCGCTTCAGGTGGGTGAGCTTATTATCAGTAATTGTTTAAGGCAATGTTTATGTTGTGGCAAGTATAAGTCCACTTGTGGGGATGTCACCTCTCTATGACTGATGCATGCATGTTTAGGATACATGGTTTATGTTGGTAAGTAGGTAAGCTTGTTAATGATATTGGTATAAATGTTTGCAAGAATAGTATGTATGAGGTATACTGAGGACTTGCATGACTTGGACATCTATGTGATGATTAGTGTAAGCTTACCTAGGATAATGTTACCCTATGAGATTATGTAACATGCCATGTTAGCACATAGCCTTTCTTGTGATGGATTATGCTTTGGGACAGGATCTCGTAGCTATGTGCGGATTTGTACTCTGAGGAGTTATCATGATCATTCTGTTGATGAACCCTGAATTGTGGACAGATCTAGTTTTGGGATTCCGGCATGTTGTTTATTCCTAAAAGAACTATTATTATGCTTTACCCCCTTTTATTTCCTTGAGGACAATTGCATGCTTGTATGGTCATGTAGTTAGGCCATCTTTTACTGCTGCACTATTTATGGGAACTTGACTTAGGAGAAACCATGCTTTTCCTTTCTTCGCTTTTGCTAGTCAAGTGTTCAGTGCTGCTCGGGTTCGAGCAGGGGTCTGGATGGGGTAGTCAGGACTTCGTGTCTGGGACAGGTTGGTTTAGTTGTGGGCTTTGCGGCAACCGCGGATATTGGGCGGTTGACCGGATGTTTCTCTATGCACCTGATTGGGTATCAGTTTCTTTAGTGGATGGAGTTTCCCACTTATCGTTTAGTGCACCCGATTGAGGTCGGGTCTTTCCTTAGTGGTTGAGCTTTCCCACTCTTATCAGAGTCGTGATCTAGTCCTGCGACATTGAGACACTTGACAGAGATACTTGTTACTGAGATGTACTTTACTCGTGTGGGTCGCTCCCCTCGAGTGCCACTCCGGAGGTAGGCTTGACCGAGCCGTGTGCCGGTCTGTTACTTATATTTTTGACCGAGCCGTGTGCCGGTCCGTTACATATCTTGAGATCGAGCCGTGTGCCGATCAGTTACTGAGTTCGACAGCAGAGCAGGCAGTACCGGGTGTCATACCGGTTCATTTGATTGGGTTTATTTCGGTCAGATACTTTTATTGTTACACTCGTGCCTGGGGGCCGGGTGTAGACTGGTAGTTGAGTTTAGATCAGTGATAGTATTGTTGAGAGCCGTCTGGTTGGCGGTGGTCCCGTGTTGTTGCGAGTACTTTGACCGCTGTGTGAGAGGTTGAGCGTCATGATTCTATCCGTCTGTGAGGGAGCGTGGATTTTCACCATAGCCTGCATGTTTCTCTACTCGATAGCGAGCTTGTCCGTTTGGACGCCCTACGTAATTCCTGCCCGTCAGCGGGAGGTGGTTGTAGGGGGGCGCAGGTTTGACTGGACCAGATGTGGCAGTCAGTTCGATTGGGTCGGTGGTGCACTTCATGTGCTAGTGGTTGCATACCACTGTTTGGTTCTCCCCCTTTTAGCCTTTAGTTAGGGGCAGGATAGCTGTTGAGAGTTTCCAGCGTACTCATTTCAGTCTTATGACTTGGGTCAGTTTTTGTCTCTTGAGGACTTGGTGGGCAGACCGTCGGGTCTGGCGGTGGTACCCACTGAGAACTCCCTTTTTGGTGTAGTTCTCACACCCTTTGGGGGTTTCCCCCCTCTTTTTCTCTCCTCTCCTTTGTTTTGCAGAGTCTTAGCAGGTGTTGCCGACTCTGTGGTTGTTGATCGTGGCGAGGGAGTCGCGAGCTAGATCCCTACCCGGCGTTGGAGAGTAGCGGTACCCTTCTGAGGAGATCATCAGTAGATTAGCTGTTTCTTTTTCCTCTTTTGAGAGACTATTGTAGTGAGGATATTTTGTATTGAGAGACTGTACACTGTTGTATATATATATTGGAGTTACCTCCCGGTTGGGTTTAGAGCTTGTACTCGAGGATTTGTATTATTATTATTTTGGGAGGCAGACAGTGTTGTTTATTTCCAGTTGTACAGTGATTGATTTTAGTTACAGCAGATTTTTATTTACAGCTCTGATATCTGTTTAGTTATAGTACTTTTCTTGCAGGTAGAACGCTTCGCCTATGCAGGTTGGCATAGGTGGCGGATCTGTTGGCGGGCCCGGGTCGCAGTTTCGACCCTGGGGCGTGACATAAGCATTGTTTCTATTCTTGTTGTTTATTTTCTAAACAGATTTTTGGGCTTCGATTTCAGAAATTTCGGTTTTAGGGCAAATTTTGGAATTTTTCAAGATATGAGAAATTGATCTATTTTCTCAATTCTTTTTGCAAAATTGTCTTGATTCTAGCTTCTACATGTGATAAGGATTGTTTGGATATAAGTTTTTAAATTTTTGGAATTAAACAATTTTTTCCATGTTTCGGAGTTCTTGCTCACAGGACCAAACTTTTAAAATTCTGGCAATAATGGTGTTTGGCTGGATTATTGTGTTCATAACTGCTCTAGTCAGCACTCGTGTGACCAACAAATTGAAGCGAGCAAGAAAAGATAAGGGAGAACCAGAGCTTGTGCTATTGGACGATTCGGAAACTGAATTAGATGAGTGGGAGCAGTTGACTGAAGCCGCAGCCAAGGCTTCGTCTGCGTCGAAGGGCGCCCCAGCTTCTACGAGAGCGAAGACTCCTCCTACTGCAGCTGAGAAAGAGAGGGAGATCTCGTGGAATTGAGATCGAAGAACCTCTTGTGAGCGAATAACCTCCTGTTGCAGAGGATGTTGTTCACATCAATTCTGAATGGATGAAAGCTTTTGAAAACCGAGAGTGTATCGGTGAACGACATGTAAATGTCGTGGCCCTTCGGGATCATTCAGCGACTTTTGGACGTCTTTTTAATAAAATCGGTCTATCTCCGATTTGCAAGTTCCCCGAAACAACAGGTTATTGTATTCATCTTATCAGAACCTTTTATCTGTGTGCTAATAAGCTTCAGGACAATCAAGGCGGACCAATGGAATTTCGAACAACAGTCCGAAACACTCATTTGATAATAACTCCACAATTAATTGGAGAAGTAATTGGAATGAAAGCTCAGCTGGATGGAACTCACTATATGAAAGCTCTAATTTTGACGACAACGCTTTGGAGAGTGGTCGTGGATGGAATTTGCATGCCCGATACTAGTTCAACTGGAAATTCAGTATTTTCAAAGAAACTTCGACCTAAGTATCGGTTCTTGAATTTTATTGTATGTTACAATATCTTACCAAATATGCAAACTAAAGTCCTAAGATGGGATCGAATGTTATTTTTGTATCTATTGGGACATCTATCCGCCGCGGAGGACTTGAATATCAATATTCCTTATCTCATTTGGTCGAGGATGTCGAGATATGTGGAGCATCCACATCCAACGTAGCGACTTCCATTCCCAATGATTATTATGCGGATTTTACGAAAATTTGACGTCGACATTCGATCGTCAAGCTACATGCATAGTTTGGGAACCATCAATGACTCAACAATTGTGAAGTCACTCCCCCAAGAAACCAGATGACACCCCGACACCTCCTCGCGGCAAGCGACCATCTACCTCAGCACCAACAATAGCAGCACCAGCAACAGCAGCAACAGCTTCAGGTCTTGGACCTTTCGATACCTCAAAGGATGAAGCCTCTGTGACATCAATTTATCGGGAGCAACAACGCTTATCTTCAGAACAAGAGAGAATTTCAATTGAACAAGGTCAAATTTCTTCGGACCTTGCACGTATAACAGCCACCCAACTAGAATTGAAGAAGAAATACAAGTTCTTGACGAAACTTGTAAAGAAGATCATTGCAAAGTTGGGTTGCAGCAGTTCTGAAGAATTAGATTCAGGACGAGATTTTATTTTTTCCTTTAGTTTCATTTCATTTTTGACAGTTTCTCTTTTGCAAATTTTTTTTGGTTATCTGAACTTTGCAATTCCTCCTTACATTTTGTTTGGAAAGTTGTGTGACAAAAAGGGGGAGAGAAAACTGAGAACTGAGAACAAGTAAGATGAGACTTGAATGACTACCTGACTAACTACTAACTATTTGTGTTTGTAATATTCTAACTTTTACCAAGTTGGTAGATAGGACAAGAACAAGTGACAGGTAGGTATAATAGGTAGGTATCAATATCTTAACTTTTGTGAACTTTGGACTATGACATTTAGAATTTTATTGATATATGATATGTGAGTCTTTGATTGACTACTTTCATACATATCTGATTAAATAATGTCATAAGTTACATGAGTATAAACTCTATCTCTCTGATTGCTTATTGAAGTTTTAAATTCTTGAGGTATCTAATGATTTATTTTGTCAAGAATTGTTTCTTTTGCAGAGAGTACAAGCGTCTAAGTCTAGAGTTTGTCCTAGGAGTTTATCTCTTATATTTACTTTTATTTGGACCATTCATGTGAATTTTTGTTGTATGGTGATAGTAAGAAAAATATCTTTTTGTTTATTTAAAGTGGATTACATGTTTAGTCACGAAACCGCCAAAGGGGGAGATTGTTAAGGATTTTTGTATTGGAGTATTTCGTAAAGTGTTTTAAGTCTTGAAGATTGAAGTTGAAGAATTGTGGATCACATACATTAATCTTAAGAAGAATTGATTCAAAATGATCAAATATGTTTAACTAAATATTTTTGGTGATCTGAATACATTCTTATAGTTTAGAAACACTTGGAATAATTTTCATTGCATAAAAATTTAAAACTAGACATTTTGAGTGTTCAGGATCCGGATCAGGAGCATCCAGTCCAGACCCCGAACATGGTTTGGTTCATGCGTAATTCTAGTCCGGATCATCCCCTTTCCAGTCCGGACACCGAATCGTGTGTGTGTTGAATCGCATGAATTAGTCCGGATAAGCCAATTTCAGTCCGGACCCCGAACCTGTTTTTTAAAAATGTTCTGTCAAAAGGGGACAGTCCGGATCAGACTTGATCCAGTCCGGATCAGACTTGATCCAGTCCGAACCGCCGAGCGAGAAAATATCAGATAAGATAGTTTTTGATTCTGATCTCTTTCCAAAAGATTTCTAACCTATAAATAAACCATAACATTCATCTTTTAGGGTAATCCCAGTAATCCCAAGAGACGGATAATTCCTAAGATTTCTAGGGTTTCAAAATTCCTATTTATTTTTTAAAAAAGGATCGAAAGGAAAATCCACATATAGAGAAGAAAGGAAAACATGATCTAATTTATGTTTCTTCGTCTATATTGATCAATTTGATTCTAGGTTTTTCAAACTCTCTGTTTCTTGTAGAATCAAATTGATGAATACTTAGATGGTGTTTTCTTGTTTATCTATGATCTAAGTATTCGGAATATTATCACCACCAATAAACAAAACAACGATTTTCGAAAGGACAATCGGCGTGTGGATTCGCGTGGCCTTGTGGATTCAAGGTGCTATTGCTTTCGTGGATTCGGAGCGAGGTGCGTTCGTGTGATCGATTTGTACCAAAATTGGTGAAGACCGTGGATTCGGTTGGACGTCGTGGATTCGGCGTTGGACGCAAATCGTGGATTCGAGGCGCGTTGCGGAGCGAGCGGAGAAGATCTACTCGGAGCGTATGGAAAAAGTTGAGTCGTAGTGTTACGATATATCATCTTGTACGTGTTTAATCTTAGTAGAATTCACCGTGTTATCGGTCCTGTGGTTTTTTACTCCTATGATGGAGTTTTCCACGTAAAATCTTACGTATTTTATTTATTTTCCCGCATTGGGTTATTTTTACGCAACGATTTAGTGATTTTAGTGTTTACACCTATTCACCCCCCCTCTAGGTGGGTTTTCCCCTATTCAGATCCATTATCCAATAACCCACATGACCGCTCTGAGCTAGCGGCCGGTAGTCAGAAGGGTGGAAGGAAGGTGATCTGCTCGCTGGAGCATAAGGTGTAATATCATAACTTTTTGTGTATCGTTTTACCCTCTTGCTAATAAATTACATCTAAGGGAAAATCAAATTATCGAGTTTTCTTAAGTTGACTATAGTGCGGAGCGGGTATTTTTCTGTAATAAAGCTCGAAAAACGATGAACGGCGGTGCAATCGGATCTAAAATCCGACATACGGATCCCCCGGAATGGGGTTTTGAAGGTCGCGGTAACCGTAGTGTGCATCGGAATCCATGCTATAGATCTGGCACGCCTTTCGAGGAGATATGGAATTATCTCATAGGAATAGATAATTATTTTTAATTAATAAATATCCGGATGTGGAATTTATTGTACGTACCAAGAGAGAAATCTGTTTCTCCCGAAAGAAAAGAGAAAAGAAAACCCTAACCGGAGGAAAAAGAACGAGAGAAGAAGAAAGCGGAGGAGTCCGATCGCCTCCGATCAACGGGCCGAAGCCGGAAGTGTGGGCGGATCATCTTCTCCGACGAGATTGCAGTAAGCGAAGTTCTTTTTCGGTTTTCGTTGGGGTTTTTCGTCGTTCCCGTTTTACCGCCGCGGGGCGCCGCCCGCAAGCGACAGCACCCGCGCGGGCAGGTGCCGCGCGGGGCGCCACCCGCAGGCGGCGCGCGCCGCGCGGCCTAGTGACGCGCAGGGCGCCACCCATAGGCAGCAGCACCCGCGCGGGCAGGTGCCGCGCGGGGCGCCACCCGCAGGCGGCGCGCGCCGCGCGGCCTAGTGCCGCGCGGGGCGCCACCCGCAGGCGGCAGCACCCGCGCGGGCAGGTGCCGCGCGGGGCGCCGCCCACAAGCAATGGCACCCACGCGGGCAGGTTCCGCGTGGGGCGCCACCCACAGGCTGCACGCGCCGCGCGGCCTAGTGTCGCCCGGGGCACTGCCCGCAGGCGGCAGCACCCGCGCGGGCAGGTGCCTGACGGGGCACCGCCAGCAGGCGGCAGCACCCGCGTAGGCAGGTGCTGCGCGGGGCGCCACCCACGAGCGTCGCGCGGGGAGCCTGACCGCGCGGCCGAGCCGCATGCGGTGCCTGCGCGACCGCACGGCATGCGGCGCCGCGGGGGAAGGGACTGCGGTCGCGTCGTCCGTCGCACGTCGTTACCCCCGCCGTTGCCGGGTTTTCGTCGTACTCTTGAGTTTTGGACTCCGTTTCTTTACAGAATGCAATTCAGTCTGACTTGTTGCTCTTTTGGAGACTTTCTTAGGTCTGGGTGCCGATTGTGAGCGTGTTTCGGTCCCAGGTGTTCCGGTCAGCACATTTCGAGGTGGGTACTTTAATGTATTCGGTGTATGGTTGTTCCCGTTGTAACTCGTGAAAATAAACTAGATGTACCTTTTGTAAACTGTTTAACCCCATTGCGCGAGAATCCCGCTCTTTTATTTCTAACCGTGGCGACGAATGTCGCGATGCTTTATTACACGCCGATTTCGGCATTTATGCTCATGATTGCTTACACACACACCGGCGTTCTGGCCACCGCACAGAGTGTATTTTTTCGGAAAGATGGTACGTTGACCCGTGTACCCCACAAGGTGACATAGTAGGGACCCCTCGCGGATTACTTAATGTGCTGCACAAGTACCGTGGAGGGGTTGATAGCATCAAGGTGCGAGCAAAGTGTACTTTCGCTGGGGGTCTTTAGATCTCCCGGCATATGTTACGTTTTGATTAAACATGGGATGCGGTGACTCATGAGGGGGGAGTGGAATGCTCTGGTGTATCGGTTTGTTTATTATAGTTTTATAGCATTGTACCTGTTTTCATCTACTTTATTTGTCATTGACTTCCCACACTGTGACAGGTCCGAATAGGGGTGGGAACCGGGACGATGGTGAGACTGCGTTTAGAGGACCTTAGCCGCTTGAGGCTGTAAAATGTCTTATTTACTTTCGGTTATCTCTTTTGCTTTTGGTTAGTAGGTTAATGATTATTTGTTGGTGGAACAATTGTGGATGTTGGGTTGAGATCCTAACTTAGTGGTGATATCTGTTATTGTGTTTATCTTAGACTTGTATGCGGCATGTTTTCAAATAGCAAAATGATTTCGAAAATGTTTTCAAACTAAGTGTCGTGTGGGCACTGCTTTTCAAACCCGTGGATTTATCCTTTCAAGTTATGTTGCCGCCTAAAAGAGATTTTCGAAAACGTTTTTAAAACCGGGTATCGTGTAGACACCGTTTGACAACCTGTGGATTTATCCTTTCAATCTTGTTGTAGTAATTGTGGTTGTGATTATTTGTGATCTCTCCCTTTGGTTTCATCGTGACTACATGGTTAAAGTATGTGTTGTAATTGAAACGTCGTACATGTACAAAGGAGACTCCGTCCGTTTGTGGAGTGAATTTATATATGTGGCGGGTCTGGTGCGCACCGGTGGGCGAGGTTCATTTCAAAAAAAAAAAAAAGATACACGTTTTTCTACTCAATTAGAACCTCCGGGGCGTGACAGATTATATGGTATCAGAGAAAACAACTTTAACCACGGTAGTCAGTGTCCAACATCCACAGAGGACAATGCCACTAGCAACTAACCAACGTGATAACCAAGGTGTAGGTGCATAAAGCGCGAGTGTGTGTGCGGGAAAAAGGGATAGAGCCCCGGAGTGTTCGTAGGTCAAGGTGTTAGACCAATTAAACCTAGGGTTAACACGGTTTCTTTGTGTTCAGTGGAGAATGGCACGGACCAGATCGTCGACTGATGACGCCGGAGCAGGTGTTGCGACCCCGGCAACCACGGAGGGTGAACTACTCCGCCAACAGCTACGAGAGATGGCCGGGCAGTTATCGATCCTCACGGAGCACGTACATCAGTTGACGCAGTAGCAGCCGGCCGTGCCAGTAGAGGGCGCCCGTGTTCCTCCACCCGGACCAACCGCACCTATAACAAGACCGCGGGGACGGATGGCGAGACTGCGGCCGCCCCTCCCCAGACCGCAACTACCGGTGTATCGATGGACCAACCGACGACGCCTTCGGCCACGCCGAATCCAACGGTGTCGGGACTCACACCGGGGGCGACTGCCGGAGACTAGATGAGGGAGGTCGTGATGGCCCCCACTCCCGGGGTGTCTGTCATCGCCGCGGGGGAGGCTTCTACCCAGCGGATTGAACGGGACAGGGTGAGAGCAAACTTGGCGGAATTCAAGAAGCACAACCCACCTATTTTTGAGGGAGAGACAACAGATCCCTAGGTCGTGGAGAAATGGGTAGACACCATGGAGAAACTTTTCGAGGATCTGATGATGCAGGATCACGAGCGAGTCCCCTTGGCAGTTCACTGCCTCGAAGGAAACGCCCGTATATGGTGGAAAATGATGCGCCCGGACCCCTTGAAGGGCAACGCCCTACCATCATGGTCTACGTTCAGAGAGGAGTTGTTCGGGGCATTCTTCTCCAATAGCGTCAAGCAGCAAATGGAGGATGACCTAAAGCACATCGAATAAGGGAACCGGTCCTTTATGGAGTACCAACGAGAATTTGTGAGATTGGCCAATTGTGTCTCCTTTGCCATAAGAGACGAATCTCACAAAGCCCGCCTTTTTGTGGACGGACTGCGGAGCGATATCTTTGAGGTTGTGTAAGCAGCAGATCTTCACACCTTCCAGAAGGTGGTGGACAGGGCCACCATCGTGGAGCGCGGATTTGCGGTTACGCGCGCCCGACGGGAAGACTCCGAGTACAACAGGGATAGAAAGTGACCCCAGTCCTTCTCTGGAGGGGGTTTTTCCAGTAGGAACCGACCCCCTAAGCATCCGAAGTCGCAACATGGGACTAAGAGCACGCCAACAGGTGGTCAAAGGCCAGGGGACAGACCCTGTGTCATCTGCGGTGGAGCACACCGAGTTACCGAATGCGCCAAGAGGCACGATCACTGCTTTCGTTGCAGCAAACCAGGCCACCTTCGTTTCAACTGCCCCTTGAACGTGGGAACAACATCCTCTGTAGCCTCCACCCCATCGCCACAATAGCAGGGGCGGGGAAGAGCTCCCTCGGGACCAACCGTACGCCCCCCACCCACTCGGTAGGAGGGGGAGACGTGACTGCAGTCGGGAGGGAGAATCTACTCAATGAATCACCGGGGGGCGGACCCACCGGAGGACGTGGTGGCAGGTATTACTCTGATTTCTGACTCTCGAGCTAGAACTTTATTTGACACTGGACCATCCCGCTCCTTCGTATCCCGTACCTTCGCCCACGCCCATGTTCTAGAAATGAAACCCCTAAGCAACCTTATGACCGTCCAGACCCCTGGGGGGGCTATTGAGGCGGTTAGCTTTGTGCCCTCCTGCCCGATAAGGTTGGGAAGGCTAGCTTGCCCTTGGGACCTGGTGGTCATTCCGTTGAGAGAGTTTGACATAGTTCTAGGAATGGATTGGCTTACTAAACACCAGGCGGTAATTGACTGTGAGAAACGTCAAGTGCGACTACGGGAATCGGGTCTTCCGGAGAATGTGTACCTGGCATGTAAGAGCACCTTCTTTTCAACCGTCATCTCCGCATCTCGGGCCAGGAGAATGATGGAAGGCGGGTGCGTGGCTTACTTAGCCTCAGTGGACTTGGCGACGTGACCCACCTCTTCGCTCTCCGACATTGTAGTCGTAAGGGATTTTCCAGACGTTTTCCCAACTGAACTTCCGGGGATACCGCCCGAGCGTGAGATCGACTTTTCTATCGAACTCATTCCGGGCACGCAACCCATCACGAAAGCACCGTACAAAATGGCCTTCGCCGAATTGAGGGAACTTAAGGCACAACTGGAAGACCTCCTGGATAAAGGCTTCATCAGACCGAGCGTGTCGCGGTGGGGTGCGCCCATACTTTTCGTAAGGAAGAAAGATGGGAGCTTACGCCTGTGCATAGATTATCGGAAGATAAACAAGGTCACGGTAAAGAATAAGTATACCTTGCCACGGATTGACGACCTGCTCGACCAACTGCAAGGAGCAACGGTGTTCTCGAAGATCGACCTGCAGTCTGGCTACCACCAGCTTAGAATTAGAGGTGAAGATATACCTAAAACTGCCTTTCGGACTCGCTACGGGCACTACGAGTTTACGATAATGCCGTTTGGGCTTACCAACGCCCTAGCGGTATTCATGGACATGATGAATAGGATTTTTAAACCCTTCCTGGACCAATTCGTGGTGGTCTTTATCGACGACATCCTCATATACTCTCGCACAGACAAAGAGCACGAGGAACACTTGCGATTAATCCTCCAGACCCTCCGGGACTAGAAATTGTATGCCAAACTCAAGAAGTGTGAGTTCTGGCTTCGCGAGGTAGACTTTTTGGGGCACATAGTCTCAGCGTCGGGTACTATAGACCCGAGAAAGGTAGAATCCGTGACCAACTGGCCCCGGCCAACAACGGTAACGGAGATCCGAAGTTTCCTAGGACTGGCGGGGTACTAAAGACGCTTCGTGGAAGGTTTCTCAAGGATAGCCACTCCCCTATATCGATTAACCCGGAAAGGGGAGAAATTCATCTGGACGGCTCAATGCCAGAAGAGCTTCGAGGAACTCAAGGACAGATTAACACGGGCGCCAGTGCTCACACTACCGAAGCCCGGAGAGGACTATGTGATCTATTGCGACGCATCACGGAGCGGTCTTGGAAGCGTATTAATGCAACAAGGGGAGGTCATAGCCTACGCATCAAGACATCTCAAGGAATACGAGCAGAACTACCCCACACACGACTTGGAGACACTATCTTTACAGAGCGCACTGCAATGTGTTTTCCGATCACCAGGGCCTTAAGTACTTGTTCACACAAAAGGAGTTGAATTTACGGCAAAGGCGGTGGCTGGAGCTACTGAAAGACTATGATTTGTCTATCCATTACCACCCCGGAAAGGCAAATGTGGTGGCCGACGCCTTAAGCCGGAAGGGGCAGACGGGGGAGTCGACGATGAGCGCCTTTACCCAACAGGATCATCTAATTACGGAGTTCTCGCAATTGAGACTGGAGGTAGTGCCGGCGGATACGGTTACGCAACTCCTGTCCTTAGTGGTTAAGCCTACTTTGATCGAGAGGATCTTGGAAGTCCAGTCAACGGACACACAATTGCAACTTGTGCAGGACAGAATATCTTCGGAACAAGGGGGCGATTTTATGATTGGCTCGGATAATGCAATAAGGTTCTGGGGACGAATTTGTGTGCCCGACGTACGAGAGCCGGCAAAAGAGCTATGCGGATCAGAGGCGACGCGATTTGGAGTTTATGGTAGGGGAGCACGTGTTACTCCGTGCATCCCCATCTAAAGGAACCAGACGTTTCGGCTTGAGAGGGAAACTGAGCACGCGGTATATGGGACCGTTCGAGATCTTGGAGCGCGTGGGCCCGGTGGCATACCGGTTTGTCTTACCGCCAAATCTCGAACGGGTACACAACGTGTTTCATGTCACGATGCTCCGAAAATACCTCCCCGATCCGTCGCACTTCCTCGATGTTTCTGCTATCGAGTTGCGTGAGAACTTGAGCTTCGAGGAAACACCGATACGAATCATGGCGCGTGAAGATAAGAAGCTACGCAACCGAACGATCCCCTACGTGAAGATGCAATGGAGTAACCATGAGGAGCGCGAGGCGACTTGGGAACTGGAGACGAAGATGAGAGAGTGTTTTTCCGATTTGTTTAGCGAGGGTTGAGAATAAGTTTCGGGGACGAAACTTCTTTTAAGGGGCGCGTGGTGTAATATCATGACTTTTTATGTATCGTTTTACCCTCTTGCTAATAAATTACATGTTAGGGAAAATCGAATTATCGAGTTTTCTTAAGTTGACTATCGTGCAGTGCGGGTATTTTTCTGTGATAAAGCTCAAAAAACGATGAACGGCGGTGCAATTGGATCTAAAATCCGACTTACGGATCCCCCGGAATGGGGTTTTGAAAGTCGCGGTAACCGCAGTGTGCATCGGAATCCGTGCTAAAGATCTGGCACGATTTTCGAGAAGATATGGAATTATCTCGTGGCAATAGATAATTATTTTTAATTAATAAATACCCGAATGTGGGATTTATTGTACGTACCAAGAGAGAAATCTGTTTCTCCCGAAAGAAAAGAGAAAAAAAACCCTAACCGGAGGAAAAAGAACGAGAGAAAAAGAAAGCGGAGGAGTCCGATCGCCTCCGATCAACGTGCCGGAGCCGGAAGTGTGGGCGGATCATCTTCTCCGACGAGATCGCGGTAAGCGACGGCACCCGCGCGGATAGGTGCCGCGCGGGGCGCCACCCGCAGGCGGCGCGCGCCGCGCGGCCTAGTGTCGCGTGGGGCACCGCCCGCAGGCGGCAGCACCCGCGCAGGTAGGTGCTGCGCTGGGCAATACCCGGAGGCGGCAGCACCTGCGTAGAAAGGTGTTGCACGGGGCGCCACCCACGAGCGGCGCGCGGGGAGCCAGACCGCGCGGCCGAGCCGCATGCGGCGCTGCACGGGGCCGGTGCCCGAGCGGCCGAGCCGCATGCGGTGCCGCACGGGGCCGGTGCCCGCGCGGCCGCACGGTTTGTGGCGCCGCGGGGGAAGGGACCGCGGCCGCGTCGTCCGTCGCGCATCGTTACCGCCGCCGTTGCCGGATTTTCGTCGTACTCTTGAGTTTTGGACTCCGTTTCTTTACAGAATGCAATTCAGTCTAACATGTTGTTCTTTTGGGGACTTTCTTAGGTCCGGGTGCCGATTGTGAGCGTGTTTCGGTCCCAGGTGTTCCGATAAGCACATTTCGAGGTGGGTGTTCCCGTTGTAACTCGTGAAAATAAACTAGATGTACCTTTTGTAAACTGTTTAACCCCATTGCATGAGAATTCCGCTCTTTTATTTCTAACTGTGGCGATGAATGTCGCAGTGCTTTATTACACGCCGGTTTCGGCATTTATGCTCATGATTGCTTACACGCACACCGGCGGTCTGGCCACCGCACAGGGTGTATTTCTTTGAAAAGATGGTACGTTGACCTATGTACCCCACAAGGTGACATAGTGGGGACCCCTCGCGGATTACTTAAGGTGCTGCACAAGTACCGTGGAGGGGTTGATAGCATCAAGGTGAGAGCAAAGTGTACTTTCGCTGGGGGTGTTTAGACCTCCCGGCATTTATTACGTTTTGATTAAACATGGGATACGGCGACTCATGAGGGGAAAGTGGAATGCTCTGGTGTATCGGTTTGTTTATTACAGTTTTATAGCATTGTACATGTTTTCATCTACTTTATTTGTCACTGACTTCCCACACTGTGACAGGTCCGACAGGGGTGGGAACCGGGACGATGGTGAGACTACGTTTAGAGGACCTTAGCCGCTTGAGGCTGTAAAATGTCTTATTTACTTTCTGTTATCTCTTTTGCTTTTAGTTAGTAGGTTAGTGATTATTTGTTGGTGGAACAATTGTGGATGTTTGTGACGCCCCCAATAGTACCACATCGGATGTGGATGGATTTGTGATTGGGTTTATATGAGACTTGGACACTACTAATAATAACTGGGCTTAAGCATTTTGGGCTGTGATTTGGGCCCAACGAGTTATTATTGCTAGTGGGCCGGATCGTTACATTTGGTATCAGAGCCAATAACCAGCCGGAAGTGTGTGATGAGTCTCGGCTGAGCCTGGGTCTAGATGACAGGGCTAGCGAGACGAGTCTCACATCGCCTGGTGATCTTGGGCTTGTGTGTGTGTGTTTGGGCTGACGAGGACGTCAGGCCTAAACGGGGGGAGTCTGTGACGCCCCCAATAGTCCCACATCGGATGTGGATGGATTTGTGATTGGGTTTATATGAGACTTGGACACTAGTAATAATAACTGGGCTTAAGCATTTTGGGCTGTGATTTGGGCCCAACGAGTTATTATTGCTAGTGGGCCGGATCGTTACAATGTTGGGTTGAGATCCTAACTTAGTGGTGATATCTGTTATTGTGTTTATCTTAGACTTGTATGCGGCATGTTTTCAAATAGCAAAATGATTTCGAAAATGTTTTCAAACTAAGTGTCGTGTGGGCACTGCTTTCCAAACCCGTGGATTTATCCTTTCAAGTTATGTTGCCGCCTAAAAGAGATTTACGAAAACGTTTTTAAAACCGGGTATCGTGTGGACACCGTTTGAGAACCTGTGGATTTATCCTTTCAATCTTGTTGTAGTAATTGTGGTTGTGATTATTTGTGATCTCTCCCTTTGGTTTCATCGTGACTACATGGTTAAAGTTTGTGTTGTAATTGAAACGCGTACATGTACAAAGGAGACTCCATTCGTTTGTGGAGTGAATTTGTATATGTGGCGGGTCTGACGCGCACCGGTGGGCGAGGTTCATTTCAAAAAAAAAAGATACACATTTTTCCGCTCAATTAGAACCTCCGGGGCGTTACATAAGGCCGCTGAGCTGCCGACCTCTGCTGGGATGTGATAGGAGCCGACGCTGAAGAAGGTGCTGCTGATGTCGAAAAAGGGCAGGAAGCTCGCATATGCCCAGACTGTCCACAAAGGCAGTAGCGTCCCCACCGCTGATCACAAGTACTAGCAAAATGCTGACCTCCACAGAAGATACATCTGTCGGGAGACCTGGGCTGCCTCAACTGCTGCTGCTGCTGTCTCTGGGACTGCTACTGCCGCGGCTGCTGCTCCGGTGGCCTCTGAGATCCACCAAGCCCTCGTCGCTCAGAACGCCCACGGCCGTGAAACTGGGGCCGCGGCGGTCGTGGCGGTCTCTAGGAACTAGCCTATCCCCCATCGTTGGGCGCTGGCCGCTTCCTTTCGAAACTCTGCACGGCCAACCCTTCCCTCCTAGCAACCACGACGTCGCCTCTCTCCACCCATAGGGCATGCTCAACGGCCTCCTCGAGGGTCTGAAGCCTCTAGGCATGCACTAGGGTATAAATCTCACTGCGAAGGCTGGTCTCGAACAGCTCAACCTGATGTGGCCCATCGCGGGCGATGAAGGGCACGCAATTAAGCAACTGCATGAACTCCTGGTAGTATGCCTATACTGATATGTTACCTTACTGAAGGTTCTTCAAATCATCCTCCAACTTCTGCTTCACACTGCTCGAAAAGTAAGTCCCAATTAGTATACGCCGGAACTCGGACCAGGGCAGCTGCCGGGTAGTCTGGAACTCCACTGGCTCCACTCGACGCCACCAAGCATCGGCATCTCCATTAAGACAATGCACCGCCATGTGAACTCTATACTTCGGATCGATAAAAAAATCCCTGAACAGCTTCTCCATCGCAGCTAACCATGTCCCAACCTCCCATGGCTCGGTGTTCCGCCCCGAGAATCTAGGTGGACCGAATTGGCGGAATCTGGCCAGCTTCTCGGCAACAAGCTCCTCCTCGGCTGGTGTCAAAGGCTGGGCCGCTCCCTGGTGTAGGTTTTTATGGATCCACACGGATCTAAATAGGTACCATCAAACAACTAGAGGGGGGGGTGAATAGGTGTAATACTTATAAAACCAAATCTCAGTGCAAAATAAAAACCAATGCGGAAATAAAAAACAGCACACCGAGATATACGTGGAAACTCCAATCCAGGAGAAAAACCACGGGACCAACACGCAATAACAATCCACTAAGAATAGAAGAATAACAAGGTGATTACCGACTCCACGGACTCAACCCCTCCTTCAGCTTCTTCGGACCTTGCGCTGACCGGTTGGATATCCACGCAATAACAATCCCTAGGAAAAGAAGAATAACAAGGTGATTACCGTCTCCACGGATTTAACCCCTCCTTCAATTTCTTGGACCTTGCGCTCCACCGTTTGCACGTCCACTGCGCACGTTCGAATCCACGAACGCCACTCGAATCCACGAGCACACGTTTCGAATCCACGAAACGCCTTTAGCACACCGAATCCACGATGACACGTCGAATCCACGACGCAAACTCAGTCGATAAGAATATTGACTTCGATGGTGATCCTTTGCTTAGATTCTCATTGAGGAACCGTAGAAGAAATCTCTAAGCAAAGATTAGATCAATTCGACGAAAGATATGTTCTTGAAAGAACTGTCGAATTGACCTAAAAGAGGCTAAAAAGAAGAACGATAAGAACCTAGCCTCTAGGGTTGCTCTCAAGTGTTTAATAAATTAATCGGTAGAGAACCCCCGTTTTTGAGAAACCCTAAACGTCTATTTATAGTTTAGAAACCTTTGGAAAGAGATAAGAATCAAAAACATACCTTATCTGAAAATTTTCAGGACGGCGATCCGGATCGGATTTACTGCGATCCGGATCGTCGTAACGAGATTGACGATTCCAGAAAACCAAGGGTTCGGGATCCGGATTGCAAGGTCCGATCCGGATCGTTCATGCAATTCAGCAAAGTCCCATGTTCGGGATCCGGATCGGAATGGCCTAGGATCTGGATTGAAATTGCCAATGAACAAGTACCCTTCGGGATCCGGATTGCAAGGTCTGATCCGGATCCTGAACATGTCCCATGTCCAGTTTTTGATTTTTATGCAATTAAAAGTTCATCCAAGTGTTTCTACACTATAAGAAAGTATTCGGATCACCACAATTATTTAGTTAAACATACCTGATCCTCTTGAATACTTTCTTCTTGAGATTGATGTAACTGATCCACAATTCTTTAACTTCAATCTTCAAGACTCAAGACACTGAGTGTCAACTTGAGCTCTTGTTGAATCTTCTCTAAGTCTTTGATTGCTGATTGACAATTTGATCCCTTTAAGACTCCGACTCAACACACTGACTTGACTCACGAAATATGCCAACACCAAAATGCCGTAACAATCTCCCCCTTTGGCAATTTCGTGACAAAACCCAAAAATACATAAAAGCGCTCAAGTCACTCATCTTAAACCAAAAAGTCGAAATTCAATGTTATCACCAAAACATTGATTTTCTTTGCGTGAAAGATCCAATAAATACAAAATTACATTTGAACCAACCAGTCCTAGAACATACTCTATGACTTAGGACTTGGAGTCTTAAAGTGATGTAATTCCTGCAAAATAAAACTCCAAACAAAATCAAACGTTAGTCGTTAGAGATTAAAATCCTACATTTGATTCGTCTTTTTGGTTCTTTTATTTTTCGGCTCTTTTTTCAATCTTTTCTTTATCTCCCCCTATCATGAGCATGTTCTCCATGTTCTCATGAGCATGTTCTCCATGTTCTCCCCCTGTCTTGAGCATTTATGTTCTCCCCCTTTGTGATACGATCATTATTTTCTGTTCTCCCCCTTTTTGTCACAAATTATCAAACAGTGAACATACTAGACAAAAGAAAATCACTAACAGCATTAGTTCATAGAGAAAGAGAGATAAAGGCTCAGTTCCGGTATATAACAAAAATGCAGATTGCGTACCTGTACCAGAAAGCAAAAATCAAATAATTTCTTGAAACAAATCCAGATTTTGAAATAATTGAATTACCGATTTGTATTCCATCAAGAAAACAATTTAAGTGCTTTAAACAGTGAATTCACACAGATGTCATTCAATCCAATTAATTTCACAAAATTAAAAAGATTTACTCCAAAATCATGAAAAATAAAGGTAAAACATTATAAACCGTTTTTCATGTTATATTCATCAAACACAAGTCATCAAAAATAATCTTGAGATCCAAACTCTATCAAGATGTAACGGATTTACAAAGATGACTTACAGAGATTTCCAAATGACATCAATTTGATTTCTTACCCTTTCAAATTTGAGATAAGCACTAAAATACCTAAGGGTGGCTCTTTGAGCATCTTTCAACTAACCCACCTTATACCAACCAGGAGATTGTTCAAAATAAGAGCTTTAAATTTAAATCTCCGAATGCTTCAACTAAACAAAATTTCATCAATATTTTTCAAGCATCCATAACATGTGGTAGCTTCACACACAGACCGGACGACCGGGGTGGCAGCTCTTTCCAACATGTGGTGGTAGTTTTCACACTCCTTTCGGATGTAACTCTTTCCACATCTTTTGCAAATCATTTCAATACCCTTGTAAGAATGCAATCTCTTACGTGAAAGAATTAAATCCCAAATTTTAGTCTATCGGTTGTCTCACGTTTATCACAATGAATTCATACAACCGAGATAGATTAAGCATCTAAAGATCACACATGATTTCTAAAATTTGATGCTTATAATATCAAAAACTCCTATAATGAAGTATCTTCAAGATTATGATTATGGAGTAAAGTTGATAATCCAAATAAAATTAATTTGGAGTGAATAAACGTGAAGCCCTTTTTATTCAATGCACTTGTTCAGTAAAAACCCTTTTGTTCAAAAACAAAGTATACAGACGAAGAGCATTGAAAAACATGTAATGCAAAGATTAAGAAAGATATGAAGGGAAAACCAATCAAAGCATTACATACAGTCATAAGCTATTTAGAACTTAAGACAAGGAAAGATATCACCTTTCCGTATCCAAAATCGCTGGATTTTGGGTTGTCTTGATTCGTTGTGGCCGGGGGTTGTCCGCTTTGACTGTTGGTCCACCTTAGGTCTTTGCCTCGTAATGATCCACTTGTATGATTGATATTGTGGCTCGGACCTTTGGTGGGTTGAGTGAACTCCTTTGACTTGATGTGTCTTTTGATTCCGTTGAGTTCGCTCCGTAGATGAAGTTGCCGAAGAATTTTTCTTTCTCTTTTTCGGGCAATTCTTCACCAAATGTCCTTCAAGTCCACATAAGTGACATGTTCTTCCTTTCAATTTGAATGTGGAACTTGAAGCATGCACAGTTTGATCCTTTTTAAAACCCAAACCAACCTTGCTTGTTTGACCTAATCCGGACATACCGTCAAAGTTTTTGAAACCGGTTGAAAGCCTTTGTATGTCGGATTTGAGTTGATGAACTTGCTTGGTCAAAGCTTGGTTGGTGACATGAATTTCCTCAAACTGCTTTTCTAGAAAACCAATCTTGTCCATATATGATTTAGCGTTTGTCTCCGATTGGTTTAGCTTTTCTTGGAGGATTTTATTGTTATTCAATAAACGTCCTTGTTCCTCCTCGAGATCATGAAGTTTTATCTTTAAAGCATGATTCTCGTCTTGATTCTCAAGTCGTTGCATCCTCAACTTCTTGATATGCTTGGCCATCTTCTTAGATTCCGCAAGAAGTTGTTGATATGCCTCAACGAGTTCTTCTTCGTCCGACTCCCCCTCACTTGATGACTCTCCGTTGGATGTTGATGTTTCATGCAAAATCAAAGGAATAGAGTCAGTGATTAAAGATGATAAACAAACATTAGAAGAGGGAATTTGAGAAGCATGTAAGGCAACGACTTTTTCCTCTTTACTTGAGGTCGATTCATTAGAAGTAGAATCGTCCCAACTTTTCGCTTGCAAAGCCTTCTTTTTATATGATTTCGGAGAAGGACATTCCGTTGAAAAATGGCCGTAGCCTTTGCATCTATAGCATTGGATTTCCCCTTCGAAATCATCTTTTTCTTTTTCTTTAGAAGGTTTTGCAAAGCTTTTGAGGTTAGAGGATTTAGAACCCGATGATCCTTTAGAAGGTTTCGTGGATGAAGATCCATCGGTTCGATTCTTCCAAAATTTCGGACGAAATTTCTTTGTGATCCGCGCCAATTGTTCTTCAAAATCGGCAAAAGAGATTTCATCGTCGGAACTTGATTCGCTATCTTCTTCCTTTGTTGATTTGAATGCAATACCTGTAAGCTTAGAAGAAGACTTGGAAGAAACTTGATTAGTAGGAAAAGTCATTTCATAAGTTTCCAAAGCACCTACTAATTCCTCTACACTCATCTCATCCGGATGACTAACGGTTTCAATGGCGGTAACTTTTGCCCTAAACCGTTCCGGAAGAGTCCGAAGTATCTTTCTTACAATTTTCGACTCCGGGATCTTTTCTCCTAAATTAGCACATGTATTTATTACATCTTGAAGTCTAGTGTAATAATCTGTAAACAATTCATGCTCTTCCATATGAATAGAGTCAAATTGACTTGTAAGCATCTGGAGCTTTTGAATTTTTACAAGATTAGTACCCTCATGTGTAATTTTGAGAATATCCCAAATTTCCTTCGCGGTTTCACACGTGGAAATTCTTGTGAACTCAGTCGAGGAAAGAGAGTTAAAAAGAGCGTTCATACCTTTCCCATTGTAAGAAGATCTTTCAAATTCCTCTTTGGACCATCTAGAGCGAGGTTTTGGGGTAGTAGAATTTCCTACTTCCTCAACAGGATGCACCCAACCGTATTCCACGGATTGCCATACCCGCTCATCAATTGCGATGAGAAAAGCCCTCATCCGCACTTTCCAATAAGCATAATTAGTCCCATCAAAAAGAGGAGGTCTAAAAATATTACCACTTTCACCCGACATGATAGATAAATCTAAAACCCGCTCTGATACCAATTGTAGGTTTTTATGGATCCACACGGATCTAAATAGGTACTATCAAACAACTAGAGGGGGGGTGAATAGGTGTAATACTTATAAAACCAAATCTCAGTGCAAAATAAAAACCAATGCGGAAATAAAAAACAGCACACCGAGATATACGTGGAAACTCCAATCCAGGAGAAAAACCACGGGACCAACACGCAATAACAATCCACTAAGAATAGAAGAATAACAAGGTGATTACCGACTCCACGGACTCAACCCCTCCTTCAGCTTCTTCGGACCTTGAGCTGACCGGTTGGATATCCACACAATAACAATCCCTAAGAAATGAAGAATAACAAGGTGATTACCGTCTCCACGGATTTAACCCCTCCTTCAATTTCTTGGACCTTGCGCTCCACCGTTTGCACGTCCACTGCGCACGTTCGAATCCACGAACGCCACTCGAATCCACGAGCACACGTTTCGAATCCACGAAACGCCTTTAGCACACCGAATCCACGATGCCACGTCGAATCCACGACGCAAACTCAGTCGATAAGAATATTGACTTCGATGGTGATCCTTTGCTTAGATTCTCATTGAGGAACCGTAGAAGAAATCTCTAAGCAAAGATTAGATCAATTCGACGAAAGATATGTTCTTGAAAGAACCGTCGTATTGACCTAAAAGAGGCTAAAAAGAAGAACGATAAGAACCTAGCCTCTAGGGTTGCTCTCAAGTGTTTTATAAATTAATCGGTAGAGAACCCCCGTTTTTGAGAAACCCTAAACGTCTATTTATAGTTTAGAAACCTTTGGAAAGAGATAAGAATCAAAAACATACCTTATCTGGAAATTTTCAGGACGGCGATCCGGATCGGATTTACTGCGATCCGGATCGTCGTAACGAGATTGACGATTCCAGAAAACCAAGGGTTCGGGATCCGGATTGCAAGGTCCGATCCGGATCGTTCATGCAATTCAGCAAAGTCCCATGTTCGGGATCCGGATCGGAATGGCCTAGGATCCGGATTGAAATTGCCAATGAACAAGTACCCTTCGGGATCCGGATTGCAAGGTCTGATCCGGATCCTGAACATGTCCCATGTCCAGTTTTGATTTTTATGCAATTAAAAGTTCATCCAAGTGTTTCTACACTATAAGAAAGTATTCGGATCACCACAATTATTTAGTTAAACATACCTGATCCTCTTGAATACTTTCTTCTTGAGATTGATGTAACTGATCCACAATTCTTCAACTTCAATCTTCAAGACTCAAGACACTGAGTGTCAACTTGAGCTCTTGTTGAATCTTCTCTAAGTCTTTGATTGCTGATTGACAATTTGATCCCTTTAAGACTCCGACTCAACACACTGACTTGACTCACGAAATATGCCAACACCAAAATGCCGTAACACCTGGGCCCTACTACTGGAAGACGGTGCCGACGGTACAAGAGGTACAACCTGAGATGCAGGAGCCTCCAAAATAGTTGGGGGTGGCTCCTCTCTCTGGGCTAGTAACTGGTCAATCCGCTGCTCCTGTCGGCGGGTGCTCTCAGCCAATTGGGCCACTAAGGCCCTCAACTCTCTCAAGTCCGCCGATCCGGACTACTCTGGCTCCTCAGGGGGTGTAGGGGTACCCCGAGTAGGAATACGGCGTCGGGGTGGCATCCTGACACAAGAAAACCACAAGTCAGCAACACAACCACAATCGACCCGATTTAGCGAAAGTCAAAGACATCCCCCTATTTCTGTAACTTTATGTTGTCTGCAGCCAACATAATTGTCCAACAGAAATAGAATATGTCGATCCCTCTTCACTGACTGGAAGAGTCGAATAACTAAATCACCGACTTTCGCAAAAATATCGCATCTCTCACGCCATATCATCCTAGGGTCCGCCAAAAGCCTAGGGTTTCCTAAGTCCCAACTGACCTATCCCTAAGCTCTGATACTAACCTAATCTATCACACCCGGGTGTAAACCAGAACCCGGGCTCGTCTACAGATCCGCTGTGCATGCGGAATTTTTCGCGTATACGAAGCGCCGAAAACCTGCTTAGATATAAGATAAGCAATAAAAGAGCGCAAGTACAGAGCTGAACTAAAAACTACAACATCTCATACTAAAACTAAAAGTAAAATACAACAATAATAAGTACAATAAACTCCCAGCTCACCAAAATAGTACAACCAGCTGGCTAAAGCCAGACCCAAAATAATAAAAAAATACAACAGTCTGAGTGGAGGGTACATCAACTATCTAACAGAAATACTCAGCCTCATAGGAGATCTATCTACTCAGCGATCCCCTTACCTCAATCAGCTACCGATGGCCCAGCAGCTCCTGCAGAAGACTCTGCAAAACAAAGGGGAAGAAAAAGGGAAACAACAATTAGGATGAGAACCACTGATAAAACCAGTAGCCCCCAATGGGTAAATCCTCAAGATCCGACATACCACTAAGTCTACCAGAGGCAAAAGAAAAAAGAAGTGGTAAGCTAAATAGACTGCTAATAAGGAAAACTACCACTACTATACCTCTAATGCAATCTCGAATAAACTGACTGTATGCATGCATCAGTAAACAGTAACTGCCCAAAATAACCCAATCCAAGAATCGATACAAGTCCAGTACTGTTTTCTCTGTGGTCGAACTCAAGAACCAAATAGCGTAGACGACACACGACCGAATCCCTAAATAGCCAATGGACCGGCACACGACCGGTAATAAGCCTACCTCCGGAGTGGCACTTGAGGGGAGCGACCCACACGAGTAAAGTAACCATGTCACAATATCACAATATAGAAGAACTGGATCACGACTATGCTCAAGTGGGGAAAATCCATCCACTAAAGAAACCCCTATCCCCAATCTGGTACGAAAGTAAATATCCGGTCAACCGCCCGATATCCGTGATTGCCGCAACACCCCACAAGTCCAACAACTAGTACAACCTTCCCCAACTCATCCATCTCGACTACACTATCCCAAACCCCTGCTCGAACCCGAGCAACATGAATCATGTATCTGAATAAAAAGGAGAAAAAGAGCAAACATGGTTTCTCCTAAGTCAAGTCCCAATATGATAGTGCAGCGGTAAATAGTGGCCTATCTAGATGTCCATACAAGCATGCAAGTGTCCTCATGTAGAATAAAGGAAAAGCATCAAGTAGTACTCTCACATAGGCTAGATCATACTGTCCCAACATGATAATCCATTTTGCATGCAAAGCTAATTACTAACATGGCATGTGAATGTATCTCCATAATAATATTCCCACATAGATAGGCTCATAGTTAAGGTAATCATGCATGACTTCCAATAGGGTGACAAACCAATAAATAATAATTTATGAGTCCCTCTAACAGTCCTAGTGAGCAAGTCATAAAAAAAGATATACGACAACCACCCACCTGGAATGCGCAAATCCACAACTCTCAAAGACTCCTCTCGTATCAACTGTGGCGACCAAAACAGCGAAGGTTGTCCACACAACAAAGCACAAAATTAACGGCGCTTCAGGATTGTACAACTGTCAAACCAAGCACAGTTTTTGACTGGGGCCAAAAGGAGAAATGCTCACCTTGATTGTGGTAAAAAGATCCAACTTTCCTTTTCCTGTGAAACACCAAGATCTGCGAGAAACTGCAACAAGAGTTGAACACGGCGTAAATGAAGATCCCAAATTATAGCGCTTGCTATTTTGCAAAATAGTCCGGAAAAATAGGGATTTTAACCTATGCGTAGTCCTCCAAAAAATCCAAAAAAATCACGGCTGTGATCCTCGCGAACAGTAGAGACAAATCGAGTACTTATACACCCCGTTCCGACACCCGTAGGCTGAGATACGGTAAGATCTTCCCTCCGCTGTCCAAAAACTGCCGGAGAAAAAGGGGGTCTAAAGAACCCACTAAAAACTCAGAATGGAGGGAAATGGTAAATACGGAAAATGTAGGCCTACCTGTCATGAAAACGATGCCACAAGAATCGTCCAAAAATTCCTTCGGGGTAGACCAAGGGGACTCGTGGACTGAAATGCGACGGAAGAAGCCACCTAAAGAGGAACGTCGCAGTGCGCCGAATTGCAGAAATCGCCGATGTCGCGGCCTCCAAAAATCCTTAAAATCCTTGGAAAGGCGGAGGAGAGGGAGAAGAAAAACTCTGCCAAGAAAACCCCCATGAAAATCCTTCAGTAAAACCGAGAAAAGGGGAAGCAAAGGCCTATTTATAGGCAAATCTGAAAAAAAAAAACCCAAAATTCGGGTTTGGGGTGCATTTTCGAGCACCCGAAACTTTCGGGCGCCGAACAGGAAACCCGCACAGCAAATCCGCGCAGCACCCGGATTGCTCCGGGCGCGACGCGTGTCCCGAACACGGGACAGCGGGCGCCCGGCCACCCGGGCGCTGCCACATGGCCCGACCGGCCGTGCGGGGCCGGTGGCGCCCGCCAACCGCGAGGCACCACATGGCCCCCGCATACGGGCGCCCACCTGCCCGTGCGCGCTGCGTGGACCACGCGCGCGTGAACCGGCCAACCCGGGGCCGCCACGTGGCCCCGCCCCGGTCCACTGCTCCCCCACGCGCCGTGTGAGCCCGCCAATCTGAGGCGCCACGTGGCCTCCCCGCCGGTCCACGGCTCCCCCATGCACCCAAAATGCGCGGTAACTTCCAGGTGCCCCTTTTTGGGCGTCCGGACTCAGAAAAGTACAAGCAAATAGCTGTTTTTCAGCATTTTTCCGCGCTGAATCCAAATCGGGCCTCCATTTAGCCAGAAACCCCTTCTAAAATTCGGCAAAAGCAGCCGAAAGGTAGGCTTGATCCAGAATCCTCACTGAGTCCGTCGAATACGTCCATTTGACGCGTTGCGGGCCCGACACACCAATAATAGGTGTTTCTCACCACTGATCACGGAGGATAGCTACACGGGAATTTGGGCCACTACATTCATCTCTCGCTCTGTATTATTTTTTGTGGCTATACTTCCTCTTGTACACAGTACCTAGTTGCTTGAGTTATGTATCGCTTCGTATATGTAGAAAATACTGCATATACGGTGAATCTGTTGTCGCACTCGGAGCGTGACTATATATATATATATATATATATATATATATATATATATATATATATCAATAAAGATTATAAATTCTCAGTTTGTTTGTGGCCGTGTGGCGCCTTCCTAGGCATGCTATGCCGACGTGTCATGCGCCCCTTGTTACGGCTTTTTATGTTGGCATATTTCGTGATTTGAGTCGGAGTCTTGAAGTGATCAAATTATCAAATCAGCATTTGAAGACTCAGAGAAGATTCAACATGAGCTCAAGTTGACACTCAAGTATGATTAAATTAATCATGGTGATTTAAGTATATTTACAATCTTTGGAATCATGATTTTATTGAAACCCGGTTTAGTAGAGGTTTTGGGAACTTGGTTTTTAACTGATAACTTATTTTAAGTTTGAATTCCAGTACATGGTTTGTTTTGTTAAAACTTATCTTTGAAAAATTCAGTTTTTACATTGAGTACCGAAACCACACTTTGAGTTCCTCAAGACCCGACACAAGATTTTCTGTAATTTACATTGAGTACCAGAACCCAACTTTGAGTACCGGAACGCAATAAGAAAATCTGTCTGTTGCGTCATTGAGTACCGGAACCTAATATTCAGTACCGGTACGCAATATTCTTATATGGTAAGAATCCTATACCGACTTTGATTGATTTCCAAAGGTAATAAATAGATACTTAGGGTTTCTCAAGAAATACCGACCAATTCAAAAACACTTGAGAGCAACCCTAGAGGCTAGGTTTTTATTGTTCATCTTTTAGCCTCTTTTAGGTCAATTCGACAGTTCTTTGATGAGATGCTTTTTGTCGAATTGATCTAATCTTTGCTTAGAGATTTCTTCCATGGTTCTCTAATGATATTCTAAGCAAAGGATCACCATCGAAGCCTATACTTTCGTAACGGCTGAGTTTGCGTCAAGGAGTTCACGTGGCATCGTGGATTCAATGTGTTGAAGGCATTTCGTGGATTCGAGTGGCGTCCGTGGATTCAAACGTGTGCATTGGACCTGCAGTCGGTGAGCGCAAGATCCGGAGAAGTTGAAGGTGGGGTTGGAGTCCGTGGAGTCGGTAATCACCTTGTTATCTTCCAAATTCTTAGTGGATTGTTATTGCGTGTTGGTCCCGTGGTTTTTACTCCTGTGATGGAGTTTTCACGTAAATCTCGGTGTGCTGTTTTTATTTTCCACATTTATTTTTAAATTGCACTGAGATTGGTATTTTGGATATTGCACCTATTCACCCCCCCTCTAGGTGTTTGATAGAACCTATTTAGATCCTTGGGGATCCATAAACCTACACCCCTTGCTCCCTGTGCACATGGGGCTTCTTAGTTGCCTTCCCAGGCATGCTGTGCCGACGTGTCATACGCCCCTTGCTCCCTCTGCACATGGGGCTTCTTAGTTCTTTTGTGCCAATGTGTTTGCAGACGGGGTTGTCCCGCAGCACGCTTCCTGCTCCTCTCTCCTCTCTTCTCTCTTCTCTCTCTTTCGCCCCGCGCCAGTTTCTCCGCACTCCTTCTGCACATGGGCTTCCCCCGTAGCACCCTCCCTCCCCTCTCTCCCTATGCCCCCTTCCCTTTTTCTCTTTGTTCCACTGCACATGGGGCATTTCTGTGGCTCCCGCAAACTGCGGAGGTTCTCCTCTCCTCTCTTCGCCCCTCCTCTCCTCCCTCCCCCCGCCCGAGCCCCGCCCCCGCCCCCGCCCCCGTTTCCACTCTTCTCTTATTCGCTTCGCTACACGTGGCGGTGTAATCTCCGCGGCTGCTACAAGCCACGTCAGCTCTCACGCAGGGAGTTCGCGCGCCGCTCCTCGAGCCGATCCTCCATGTGTGCGCAGTTGGTCGAAGCTGCGGGTCGGATCGGGGCTTGGCTGTGGCTCATGAAGCCCGCGATTTGTGGGCGGTTGTGCCCTAGAGGGTTGTGCGGCATGATTGTGCTATTGGTTCAGAGTCTTTTTCTCTCCTTCGTTTTTCCCTTCTTCTGCTTCGGCCTCCTCCGGACTGGCCTCCCCTCTTCTCCCTTCCTCTACTTCGGTCTGCTCCGAACTGTTACGGAATTTGAGTTGGCGTAGTTTCGTGAAAGTTTCAAGTCCTGAAGATTGAAGGTGAAGAAAGTTGGATCATTTAACTCAATCTCAAGAAAGAAGAATTCAAAAGGATCAGGTATGTTTAACTAAAGAATTTGTGTGATCCGAATACTTCTTGTAGTGTAGAAACACTTGGAAGAATCTTTCATTGCATAAAAATCAAAAACTGGACTTGGGACATGTTCAGGATCCGGATCAGGTTGTTCGATCCGGATCCCGAAGGTGGTTCGTTCATACAGCGTCGCAATCCGGATCGTAGTCTCTTGATCCGGATCCCGAACGTTGATGTTTGGTGAACTGTATGAACGATCCGGATCGTAGTCACATGATCCGGATCCCGAACCTTCGTTTTTCTGGAATTGGCTGATTCGTTATGACGATCCGGATCCCAGTTATCAGGATCCGGATCGCCGTCCGTAAAAATCCAGAAATGGCAGGTTTTTGATTCTTATCTCCTTCCTAGGGTTTCTAACCTATAAATAGACCCTATGTCTTTCTTTCTAGGGTCAATCCACATAGCCGTCATTTTCATATATCATTTTATACGGCTATAGATCCACATATAGAGAAGAAAGGAAATCATTAGAGAATACTCTATGTTTCTTCATCTATATTGATTAGTTTGATTCAAGGTTTTCATACTCACATCTTGAGTTGAATCAAACTAATGAATACTTAGATGGTATTTCCGATCTATCTTTGATCTAAGTATTCGGCGGATCATCACCACCCAAAAACAACGATTTTCCCCAAAAATCGGCGCGTGGATTCGCGTGTCCTTGTGGATTCAAGGTTCAATCGCTCTCGTGGATTCGGAGCGAGGCACATTCGTGGATTCGAAGGGTGCTATTGGGTGAAGACCGTGGATTCGGTCGGACGTCGTGGATTCGACGTTGGACGCCGTGGATTCGGCGTTGGGCGCAGATCGTGGATTCGAGAAGCGTCGGAGCGAGCGGAGAAGATCCTCTAGGAGCGTATGGAAAAGGTTGAGTCGTAAGTGTGTACGGTAAATCACCTTGTACGTGTTTTAATTCTAGTGGATTTCTGCCGTGTTATCGGTCCCGTGGTTTTTTACTCCGGTGATGGAGTTTTCCACGTAAAAATCTTGCGAGTTATTTTATTTTCCGCATTGGGTTTTATCGCAACGATTTTTGGAGTGTTTATACGTTTACACCTATTCACCCCCCTCTAGGTGTTTCTTCCCCTATTTAGATCCGTATTATATACGACCCAACAAGTGGTATCGGAGCGGGAATAGGGTTGTGAACAATGGTTGAAGGTGGAAACATCAATCGACCCCCTTTCTTTGATGGAACAAATTATGCGTACTGGAAAGTACGGATGAAAGCCTTTTTATCTTCCATCGACGAAAGGGTGTGGCATTCAATTGAATCAGGATGGACTAATCCAACTGAACTTATCTCTGATGTTCACACCTTAAAACCTAGGTCGAAATGGACCAAGGAAGAGTTTGAGTTATCTTCTTACAATGGCAAGGGAATTAATGCTATTTTTAATGCCTTATCTCAAACTGAATTCTCTCGCGTCTCGGCATGTGAGACTGCGAAAGAAATCTGGGATGTTCTCCAGGTTACACATGAGGGAACTAACCTCGTGAAGATTCAGAAACTGCAGATGCTTACGAGCAAGTTTGACTCTATCTTGATGGCAGAAAATGAATCTTTCACGGACTACTATACACGATTGCAAGACATCGTAAACTTATGTGCTAATCTGGGAGAGAAGATTCCAGAATTTAAGATTGTAAGAAAAATCTTAAGAACTCTTCCTGAACGATTTCGCCCAAAGGTTACTGCCATTGAAACTATTAAACACCCGGACGAAATACGTGTAGAAGAATTAGTTGGTTCATTACAAACTTATGAAATGACATTTACTACTAACAATTCTTCTGGAAAAGCATCCACTTCTAAGTATTCAGGTTATGCGTTGAAAACAACTAAGGAAGAAGACGCGGATACATCCTCCTCGGACGATGACGAGAACCTTTCTATGGAGGATTTTGAGAAGCAGCTCGCTCTCTTGACAAGGAAGTTTCGCCGCAACTTCCGAAGGGGTAATTCAAGCAAATCTCCATCCTTCGGAAAGTGGAACAAAGGCAAGGGTACTCCAAGTCACAAGTCAAGAAAGCAGGAGAACTTCTCAAAGGATAAGAAAAGTTCAGAAGGACAACTGCAATGCTTCAAATGTCGAGGCTACGGCCACATTGCAACGGAGTGTCCTAACAAGTATCCGGCAAAGAAGAAGGCGATGCAAGTCGTCACTTGGGATGACAACTCAACGTCAAATGAGTCGTCTTCAAGTGATGAAGAAAAGAGCTCCACCGCATTCCACGCGTCCACATCTTCACCATTCATGTGCTTTATGGCAAATACGTCTGAATCATTGTCCAACTCCACTGTTGAAAAGAATGCAATGGACAATGAATCGGATGATTCGGAAGGTGAAGAGTTTGCTCTAGCCTATCACAGATCTTTACAGGATTTAAAGAAACCGGCTAAGCAAAACAAGGGGTTGAGAGGGAGATTGCAGGATCTCGAAGAAGAAGTAAAAAGGGTAACTTCTCTCTCGACCGATCTTGAAGTGGAAAGGGATAGTTTGATAAAAGCAAATGTTTCCCTTCAAGAGTCCAATAAGCAGCTCGAGAAGAACTATATAGATATGGTGAACAAAGCAAACTACTTCTTGAAGCTCTATGGCGAGGGCCGACAGGAAAGACGGGAAATGACAGAGACCATTCTCCAACTCAAGGATGACTTACAGCAATTCTCTTTAGGAAGGAGTAAGTTGGATAAACTCCTTGGTCTTGGTCAAACAAATCGGTTCGGCCTCGGGTACACTCAAACTGGAAACAGTCCAAGTTCGAGTGGGACAGTCTTTGTGCCTCAGTCGGTATCTCCTCCTCCGACACCGGAATTCAAGACAAACAACGACAACAAACCTACCTCATCCTCTTCGGAATCGTCAAGCTCAAAGGTATGTTTTCGTTGTAATTTTGCAGGGCACATCAAAAGAAATTGCGAGATTGGAGCTCAAAGAACAAATCAACCACATCTTGCAATTGCTACCAATAAGCTCACTTCCCGGAATTCAAGGAAGGATTTATCAAAAGAAAAGAACATTGGTAGCACCTCAAACAAGACGATGACAAAAGAAAAAGATCAATCATACAAGACGTCGTCTTCAAGGAGAATCTCTCAACCTTTACCAACATACTCCAAAACTCAAAAGGTTTGGGTATGCAAAGGTGAAACCCCTCCTTGTCTTTAATCGTTCTACGATTAAATCTTGTATAGTTTATGTAGACTATTTTCTTTTCTTCTTTTTCTTTTGGGCAACTCGTCAACCATCCTTGCAAGGTAAATTGTATATTTTTTTTCTTATTGGTTGATGTTTTCTCTCGGTTTTCTTGGGTAGCATTTTTGAGAGAGAAAGCTGATACGTTTGACTCTTTTCATGAGATTTGCCATCGTATTATGATTGAAAAGAATGAAAAGATCATTCGTGTTAGAAGTGATAGGGGTGGAGAATTCATAAATTCAAAATTCATTGACTTTTGTACTTCAAATGGCATTAAACATGAATTCTCGGCACCCTATACACCTCAGCAAAATGGTGTTGTTGAGCGCAAAAACAGGGTTGTTCAAGAGATGGCGCGTGTGATGCTTCATAGCCGGAAATTACCGCTACATTTTTGGGCTGAAGCCGTGAACACTGCTGTCTATGTCATTAACAGAGTGTATTTGCGCCCAGGAACTCTAAATACACCATATGAGCTGTGGTTTAGTAGAAAACCGGATATCAAGTACTTTCGTATCTTCGGGAGTCGATGTTACATTTTACGTGACCGTGAAAATCTTGGAAAGTTCGACTCTCGAAGTGATGAAGGGATCTTTTTGGGTTATTCTACGAATAGCAGAGCATATCGAGTATTTAACATCGAATCTAAGACGATCGTAGAATCTATAAATGTTAAAGTAGATGAAGCTTCTCACTTTGAATCTGAAAAATCTACCCTCGATATCTCTCTAGATGATGATTCTCCTGCTAGTGCATCTTCTCATAATAATACTTCCAATATTAATGATGCATCTAATGGTTCTTCTAGTTTATCTGATGTGCAGGAATCATCTCGTGTACCTCCGAGTACTCCGTTTCAACAAACGCTACGAATCTCCAAGGATCATCCGGAATCGAACATCATTGGAGATCCACAAGAATGAGTTAGAACTCGAAGGCAGTTGGTTTGCGGATTTGCTTGCTACGTATCTTTAATCGAACCAAAGACAATAGATGAAGCTCTTCAGGATGACTACTGGATTAAAGCTATGCAGGAAGAGCTCCATCAATTTGAGCGAAACAAAGTCTGGGAATTAACGAAGCCTCCAAAGCAACATAATGTGATAGGTACCAAATGGATCTTCAAGAACAAGAAAGATGAAGATGGTACTATCATCAGGAACAAGGCACGACTAGTTGCTCAAGGCTACTCTCAAGTAGAAGGTATAGACTTTGACGAAACTTTCGCCCCTGTAGCTAGACTCGAGTCCATTCGTATATTGTTTGCTATTGCTTGTCATTTTAAAATCAAATTATTTCAAATGGACGTCAAGAGCGCATTTCTAAATGGGTTTTTAAATGAGGAAGTTTATGTAGCTCAACCGAAAGGTTTTGTAGATCATAAACAACCTAACCATGTTTTTCGTTTGAAAAAGGCTCTTTACGGTCTGAAACAAGCACCGCGAGCATGGTACGAAAGGTTAACAAAGCACCTTTTGGAGAAGGGCTATACTCGAAGGGGAGCTGACAGGACTCTCTTTGTGAAGCATTATCAAAATAATTTCATTGTAGCACAAATCTATGTCGATGACATTGTATTTGGTGCAACAAAAGATAATGATGCTTCTAAATTCGCGGAGACCATGGAAAGCGAATTTGAGATGTCCATGATGGGCGAATTGTCTTATTTTCTTGGATTGCAAATTAAACAAAATGATGAAGGTATTCACTTGAGTCAATCCAAGTATGCACTGGAGTTGGTCAAAAAGTTTGATCTAGAAAATTGTAAAGATTTTCCAACTCCAATGGGAACTAGCCACAAGGGACTTGGAAGTGAATCACATAGTGAGAATGTAGACGAGAAACTGTATAGAAGTATGATTGGAAGTCTACTTTACCTCACGGCTAGTCGCCCGGATATATCCTTTAGTGTTGGGATTTGCGCGAGATATCAATCAGCACCAAAGGAGGTTCACCTGAAAGCGGTGAAACGGATCATCCGGTACATCAAAGGATCAATTAATTTCGGAATTTGGTATCCTATGGGAACAAGTCTGGACATTGTTGGATACTCAGATGCCGATTGGGCAGGATCAGTGGATGATCGGAAAAGCACGAGTGGTGCATGCTTCTATCTTGGCCATTGCCTTGTTGCATGGCACAGTAAAAAGCAGAATTGCATAGCACTCTCGTCTGCCGAAGCGGAATACATTTCAGCTGGAAGTTGCTCAACTCAACTCATTTGGATGAAAAGCGTACTGAGCGACTTCCGCATTTCAGCATCTTCGGTAACAATACTTTGTGACAACACTAGTGCTATTAACATTTCTAAAAACCCTGTGTTGCACTCTAGAACAAAACATATTGAACTTAGATATCATTTTCTTAGAGAGCTAGTTGAATCAAATACTCTTCAACTTTCATATATTTCAACTGAAGATCAATTAGCTGACTTTTTAACAAAACCTTTGGATCAAAAACGTTTTATCCATTTACGAAAGGCAATTGGTATGCTTTCTTTGAAATAAACTTCTTTTTGAAACCTTTGCTTAGGATAGGTTTTGTATTTGTTTTTGTTTTGTTCATTATCTATGTTTGTACATAGGACATAAATTGAGCATAGATCATAATTGACTTTAATTGCATCTTTTCGCACATTTAGAAATTTATTATGCTTTTGCCATCATAATATTTCACTGTTGCAATGATCATTTATGTTAATTAAATCATCTTCTAAAGTGATCAAAGTCAATTTCTCTCTCTATGATCTCTTGGTATAGTCATTATCTTATTTGACTGTTTAGTCGAGTATGAAATCGAGATCAATTTTTGGTTGAATACTTTATATCTTAAATAATTGATAGCCAATTGAGGGGGAGTCTTAGAAAAGGTAAAATGCTCAAAAGATGTGGAAAGAGTTACATCCCAATGAGGAGTGTGAAAACTACCACCACATGGAGGAAAGAGCTACCACCTCGGTCGTCCGAGTATTGTGTGCAGCTACCACATGTATACCAAGCATGGTTGTTCAAATTTTTGATTAAGTAAAATGCATGTTGAAATACTTGACTCTGTCAAATTTCAAGGTTGGTATAAGGTGGGATTTTAAAGAAAGATGCTCAAAGAGCCACTCTCTTCAACAGATTGTCTAGAAACATTATCTATTATATTTGGGATTTCAAACATCTATTGATCTTTGTATTTCATTTTCTTTACCGAATTGATTATTTGATAAAGGCATTACTCATAAGATCAAGTTAGATGTAATTGAAGGTGTTCAACTTTAAGGGATTTAATTTTTGTAAATTTTCGTTTCATTTTTGGATATTATTGATAGATTTGGCATAATCTAATTCTTGTTGTATGAAACGATGATTTTTGTTTAAAGTTGATACACATTTGTGCTTACAATCTTTTTCTGGTTTTTCTTGAATTTCTCTGAAATTTTCTAAAGAAAAAGTTGGGGCCGATCCGGATCGGGCTAGATGATCCGGATCCCGAACGCAGGAATTCTTCTGCGGGCTGACGATCCGGATTGTATCTGCCGATCCGGATCCCGAACGCAGTTTCTTACTGCGGGTAGCCGATCCGGATCGCAGTTATGAACTGATCCGGATCGCGGCTAGGTTTTATAAGGAACGAAAGGGGTTTTTTTTTTTTTTTGATTTCTTTACTCCAATCTTTTGTTCCGAAGTTTCCAGAGCCTCTCTCTCTAGATTTCATCCTTCCTGGAAGCTTTCAAACTCAGGTTCTTCAACTCCAAGTAAGTTTTATTGATCAAAATCTCGGTTTTTCACCGTTTTTCTCTTTTCCTCCTCAAACGCACGAATTTCTTGGATCAACTTTGTTTGTGGATGGTTTTTGATCAAATTTCTTTTGAAATAAGAACTCTGGGTAGATTAGTTTTGATTATATGCTAGGTTTTTTCCTGATTAACGGATTTTTAGGCTTCGATTTCTAAAATTTCGGTTTTAGGGCATATAATAAGGATTTTCGAAAATCATGCAATTGATCTATTTTTAAAAGTCCTTTTGCAAAACTAATTTGATTCTTAGTCTCTCTGCATGATAATGATTCTTTGGATACAATTTTTTCAATTTTTGAAAACTAAGAATTTTTGTGTTCGTGAGTTGGTCTACACAGGATTCCTTTTCTCAAGAAACCAATAGCAATGGTGATCACTTGGATTGTTTTCCTACTTGCTGCTATGGTACATACGAGAGATACTGCCAAGCCTAAGAAGGCTAAGAAAGCAAAGAAGACTAAGGTTGATTCCGACACTGAATCAGAGACAGAGTCGATCGACTGGGATAACATCGAAATTGAGCAAGCTGCTCCCATTGTCTCCAAAGGGAAAGCAACTGCTGAAGCTTCAAAACCTACTGCAGCTGAAAAAGGGAAAGCACCAATGGAACCAAGTCCAGCTGGAACAAAAAGAAAAACTGGTGCGAGAAAAAGAGGGAGTGCACAAGGAATCTCCATTGAGCAACCAGCACAGCAAGCACCTCCACAAGAAGTTGTCAGCTCGGCTAGAATAAAGGATTTTGAAAACAGAGAATGCATTGGAGAAAGGCATGTTGATGTAAAAGCCTTAAAGAAGCGTTCTCAGACGTTTGGGACTTTGTTTGACCAGATAGGTCTTGCTTCCATTTGCAATTTCCCGGAGACCACTGGGTATTGTCTTCACTCAGTGAGGATGTTTTATCAGAATGCCTGCTATCTAGTTGATCAGGAAAGCGGGCGTCGGGATTTTCAAACTTTAGTCAAGAATGTCAGAATCAAAGTAACGCCTCAGCTAATTGGTGAAGTACTTGGGATGGACGCCCGAGCCGATGGCACTCATTACCTGAAGAATCAAGTTTTCAACACCTTCTCCTGGAGAGTGGTAGTTGATGGAATCTGTGTTCCAGATACTCGGTCGACAGGAAACTCCGTTTTCTCGAAAGAACTACGACCAGAGTACCGCATCTTAAATCTTATTGTTTGTTACAATATTCTTCCAAACATGAACACAAAGGTTCTTCGGTGGGAAAGAATGATATTTCTTTATCTACTCGGAAATCCCGCAGCAGCAATGGGAGCTAACTTAAACATTCCCTACATCATCTTGTCAAGGATGGCACGATATGTGGAGCAAGCTCATCCGTCAGAAAGACTACCTTTTCCAATGATCATCATGCGCATTCTTCGCAAATTTAAAGCTGACACAAATGCGAGTTCCTATCTGCACAGTCTAGGAACGATCAATGACACAACAATTGTAAAGTCTCTTTCGACGAAGCCAGATGAACCTTTCATACCTCTTCACCGGCAACGAGAACAACGACAACAAGCAACAACCTCTGCACCGGCAGCAGCTCCCCCAGTTCAACCAGCACCTCCGGCACAAGAAGCACCACAATCGACTTCTGATGATGATGCATCTGTTACCTCAATCTATAAAGAACAGCAAAGGCTCTCCAACGAGCAAGAACGTATATCAAATGAACTGATTGAGGTAAAGGAAGAAATAAAGAAGGTAAATAAAAATCAATCAGCAATGAACAAGCGAATAAAGAAGATTTTCCAAATCCTCGGCTGTATCAGTTCAGACGAGTCTGAATGATCCGTATCCTTCTAATTTCTGTTTATTATGCATATGTTTAAATCCTACTGTTGTGCAGGTTTTTAAGTTTTAATTTGAGTCTTTAGTTCTCGAACTGTTAACCATTCTCTCCACTTCTGTAATTTTTGGCTTTATTTGTGACAAAAAGGGGGAGAGAGTTAGAGAGAACTTTGAACAATGAATGATGAAATTGAATGATGAAATATCAAGGTACAATGATGATGTGAATGAACATCAAGGTAAGGAATCTTGATGATGAAGATTTTGTATACATCAAGGTAAGTATCTCTTCAACTTCAACTTTGGTTTTCATCTTGTGATTGTTTGCATGTCTCGACTAACTATTCGACTAACTATTTGGGCATGTAATATAACTAACAAGTTGATGTTGGACTAACAAGTTTGTGACACTTGGTTTTTTGATTGCATAGAAGATATGTTGGTTCTTAACTCTGATCAATTACATATCTATATATATATAAGATGTTCACAAACATGTTCATGACATTTGGTTTTTACTTGCAAAGAAGATATGTTGGTGTTTTTTTAACTATGATCAGTTTACATATCTGAATATAAATGTCATGGTAAGTATAAATGAGTTTAAACTTCATCTCTGTTTGTGGTTTTTGAATGATACAAAATTCTTGAGGTATCTAACGATTTCTTTTGTCAAGAATAATTTCTTTTTGCAGAGAGTACAGATGTCTAAGTCTAGAGTCTGTTTTAGGAGTTTAACTCATGTATTGTATTTTGGATCTCCATTGTAAATTTTTGTTGTATGGTGATAGCAACAAAAATATCTTTTTGAATTTTCTTTAGTGGATCTATGTTTTGTCACGAAACCGCCAAAGGGGGAGATTGTTACGGAATTTGAGTTGGCGTAGTTTCGTGAAAGTTTCAAGTCCTGAAGATTGAAGGTGAAGAAAGTTGGATCATTTAACTCAATCTCAAGAAAGAAGAATTCAAAAGGATCAGGTATGTTTAACTAAAGAATTTGTGTGATCCGAATACTTCTTGTAGTGTAGAAACACTTGGAAGAATCTTTCATTGCATAAAAATCAAAAACTGGACTTGGGACATGTTCAGGATCCGGATCAGGTTGTTCGATCCGGATCCCGAAGGTGGTTCGTTCATACATCGTCGCAATCCGGATCGTAGTCTCTTGATCCGGATCCCGAACGTTGATGTTTGGTGAACTGTATGAACGATCCGGATCGTAGTCACATGATCCGGATCCCGAACCTTCGTTTTTCTGGAATTGGCTGATTCGTTATGACGATCCGGATCCCAGTTATCAGGATCCGGATCGCCGTCCGTAAAAATCCAGAAATGGCAGGTTTTTGATTCTTATCTCCTTCCTAGGGTTTCTAACCTATAAATAGACCCTATGTCTTTCTTTCTAGGGTCAATCCACATAGCCGTCATTTTCATATATCATTTTATACGGCTATAGATCCACATATAGAGAAGAAAGGAAATCATTAGAGAATACTCTATGTTTCTTCATCTATATTGATTAGTTTGATTCAAGGTTTTCATACTCACATCTTGAGTTGAATCAAACTAATGAATACTTAGATGGTATTTCCGATCTATCTTTGATCTAAGTATTCGGCGGATCATCACCACCCAAAAACAACGATTTTCCCCAAAAATCGGTGCGTGGATTCGCGTGTCCTTGTGGATTCAAGGTTCAATCGCTCTCGTGGATTCGGAGCGAGGCACATTCGTGGATTCGAAGGGTGCTATTGGGTGAAGACCGTGGATTCGGTCGGACGTCGTGGATTCGACGTTGGACGCCGTGGATTCGGCGTTGGGCGCAGATCGTGGATTCGAGAAGCGTCGGAGCGAGCGGAGAAGATCCTCTAGGAGCGTATGGAAAAGGTTGAGTCGTAAGTGTGTACGGTAAATCACCTTGTACGTGTTTTAATTCTAGTGGATTTCTGCCGTGTTATCGGTCCCGTGGTTTTTTACTCCGGTGATGGAGTTTTCCACGTAAAAATCTTGCGAGTTATTTTATTTTCCGCATTGGGTTTTATCGCAACGATTTTTGGAGTGTTTATACGTTTACACCTATTCACCCCCCTCTAGGTGTTTCTTCCCCTATTTAGATCCGTATTATATACGACCCAACACGAACCGGTCAGCAGCAGGTACAGATCTCCAGGGAGGGGTGGCGCCCTTGCTTCTCTTGACCTTCCCCCTTCTCCCATGCCTCCTCTTCTCCCTCCCTGTGCTTTGGATGCTACGGTTTGGTCTGCGGGTACGGTCACCAGACAGGTGCGGGTTCCTCATTTTCCCTTCCTCTGTTGCAGGTTGCTTCCTTTAGGTACAATTCCCATGGGAATGTGCTTCGGTGAGTGCTCTTACCCTCTGTGCATCATGCCTCTTCATTTTTTCCCTATATATACTGCTTATGTTCTCAACCCACCATAGGCTTACTTCTCTTGCTTCTCACTATGCAACCTTATATTTCTAGAGCTTTCCATATGTGGTTTGCTATTTTTGGGCATAGATAATTAGCTTATTTCTGGGGCATAGATGATTAGCTTATTTCTGGAGGAACAAAAGAACCATTCCTGTGTAGAGAACTTAATATTTGAGACTCTCTTATTGCAAGGTTTTTTTTTACCTTTGGTCTTTACATTTTTGCTCTAAAAAGGTAGTTGTCTCTTACCTTTTGTTCTGCGCCAGTATCTAATGCAACTAACCTCCTTTTACGGTTGGAAAAATTCGTGGGTTCCTTTTAGTATTGGGGGTTTTCTCAGTTAATGTTGGTTTTCGTTCTTCTCTGGTTTCTAAAAACTGAGGGGCTAATTGAGTAAGACAAAGAAACAAGCATATGAAATGGAGAAGCACACCAACTATTTGTTGTTATGTTTAAAAGGGAACGAACTCCTATCTTCTCTTACTCTTCAAAAGGATAATGTTTAGTTATTACTTACTTAAGCACACCAGCTATTTGTTGTTATGTTTAAAAGGGAACGAACTCCTATCTTCTCTTGCTCTTTAAAAGGATAATGTTTAATTATTACTTACTTCCGCATGTTATGATTAGATGAAACTGCAAATTACTTCAGAAAATTTGTTGATTCGGTTTAATGAAATTGCAGCTTAAGTAAAAGATTGATTTCCTTTTTTGTTTATTGCTTTCCATCTGTGGTTTGCTGTTTTTGGGCATAGATAATTAGCTTATTTCTGGGGCATAGATAATTAGCTTATTTCTGGAGGAACAAAATAACCATTCCTGTGCAGAGAACTTAATATTTGATACTCTCTTATTGCAATATTTTTTTTTTACCTCTGGTCTTTACATTTTTGCTCTAAAAAGGTAGTTGTCTCTTACCTTTTGTTCTGCGCCAGTATCTGATACAACTAACCACCTTTTACGGTTGGAAAAATTCGTGGGTTCCTTTTAGTATTGGGGGTTTTCTCAGTTAATGTTGGTTTTCATTCTTCTCTGGTTTCTAAAAACTGAGGGGCTAATTGAGTGAGACAAAGAAACAAGCATATGAAATGGAGAAGCACACCAACTGTTTGTTGTTATGTATAAAAGGGAACAAACTCCTATCTTCTCTGACTATTCAAAAGGATAATGTTTAGTTATTAGTTACTTAAGCACACCAACTGTTTGTTGTTATGTTTAAAAGGGAATGAACTCCTATCTTCTCTGGCTCTTCAAAAGAAGAATGTTTAATTATTACTTACTTCCGCATGTTATGATTAGATGAAACTGCGAATTACTTCAGAAAATTTGTTGATTCAGTTTAATGAAATTGCAGCTTAAGAAAAAGATTGATTCCCTTTTTTGTTTATTGCTTTCTTACTTACAAAATTGTAATATACATAAGTCATTAACATTTGGTTGTGCTAATAATCTTGATGATAGGTTAATGTTTAACCAATAATCTCCAACGGTTGGTTGTGCTAATCATCTTGATGATAGGTTGATGATCAAAAATTTCCAACGGTTGGTTGTGCTAATCATTTTGATGATAGGTTAATGTTTAACTTTACATGTTTTAATTTAGGCTTCACAAAGTTATTTCCCTTCTTTTCTTAAAGAGATGGTTGCTCCTTGCCTTCACCTACATGTTCTCTATGAAGTTTATGGTTTTAATTAAGTTGATTGTTTCTAATTTGAAATTGAAAATTTTTGATAGTTTGTTCTTGCATTTACCTATTAATCTTGAATTGTAAAATTTTTTGACGCTTTACATTTGATCAAGAATCTCCAATGGTTGGTTGTGCTAATCATCTTGATGATAGGCTAATGTTTAACTTTGCATGTTTTAATTTAGACTTCACAAAGTTATTTCCCTTCTTTTCCTAAAGATATGGTTGCCCCTTGCCTTGACCTACATGTTCTCTATGAAGTTTATTGTCACGCTCCGGAGTTGAAACTGCGACCCGGGCTCGCTAACAGATCCGCCGCCCATACGGGAAGCCCCGCATAGACGAAGCGTCTAACCTGCAAAAGATAAAACTACAACTATACAAATATCAGAGCTGTAAAATAAACTACTGAAATAAAAATATACCACTCCAAATAGTACATATCTGAACCTCACAATACATAAGTCTCTCAAAAAATAAAACTCTCAAAAGTAACTATCTACTATAATCCAGCAGACTGTACTACAAAGCTCCAAAAAGGGTACCACTATACTCCAAGGATGGGTAGGAAACTAGCTCGTGACTCCCTCACCTCGAACTGCTGTCTCCGCTCGAACAGATGCCGGAACAGCTACCACAGAAAAACCTGTCACCACAGCGGGTGTGAGAACTATACCGTCACGTAGTTCTCAATGGGTACCGCCACCAAGCCCGACGGTCTGCCCACTAAGTCTACTAGAGGCATAAGATAACATGAAAACAGAAATAATGAAAAGATAAGCTAGAAAGAAATCTACAGCTATCATGCCTCTATCTACAATGCTCAAAGGGTGATACGGATGAAAATGATGCATCGACTCTAACCCAATATAATCAATCAATCCAATCACAGTGACTGCCACATGGGGTCCAGTCAAACCTGCGCCCACCTACTACCATTACATCCACGGAGGACTGGACTTACGTAGGGCGTCCCACACGGACTGCGTCGACAAGTCGCGATAGTAAAGTAACAGGCCCAGCTCCGGAGCGGCACTCGAGGGGCGCGACCCCACCGAGGAAAGTATCCACTCATCTCTGTCGAGCTCAATATGGCTCATGCAGGCTATAATCCAAATCCACGATCAACAAGATCGACAGTACCCAAATCACATCTCTAACTCACTGGCTGGAAATACTCGACAGCCGGGACCACCGTCAACCCGACGGTTTCCACATCAGGACATCAAACTCAACGTGCTAAAACCCACTGGACCGGAGATACTCCACAGCCGACGACAATGAAGGGTTCGAACACCCCGAAAGACTAGTACCTAAAACCGAAATCAAACAAGAATAGGCTCTAGGCATAGCCTCTCGTTGTTCTCAACCCAAAGAGAGAACAGCCCTTAGAACCCAGATCACACGAACCCTCTCGGGTGAGGAAGTTTACAGGAAAATGTGATATTTATTACTGAAAACCATTTTCACTCGAACCCACCTCGGGGTGAGGACTAAAAGTAGTTCCTTTTTATAAAACCATCTTGATTTGAGAAAACTCATTTCAATGAATTTTATCTCTTTTAGGAAAATCAGTTAGAAAACAAATTTTATTCCCAAACCCCGAAGGGCTAATTCCTTTGCCCAATCAAACAAGAACAGGTTCTGGCCACCCTTCGACATTTGGAAGGAAAGCATTGGTTTACTAAAATCATGTGTGTCCAAAAGGATTCTGGGTTCAAGGTCCTGCTATCACTAGTACACTACTGCCACGAACACCGTGACGACAAATAGATCGAAGAAACTCAATGATCCGGGACCACCGTTTACCCAACAGCTCCCAACACTAGTACAAGACTAGCTACATCTACCAAACTCTACTCGGCCCCCAAGCACGAATGTAACATGCATCCTACACTAAGAGAAATTCCGATCACTCGGCCCACTACCCGGGCGAGAAAAACACTATGTCCAGGGATAGAATGTAAACTGTGGATGTCTAAAGCATAAATGAACCTAGCCCAAGTGAGGGTTCTCTACTAGTCTGGTTTACACATGCAAACATATGGCGGGGTGCTAGGTCCAAGTTCCAATAATAGCATTTAATTTAACTGAATGTAAATGGAAAACATGATCCAACATGATCTCAAATCATCAAGTAGGAAATATCATCTATTACTAACATGCTTCCTAACACATCTCACAAACATGCATGCTCACTAACACATATAGAATTAGAGAACTGTCCACCGGTTTTGGAGACGAAGCAACCCACCTGAAACTGTGCATCGATACATGGTCCAAATGGGCTAAAACTAAACGGGGATAATCCTCAGATTCCAACGATTCCAACGCACCAAAAATCACTCAAAAAGTCCTCCCGGTCACCGAGATATGAGCCAAACACTGCGGTAAGTTCAAAATTAGTAAAACGACATCGCTGTCGCACATCTGTCCGCGAAACAGTGAAATATAACCTACGAGATGATCTCCAAAAATTCCAATAAATATATGTCTGTGATCCTCGCGAAGTGTAGATGTCGATCGAGTCCTCAAAAGCCGAAATCCGATAACCGAGCACCAAGATAAAAAACTGACAAGCTACGCTGTCCATGAAAATCACCAGCAAGAAAGGGGTTCGAAGATGTTCCAGAAACCTCAATAAAAACCCAAAACTGAGAGGTATGGTAAACATGAAAAACGAAGTTCTACCTCTCATGAAACCGAAGCCATGAAAATCGGCCAAAAACTCCCTCCCGTCAGTCCTGGGGAGCTAGCGGAATAACCATCGACGAAAAAACTAGGTATCAAAGGCGCGTCGAAGCTCGCGATGTCGAGAAGAACGCAGATGGCATGACTCCCAAAAATCTCCAGGATCCCAAATATCGAAGAAAACTCGAAGGTGGAAAGTCCTGTCGAAAATGGGCTGAGAAACTCGAAAAAAAAAGCCTAAAAGAAGCCCAAATGGGTTATTTATATCCCATGCCCACCAAAAGAGGGGATTCGGATTCGGGCGCAGGAATTGGGCGCCCGAATCTGGCCCGGCCCACAACTATGCGCGCCCGAATCCTCCACAGCGCGCCACGTGGCCGGCTCCGCAGCCGGCTTCGCAACCTGCGCACCCCGCGTAGGCGCGCCCGCCAATCACGGCACGCCGCATGGCAGCGCGGTCCACGGCGAGAAGCATGGGCCGCGGTTCACGCCGCGCCAGCCGGGTAGCTGCGCCCGCCAATGGACGGGCGACACATGGCCCGGCACGGTCCACCATGCGCGCGCCAGGCGCGGAACGCGCGCTGTTGCGCGTGCGTTAACTGCCCACTCCCCGCGCGCCACGTGTCCACCTCGCTGCGTCCGCTGGTCCCGGTACACGCCAAGTCCCGTGGACCGACCAGCCTGCGCTTGCCTGCGGCCGCTTCGCCGTGCTCCGCCGCCTGCCCGCCGCCGCCGGTGCTGCCCTGGCCTACCGGAACAGTAACCTTATGCCTCGAAATTCGTTTTCGGGCGTCCGGGATCCGAAAAATACAAGTAAATAGTCTATTTTCATCGTTTTCGCGCGCTGAGTCCAAATCCGATGTCCGTTTTGCCAAATTCCGCTTCTAAAATTTGTCGAAGGCATCCAGATAAGAAATCTTAATCCAAATTTTGCGCTGGGTCCAATCCTGAGATCCGATTTGCACGCAACCATCTCCAACACACCTCATAGGCCTCCAGAAGCTACAATTCATTCCGCAAAGCCTTCGCGGAGATCCGGGTTATCACATTTATGGTTTTAATTAAGTTGACTGTTTCTAATTTGAAATTTGAAATTTTTGATAGTTTGTTCTCGCATTTACCTATTAATCTTGAATTGTAATACTTTTGGACGCTTTACATTTGACCAAGAATCACCAATGGTTGTTTGTGCTAATCATCATTTTTGGTAGTTGGTTCTTGCATTTATCTATTAATCTTGGGTTCTAAAACTTTTGGACACTTTACATTTGACCAAGAATCTCCAATGGTTGGTTGTGTTAATCATCTTGATGATAGGTTAATGTTTAACTTTACATGTTTTAATTTAGGCTTTAGAAAATTATTTCCCTTCTTTCTTAAAGAGATGGTTGCCCCTTGCCTTTACCTATATGTTCTCTATGAAGTTTATGGTTTTAATTAAGTTGATTGTTCCTAACTTGAAATTCGAAATTTTTGATAGTTGGTTCTTGCATTTGCCTATTAATCTTGGGTTCTAAAACTTTTGAGCACTTTACATTCGACCAAGAATCTTCAACGGTTCTTTGTGCTAATCATCTTGATGATAGGTTAATGTTTAACTTTAGATGTTTTAATTTAGGCTTCATAAAGTTTTTTTCCTTCTTTTCCTAAAGAGATGGTTGCTCCTTACCTTTACCTACATGTTCTCTATGAAGTTTATTGTTTTAATTAAGTTGAGTATTTCTAATTTGAAATTGAAAATTTTTGATAGTTGGTTCTTGAATTTACTAATTAATCTTGAGTTCTAAAACTTTTAGACACTTTACATTTGACCAAGAATCTCCAACGGTTGGTTCTGCGTCATCTTGATGATAGGTTAATGTTTAACTTTACATGTTTTAATTTAGGCTTCACAAAATTATTTTGCTTCTTTTCCTAAAGAAATGGTTGCCCCTTGCCTTTACCTACATGTTCTCTATGAAGTTTATGGTTTAATCCTGAGTTCTAAAACTTTTGGGCACTTTAAATTTGATCAAGAATCTCCAACGGTTGGTTGTGCTAATCATCTTGATGATAGGTTAATGTTCAATTTTACATGTTTTAATTTAGGCTTCACAAATTATTTCCCTTCTTTTCCTAAAGAGATGGTTGCTCCTTACCTTTACCTACATGTTCTCTATGAAGTTTATTGTTTTAATTAAGTTGAGTATTTCTAATTTGAAATTGAAAATTTTTGATAGTTGGTTCTTGAATTTACTAATTAATCTTGAGTTTTAAAACTTTTAGACACTTTACATTTGACCAAGAATCTCCAACGGTTGGTTCTGCGTCATCTTGATGATAGGTTAATGTTTAACTTACATGTTTTAATTTAGGCTTCACAAAATTATTTTGCTTCTTTTCCTAAATAAATGGTTGCCCCTTGCCTTTACCTACATGTTCTCTATGAAGTTTATGGTTTAATCCTGAGTTCTAAAACTTTTGGGCACTTTAAATTTGATCAAGAATCTCCAACGGTTGGTTGTGCTAATCATCTTGATGATAGGTTAATGTTCAATTTTACATGTTTTAATTTAGGCTTCACAAATTATTTCCCTTCTTTTCCTAAAGAGATGGTTGCCCATTGCCTTTACCTACATGTTCTATATGAAGTTTATTGTTTTAATTAAGTTGACTTTTTCTAATTTGAAATTGGAAATTTTTTATAGTTGGTTCTTGCATTTACTTATTAATCTTGGGTTTTAAAACTTTTGGGCACTTTACATTTGACCAAGAATCTCCAACGATTGGTTGTGCTAATCATCTTGATGATAAGGTTAATGTTTAACTTTATATGTTTTACTTTAGGCTCCACAAAGTTATTTCCCTTCATTTCCTAAAGAGATGGTTGCCCCTTGCCTTTGCCTACATGTTCTCTATGAAGTTTATGGTTTAATCTTGAGTTCTAAAATTTTTTAGCACTTTAGATTTGACCAAGAATCTCCAACGGTTGGTTGTGCTAATCATCTTGATGATAGGTTAATGTTGAATTTTACATGTTTTAATTTAGGCTTCACAAAGTTATTTCCCTTCTTTTCCTAAAGAGATGGTTGCCCATTGCCTTTACCTACATGTTCTATATGAAGTTTATTGTTTTAATTAAGTTGACTTTTTCTAATTTGAAATTGAAAATTTTTGATAGTTGGTTCTTGCATTTACTTATTAATCTTGGGTTTTAAAACTTTTGGGCACTTTACATTTGACCAAGAATCTCCAACGGTTGGTTTTGCTAATCATCTTGATGATATGGTTAATATTTAACTTTACATGTTTTGCTTTAGGCTCCACAAAGTTATTTCCCTTCTTTTTCTAAAGAGATGGTTGCCCCTTGCCTTTGCCTACATGTTCTCTATGAAGTTTATGGTTTTAATTAAGTTGATTGTTTCTAATTTGTGGCTTTGAATGACTAGAGGTTAATACATGAGGTCTCTACTTGCTTTCAAATATTTGGTCCCCTATGTATTTAGATTCCACAAAGTGACTCTATGAAGTTTATGGTTTTAATTAAGTTGATTGTTTCTAATTTGTGGTTTTGAATTACTGTAGGTTAATACATGAGGTCTCTACTTGCTCTCAAATATTTTATCCCCTATGTATTTAGATTCCACAAAGTGACGTGCCATGTATTTAACCCTCACAAATTGGGATTTTTTTATAGTTGCTTCTTGCGTTTAACTACTAATCTTGAGTTCTGAAGTTTTTGGACACTTTACATTTGACCAAGAATCTCCAACAGTTGGTTGTGCTAATGATCTTAACGATAGGTTAATGTTTACCTTTACATGTTTCAACACCTTGCCTTTACCTACATGTTCTCTATGAAGTTTATGGTTTTAATTAAGTTGACTGTTTCTAATTTGAAATTGAAAATTTTTGATAGTTTGTTCTTGCATTTACCTATTAATCTTGAATTGTAAAATTTTTTGACGCTTTACATTTGATCAAGAATCTCCAATGGTTGGTTGTGCTAATCATCTTGATGATAGGCTAATGTTTAACTTTGCATGTTTTAATTTAGGCTTCACAAAGTTATTTCCCTTCTTTTCCTAAAGATATGGTTGCCCCTTGCCTTGACCTACATGTTCTCTATGAAGTTTATTGTCACGCTCCGGAGTCGAAACTGCGACCCGGGCTCGCTAACAGATCCGCCGCCCATACGGGAAGCCCCGCATAGACGAAGCGTCTAACCTGCAAAAGATAAAACTACAACTATACAAATATCAGAGCTGTAAAATAAACTACTGAAATAAAAAAATACAACTCCAAATAGTAAATATCTGAACCTCACAATACATAAGTCTCTCAAAAAATAAAACTCTCAAAAGTAACTATCTACTATAATCCAGCAGACTGTACTACAAAGCTCCAAAAAGGGTACCACTATACTCCAAGGACGGGTAGGGAACTAGCTCGTGACTCCCTCACCTCGAACTGCTGTCTCCGCTCGAACAGATGTCGGAACAGCTACCACAGAAAAACCTGTCACCACAGCGGGTGTGAGAACTATACCGTCACGTAGTTCTCAATGGGTACCGCCACCAAGCCCGACGGTCTGCCCACTAAGTCTACTAGAGGCATAAGATAACATGAAAACTGAAATAATGAAAAGATAAGCTAGAAAGAAATCTACAGCTATCATGCCTCTATCTACAATGCTCAAAGGGTGATACGGATGAAAATGATGCATCGACTCTAACCCAATATAATCAATCAATCCAATCACAGTGACTGCCAGATGGGGTCCAGTCAAACCTGCGCCTACCTACTACCATTACATCCACGGAGGACTGGACTTACGTAGGGCGTCCCACACGGACTGCGTCGACAAGTCGCGATAGTAAAGTAACAGGCCCAGCTCCGGAGCGGCACTCGAGGGGCGCGACCCCACCGAGGAAAGTATCCACTCATCTCTGTCGAGCTCAATATGGCTCATGCAGGCTATAATCCAAATCCACGATCAACAAGATCGACAGTACCCAAATCACATCTCTAACTCACTGGCTGGAAATACTCGACAGCCGGGACCACCGTCAACCCGACGGTTTCCACATCAGGACATCAAACTCAACGTGCTAAAACCCACTGGACCGGAGATACTCCACAGCCGACGACAATGAAGGGTTCGAACACCCCGAAAGACTAGTACCTAAAACCGAAATCAAACAAGAATAGGCTCTAGGCATAGCCTCTCGTTGTTCTCAACCCAAAGAGAGAACAGCCCTTAGAACCCAGATCACTCGAAACCTCTCGGGTGAGGAAGTTTACAGGAAAATGTGATATTTATTACTGAAAACCATTTTCACTCGAACCCACCTCGGGGTGAGGACTAAAAGTAGTTCCTTTTTATAAATCCATCTTGATTTGAGAAAACTCATTTTAATGAATTTTATCTCTTTTAGAAAAACCAGTTAGAAAATAAATTTTATTCCCAAACCCCGAAGGGCTAATTCCTTTGCCCAATCAAACAAGAACACATTCTGGCCACCCTTCGACATTTGGAAGGAAAGCATTGGTTTACTAAAATCATGTGTGTCCAAAAGGATTCTGGGTTCAAGGTCCTGCTATCACTAGTACACTACTGCCACGAACACCGTGATGACAAATAGATCGAAGAAACTCAATGATCCGGGACCACCGTTTACCCAACAGCTCCCAACACTAGTACAAGACTAGCTACATCTACCAAACTCTACTCGGCCCCCAAGCACGAATGTAACATGCATCCTACACTAAGAGAAATTCCGATCACTCGGCCCACTACCCGGGCGAGAAAAATACTATGTCCAGGGATAGAATGTAAACTGTGGATGTCTAAAGTATAAATGAACCTAGCCCAAGTGAGGGTTCTCTACTAGTCTGGTTTACACATGCAAACATATGGCGGGGTGCTAGGTCCAAGTTCCAATAATAGCATTTAATTTAACTAAATGTAACTGGAAAACATGATCCAACATGATCTCAAATCATCAAGTAGGAAATATCATCTATTACTAACATGCTTCCTAACACATCTCACAAACATGCATGCTCACTAACACATATAGAATTAGAGAACCGTCCACCGGTTTTGGAGACGAAGCATCCCACCAGAAAGTGTGCATCGATACAAGGTCCAAATGGGCTGAAACTGAACGGGGATAATCCTAATATTCCAACAATTCCAACGCACCAAAAATCACTCAAAAAGTCCTCCCGGTCACCGAGATAAGAGCCAAACACTGCGGTAAGTTCAAAATTAGTAAAACGACATCGCTGTCCCACATCTGTCCGCGAAACAATGAAATATAACCTGCGAGATGATCTCCAAAAATTCCAATAAAAATATGGCTGTGATCCTCGCGAAGTGTAGATGGCGATCGAGTCCTCAAAAGCTGAAATCCGATAACCGAGCACCAAGATAAAAAAACTGACAAGCTACGCTGTCCATGAAAATCACCAGCAAGAAAGGGGTTCAAAGATGTTCTAGAAACCCCAATAAAAACCCAAAACTGAGAGGTACGGTAAACATGAAAAACGAAGATCTACCTCTCGTGAAACCGAAGCCGTGAAAATCGGCCAAAAACTCCATCCCGTCAGTCCTGGGGAGCTAGCGGAATAACCATCGACGAAAAAACTCTGTATCAAAGGCGCGTCGAAGCTCGCGATGTCGAGAAGAACGCAGATGGCATGACTCCCAAAAATCTCCAGGATCCCAAATATCGAAGAAAACTCGAAGGTGGAAAGTCCTGTCGAAAATGGGCTGAGAAACTTGAAAAAAGAAGCCTAAAAGAAGTCCAAATGGGTTATTTATAGCCCATGCCCACCAAAAGAGTGGATTCGGATTCGGGTGCAGGAATCAGGGCGCCCGAATCTGGCCCGGCCCACAACTGTGCGCGCCCGAATCCTCCACAGCGCGCCACGTGGCCGGCTCCGCAACCTGCGCACCCCGCGTAGGCGCGCCTGCCAATCACGGCGCGCCGCATGGCAGCGCGGTCCACGGCGAGAAGCATGGGCCGCGGTTCACGCCGCGCCAGCCGGGTCGCTGCGCCCGCCAATAGACGGGCGACACATGGCCCGGCGCGGTCCACCATGCGCGCGCCAGGCGCGGAACGCGCGATGTCGCGCGTGCGTTAACTGCCCACTCCCCGCGCGCCACGTTACCACCTCGCTGCGTCCGCTGGTCCCGGTGCACGCCAAGTCCCGTGCACCGACCAGCCTGCGCCTGCCTGCGGCCGCTTCGCCGTGCTCCGCCGCCTGCTCGCCGCCGCCGGTGCTGCCCTGGCCTGCCGGAACAGTAACCTTATGCCTCGAAATTCGTTTTCGGGCGTCCGGGCTCCGAAAAATACAAGTAAATAGTCTATTTTCATCGTTTTCACGCGCTGAGTCCAAATCCGATGTCCGTTTTGCCAAATTCCGCTTCTAAAATTTGTCGAAGGCATCCAGATAAGAAATCTTAATCCAAATTTCGCGCTGGGTCTAATCCTGAGATCCGATTTGCACGCAACCATCTCCAACACACCTCATAGGCCTCCAGAAGCTACAATTCATTCCGCAAAGCCTTCGCGGAGATCCGGGTTATCACATTTATGGTTTTAATTAAGTTGACTGTTTCTAATTTGAAATTTGAAATTTTTGATAGTTTGTTCTCGCATTTACCTATTAATCTTGAATTGTAATACTTTTGGACGCTTTACATTTGACCAAGAATCACCAACGTTTGTTTGTGCTAATCATCATTTTTGGTAGTTGGTTTTTGCATTTATCTATTAATCTTGGGTTCTAAAACTCTTGGACACTTTACATTTGACCAAGAATCTCCAATGGTTGTTTGTGTTAATCATCTTGATGATAGGTTAATGTTTAAGTTTACATGTTTTAATTTAGGCTTTACAAAATTATTTCCCTTCTTTTCTTAAAGAGATGGTTGCCCCTTGCCTTTACCTATATGTTCTCTATGAAGTTTATGGTTTTAATTAAGTTGATTGTTCCTAACTTGAAATTCGAAATTTTTGATAGTTGGTTCTTGCTTTTGCCTATTAATCTTGGGTTCTAAAACTTTTGAGCACTTTACATTCGACCAAGAATCTTCAACGGTTCGTTGTGCTAATTATCTTGATGATCGGTTAATATTTAACTTTACATGTTTTAATTTAGGCTTCATAAAGTTATTTTCCTTCTTTTCCTAAAGAGATGGTTGCTCCTTACCATTACCTACATGTTCTCTATGAAGTTTATTGTTTTAATTAAGTTGAGTATTTCTAATTTGAAATTGAAAATTTTTTATAGTTGGTTCTTGAATTTACTAATTAATCTTGAGTTCTAAAACTTTTAGACACTTTACATTTGACCAAGAATCTCCAACGATTGGTTCTGCGTCATCTAGATGATAGGTTAATGTTTAACTTTACATGTTTTAATTTAAGCTTCACAAAATTATTTTGCTTCTTTTCCTAAAGAAATGGTTGCCCCTTGCCTTTACCTACATGTTCTCTATGAAGTTTATGGTTTAATCCTGAGTTCTAAAACTTTTGGGCACTTTAAATTTGATCAAGAATCTCCAACGGTTGGTTGTGCTAATCATCTTGATGATAGGTTAATGTTCAATTTTACATGTTTTAATTTAGGCTTCACAAATTATTTCCCTTCTTTTCCTAAAGAGATGGTTGCTCCTTACCTTTACCTACATGTTCTCTACGAAGTTTATTGTTTTAATTAAGTTGAGTATTTCTAATTTGAAATTGAAAATTTTTGATAGTTGGTTCTTGAATTTACTAATTAATCTTGAGTTCTAAAACTTTTAGACACTTTACATTTGACCAAGATTCTCCAACGGTTGGTTCTGCGTCATCTTGATGATAGGTTAATGTTTAACTTTACATGTTTTAATTTAGGCTTCACAAAATTATTTTGCTTCTTTTCCTAAAGAAATGGTTACCCCTTGCCTTTACCTACATGTTCTCTATGAAGTTTATGGTTTAATCTTGAGTTCTAAAACTTTTGGGCACTTTAAATTTGATCAAGAATCTCCAACGGTTGGTTGTGCTAATCATCTTGATGATAGGTTAATGTTCAATTTTACATGTTTTAATTTAGGCTTCACAAATTATTTCCCTTCTTTTCCTAAAGAGATGGTTGCCCATTGCCTTTACCTACATGTTCTATATGAAGTTTATTGTTTTAATTAAGTTGACTTTTTCTAATTTGAAATTGGAAATTTTTTATAGTTGGTTCTTGCATTTACTTATTAATCTTGGGTTTTAAAACTTTTGGGCACTTTACATTTGACCAAGAATCTCCAACGATTGGTTGTGCTAATCATCTTGATGATAAGGTTAATGTTTAACTTTACATGTTTTACTTTAGGCTCCACAAAGTTATTTCCCTTCATTTCCTAAAGAGATGGTTGCCCCTTGCCTTTGCCTACATGTTCTCTATGAAGTTTATGGTTTAATCTTGAGTTCTAAAATTTTTGGGCACTTTAGATTTGACCAAGAATCTCCAACGGTTGGTTGTGCTAATCATCTTGATGATAGGTTAATGTTGAATTTTACATGTTTTAATTTAGGCTTCACAAAGTTATTTCCCTTCTTTTCCTAAAGAGATGGTTGCCCATTGCCTTTACCTACATGTTCTATATGAAGTTTATTGTTTTAATTAAGTTGACTTTTTCTAATTTGAAATTGAAAATTTTTGATAGTTGGTTCTTGCATGTACTTATTAATCTTGGGTTTTAAAACTTTTGGGCACTTTACATTTGACCAAGAATCTCCAACGGTTGGTTTTGCTAATCATCTTGATGATATGGTTAATATTTAACTTTACATGTTTTGCTTTAGGCTCCACAAAGTTATTTCCCTTCTTTTTCTAAAGAGATGGTTGCCCCTTGCCTTTGCCTACATGTTCTCTATGAAGTTTATGGTTTTAATTAAGTTGATTGTTTCTAATCTGTGGCTTTGAATGACTATAGGTTAATACATGAGGTCTCTACTTGCTTTCAAATATTTGGTCCCCTATGTATTTAGATTCCACAAAGTGACTCTATGAAGTTTATGGTTTTAATTAAGTTGATTGTTTCTAATTTGTGGCTTTGAATTACTGTAGGTTAATACATGAGGTCTCTACTTGCTCTCAAATATTTTATCCCCTATGTATTTAGATTCCACAAAGTGACGTGCCATGTATTTAACCCTCACAAATTGGGATTTTTTTATAGTTGCTTCTTGCGTTTAACTACTAATCTTGAGTTCTGAAGTTTTTGGACACTTTACATTTGACCAAGAATCTCCAACAGTTGGTTGTGCTAATGATCTTAACGATAGGTTAATGTTTACCTTTACATGTTTCAACACCTTGCCTTTACCTACATGTTCTCTATGAAGTTTATGGTTTTAATTAAGTTAACTGTTTCTAATTTGAAATTAGAAATTTTTGATAGTTGGTTCTTGCATTTATCTATTAATCTTGGGTTCTAAAACTTTTGGACGCTTTACATTTGACCAAGAATCTCCAACGGTTGGTCGTGCTAATCATCTCGATGATAAGGTTAATGTTTAACTTTACATGTTTTAAGTAAAGTGCATCATATGACCATTGATTCCCTCCGGGCTGAACAACTCAGTACTCCAGCTGATCCATTCGAAGCCGAATCTGCTTCTTAAATTTAGAACCTCTCCTCGAATTTTGTTTTGTACATTTAACTATGGTGAACTTACTTTTACTCTTCTTCCAATTCCTTTTGTGTTAGGGAATTAGTGGTGCATATTAGCTTTTCTTGCTGTTTATTGATTTGTAGGCTAAGATATTTGGACATCTCTCCCAATTCCTTTTTGTACTACGGAATTGGTGGTACAAATTAGCTTCTCTTGCTGTTTGTTAATTTCGAGGCTACGACATTTGGACATCTGGTATTAATTATATAGTTATGTTTATCCTGCTTTTCTGTTCACACTCTATTATTGTTTTAGTTCTAACAGTTTGTTTTGTGTTTTTTTTACAAAGTTGGCTAATTCACTCTCTTTTGTTTCACTCTTCCTCTTTACTTATTTTTTTTCCTTTTTTTCCTTTTTTTTTTTTGAGGCAATGATAATACATAAAAATACTAATATTTTTGGATAGCCTTAGGCAACCAATTACTCTTTGGACAAAGATGATGAAAGGAAATTACCAGTAATTTTGGATGGCCTTGGGCAACCATAGTACCAACATTTGGATGGCCTTAGTCAACCAATTACTCTTTGGATAGAGAAGATGGCGAAGCGAATTGTGGTGACCCGGATCTCTGCAGGGCTTCTACAGTGTGACCAGCAGCTTCTGGAGGCCTATGTGGCGTGTCGGCGGTGTTTGTGCAGCAATTGGACATAAGTGATGGACTCAGGACTTAAAATGGATCACGTGGGTAATCGGAGGACTCCGTCGAATGTTTTGATGTGGTTTCGCGCAAAACGGATATCAAAATTAGACTCAGCGCGAAATTTGGATTAAAAACACCTTTCCGGATGCCTTCGGCAATTTTTAGGAATGGAATTTGGCAAATCGGACACCGGATTTGGACTCAGCGTGCGAAAACGATGAAAATGGACTATTTATTTGTATTTTTTAGAGCCCGGATGCGAAAACACAGTTTTCAAGGCATTGGGCATTGTTCTGGCGACCGGCGGGCAGCGGCAGTGGCGGCGGGCAACGGCGCGGGCTCGGGTAGGCGGCGGAGCGACCGCGTGCAGGCGCGCGGGCGCGCGGGCAGGCACGCGGTCCACGGGGCCGGCGTGCACCGGAGGGTAGGACACGTGGCGACTTCCGGATGGCCGGTTCACGAGGCGCGGTTCACGGAGTGGCGCGGGGTGTACGGTGGACCGGGCGTGACACGTGGCTATTTGCGATTGGCGGGCTCATAGCGCAGGGCGTACCGAGGCGCACGGGGGCGCCCCGGGCCGCGTGCGCGAGCGGGGCGCCATGCCGTGCTGTCGCCGCGGCACTGTGCGCGCCACGTGGCGCCGCTGATTGGCGGGCGCCGAATCACGGGTTGACCGCGGGTGGGACACGCGACAGCCCTGGAGGCGCCTTCTACTGGTGTTTCCTGTTCTGGGGACACAAAGGTAATTTTCCGAAATGTTTTATTGGGTTTGCTCTATAAGGCAATCCGAGGGGGATTCACTTAAGGATTTCGACCTCTTCGAGCCCTCTGCTCACAGTGGGCTGAGAAGGAGATTTGTTCTCCAAGCAGAGCAGCATGCACCTGTCGATCCCCGGATTTTTCGGCGGCACGTATTTTGAGATTTCTATTTTACCGGCGCGGCGCGACGTTTCTTCTTTGGTGTTCTTCTCCGTCGCATTTTGGTGCGCAAGCTTCCCCGGCCTACTCCAACCACCTTTTTCAGTGATTCTTACGCCGTTGGCTTCATGACAGGTAGGGCTACGACTATCGTGTTTTGAGCTCCCCCTCTTTCCGAGTTTTTCTTGGAGCTTTTCGAGCATCTCTTTGACCCATTTTCCATTGCAGAGTTTTGGACAGCACCTTGGTTCTTCGGCAATATCTCCGCGTACAGGCTTCGGATGGAGGCGTGCCAATAGTCATTTTGTATCTACTCATCGTAAGGAGTATTCTCGTATTTTTCCTGGATTTTTATGAGTTCATCTCGTAGGTGAGATTTAGCCATTTTCAGGGCTGGTTGTTGGGACTGCGGCGTGGTACACATACTTTGGATAAATTGTACACCGTTTGGTTTATAATTGCAGTTCTGGGTGTTTTGCGTGGAAAAAGGGGTATTGGACAGCGAGGAGGTTTTTACAGCTATAGATTGCGCAATTCCAGGTGGGTGGTTGCTATATCCCTCTTTTCTGTCTTATCCACTAGGAATATTAGAGAGATCCTTTTTATTGGACATATTGAATGATCACCTAATGGACATGCATGCTTAAATTAAAATAATTGTGAGCCTATCATATGGAAAATACTATTGTGGAAATTTGATAGTGGTTAGGACTTATACATGTTTGTATGGATATAATATTGGCACTTAATCTTGCATGTGGAATTTACTTTCATGTTGGGATATTATGAAATGTCTTGTAGGAAGGTACCACTTGAGGATCTTTTGGACATGCATAGGTGGATGATTTATGTGAGGGTGATTAGTAGATTATAGACATGTGTGGTTGGATAATAATTTTAGCATGATGGTTATATCCATGCGGAGCTATTAATTGATACACATGTGGAACCACTATTTGTCACACTTTCTTTTATCTTTCATGAGGACGTAAGCATGCTTGTATGGACATCTAGTTAGGCCATTTCTTATCGCTACACTATTATGTTGGAACTTGACTTAGGAGAAACCATGTTTGCTTCTTCTCTCCTTATTCTTTAGTCAGGTGGCTATTTGTTGCTCGGGTTTGAGCAGAGGTTGGGATAGTGTAGCCGGGGCCTGGGTTTTAGCTTCTGGGGTATTGCGGCTACCGCGGATAGTAGGCGGTGTTAAGGATTTTTGTATTGGCGTATTTCGTGAAGTTGAAGATTGAAGATGAAGACTTGACAAATCTTATACATCAATCTCAAAAGAATGGATTCAAATGTTCAGGTACGTTAAATTAAATAATCTTTGATATTTTGAATACATTTTTATAGCTCGGAAACACTTTGGAATATTTTCTATGGACAAAGAATCAAAAACTGGACATTGTGAGTGTTCAGGATCCGGATCAGGACCATCCAGTCCGGACCCCGAACATGGTTTGGTTCATGCGGAATTTCAGTCCGGACCATCCCCAATCCAGTCCGGACCCCGAACCTTGTGTCTGTTGAAATCGCATGAATAGTCTGGATCAGGAAAATCCAGTCCGGACCCCGAACTGTTTTTTCAGGAAATTCTCTGAAAAAATACGACAGTCCGGATCAGCCAAATCCAGTCCGGACCGTCGTGCGGGAAAAATTCTGTTAAGTCAGTTTTTGATACTTATCTCTTTCCAAAAGGTTTCTATCCTATAAATAGACCCTAATATCATCTTTTAGGGTTATCCCAAGGGGGATCAAAGGTAAGAATCCACATAGAGAAGAAAAGGTAAACACCTCTTTATTTTAGGTTTTCTTTCTCTATTGATCGGTTTGATTCTAGGGTTTTCAAAATCTATATCTTTCGAAAGAATCAAATCGATGAATACTTAGAGGGTGCTTCCTTGTCTATCTATGATGATCTAAGTATTCAAAATATCATCACCAACAAATCAACGATTTCCGAGAGGACAATCGGCGTGTGGATTCGCGTGGCCTTGTGGATTCAAGGTGCTACCGCTTTCGTGGATTCGGAGCGAGGCGCATTCGTGTGATCGATACGTGCTATATTGATGACCGTGGATTCGGTTGAAGACTTCGTGGATTCGAAGTTGGACTTCGTGGATTCGAAGTTGTGACGCCTTCATGGATTCGAGATGCGTTGTGGAGCGAGCGGCAAAGATCTACTTGGAGCGTATGGTAAAGGTTGAGTCGTGTGTGTGCGTTATATCACCTTGTACGTGTTTTAATCTTAGTAGATTTCACCGTGTGATCGGTCCCGTGGTTTTTTACTCCTGTGATGGAGTTTTCCACGTAAAATCTTGCGTGTTATTTATTTTTCGCATTAGGTTATTTTTTACGCAACGATTTTTGTGTGTTTATTATTTACACCTATTCACACCCCCCTCTAGGTGGTTTTTCCCCTATTTAGATCCATATTAGATATAACCCAACAATTGGTATCAGAGCGGGAATAGGGTTGTAAACAATGGTCGATGGTGGAAACATCAATAGACCACCGTTCTTCGATGGAACAAATTATGCCTACTGGAAAGTACGCATGAGAGCGTTCTTGATTTCCATCGACGAACGGGTTTGAAACAATAAAACACCCGGACGAGATCAAGATAGAAGAATTAGTTGGTACACTTCAAACTTATGAAATTACTTTTCCTACTAACTCTTCTGCTGGAAAGCCCTCTTCTTTTTCCAAGTCTTCAGGTATGGCGTTGAAATCAACAGAACATGAAGACGTGGATTCATCCTCCTAGGACTCTGACGATGATCTATCTATGGAGGACTTAGAGAAACAACTCGCTTTCTTGAAGAGGAAATTTCGCCGTAACTTCGGAAGGGGAAACTCAAGTAAATCTTCATCCTTCTCGAAGTCCAAGAAAGGCAAAGGTGCTTCTACGTCAAAATCAAGAAAGCAAGAAGGTTTCTCAATGGAGAAGAAGAACGCTAAAGGACGGATCCAGTGTTTCAAATGCAAAGGCTTTGGCCACACTACAACGGAATGTCCCAGCAAGAATCCACCAAAGAAGAAGGCTATGCAAGCCATCACGTGGGATGACACTTCTTCTACGGACAAGTCATCTTCTAGTGATGAGGATACAAATGCCATCACATTCTTCGCATCCACGACTTCACCCTTCGTGTGTTTTTCATCGATTGCATCTGGTTCGTTGTCTATTTCTTCCCAGGATGATCAAACGGCAACGGATGATGAACCAAGCGATTCCGAAGGTGAAGACTTTGCTCACGCCTACCAACTACTTCTACGGAACTCAAAGAAATTGGCGAAGCAAAATAAAAACTTGGGGAGAAGGTTGTTGGAACTCGAGGAACAACCTAATAGAGCAACTTCTCTCTCAAGGGCTCTTGAAGTGGAAAGGGACAACTTGGTTGAGAAAAATATTTTCCTTCAAGAGATGAACGAGCATTTTGAGAAGGAACTTGAAAAATCGGTGGATAAAGCTAATCTCTTCTCAAAGCTCTATTCCGAGGCACAACAAGGAGATTTTGAGATGACGAAGACCATTTTCCAACTTAAAGAGGATTTGTATAGATTTTCTTCAGGACAAAGTAAGTTGGATCGCCTTCTTGGTCTTGGTCAAACTAATCATTTAGGCCTCGGATATGGCCGAACTTGTGAGGAACCAAGTTCGGGCAAGACAAGTTTTGTGCCCCAGTCGGTTGCTCATTCTCCGACGGAAATCATCGTAGCCAACATTGACAAGCCTACCTCATCTTCTTCGGGTTCAACTTTTACCAAGGTATGTCATTGTTGTGGTTTTGCAGGCCACATAAGACCAAATTGCAAGTATGTAGCAGAACGAGCAAATCAAGCAATACTTGCAACTACTACCATCAAGAACACAACTCGGGAAACGAAGAAAAATCTTCCAGTGTTAAGACAGATGGTAGGACACCCCCTAAGCCGAAGTCATTGAGGAAATCAAAGAAAAGTGTATTGAGTGATTTTCGCATTTCTGCGACATCGGTAACTATTTTATGTGACAACACGAGTGCCATTAATATTTCAAAAAACCCTGTGTTGCATTCTAGAACAAAACACATTGAATTGAGATATCATTTTCTTAGAGAGCTAGTTGAATCAAGTTTTTACAAATTTCTTATGTTTCAACTGAAGATCAATTAGCTGATATTTTGACAAAACCTTTGGATCAAAAATATTTTATTCATTTGTGAAAAGCAATTGGCATGCTTTCAATTACATAACTTTTTGAACCACTGCTTAGAAAGGTTTTTGTTTGTGTTTCGTGTTCTTTTTGTAATATAGAACATTAATTGAGCATTTGCTATATTGACTTTATTTGCATCCTTTCATGTTTAGAGAAGTTTATTATGATTTGAATATCATTATAACTCATTTGATGCAATGATCATTTATTTCAATTATTTCATCTTGAATTGATCAAAGTCATTACCTCTCTCAATGATCTCCTGGTATTTAATTTATCTTATTTGATGATTGCAATAAGTATGAATACGAGATCAATATTTGGTTGAATACTGAATATCTTTCATAATTGATAGCCAATTGAGGGGGAGTTTATTATGTTTTTCATGCTCAAAAGATGTGGAAAGAGTTACATCCTTAAGAGGAGTGTGAAAACTACCACCACATGGAGGAAAGAGCTACCACCTCGGCTATCCGAGTACTGTGTGCAGCTACCACATGTTAACCAAGCATGGTGATCTTGTTTATCAAATAAAATGCTTTTTGGAATACTTGATTTAATCAAATTCCTAGGTTGGTATAAGGTGGGATTTCTAAAAGATGCTCAAAGAGCCACTTCCCAAATATATTGACTAGATATATTATTTGACTTATTTGGGATTTCAAACATCTATCGATCTTGGTGCTTCATTTTCTTTACTCAATTGAGAATTAGATAAACTCTATACTCATTAGATCGTGAAGGATGTTTGGAAATTGATCAACTTTAGAGGTTATAATTCTTATAAATTTTCGTTTCACAATTTGGGATATTTTGATAAATTTATCATAATCTATTTCTTTTTGTGTGAAATGATACTTTTGTATAAAGTTGATTTGCAGGAATGCTTACATACTTTTTCTGGAATCTTTACAAATTTTTCTGAAGAAAAAGTTGCAGGCAGTCCGGACTGGATTGACTCAGTCCGGATCCCGAACCATGGGATTTTCTGCGCAAGGCCGATTCGGACTGACGTCTTAATCCGATCCGGACCGCGGCTAGGGTTTGTATTAAAATGAAAGGTTTTGATTTCTTTTTCCCTACAAGCTTTTGGATCTATTTCAACTAAATTTCTCTCGATCCAAGTAAGTTTTTTGATCAAAAACTCCGTTCATTCCTTGTTCTTGCGAAATGTGATGGATTTCATGCTATGATTTCATTTTTGCATGATTTTTGATCAAATTTCTTTTGAAATCTGAACTCTGGATACCTAAGAATTGTTTCTATAATTATTGTTTATCTTCTAAACGGATTTTTGGGTTTCGATTTCAAAAACTTCAATTTTAGGGCAATCTTTAAGAATTTTCGAAAATCATGAAATTGATCTATTTTTAAAATCCTTTTTGCAACATTGTCTTGATTCCTAGCCTCTACACATGTTAAGGATTGTTTTGGTATAATGTTTCAAATTTTTGAAATTAAATAATTTTTCATGTTCTTTGAGTTTTTGCTCACAGGTGCTATTTTTCAAATACTCTATAACAATGGCTCTTGAGTGGATAATTGTGTTCATCACTGCGTTGGTCAGCACGAGGATGACCAATAAATTAAAGAGAGCTCGAAAGGACAAAGGGGAGACTGAATTTGTTCCTCTTGATGACTCGAAGACTGAGTCGGAGGACTGGGAGAAAACTGTTGAAGGAGCAAAGGTTGCCCAAACCAAAACACCATCTGATTTGAAGGGCAAGGCACCTATGGAACCTCATTTAATGAAGAGAAAAGAGAGTCGCAAGAAAGCGAACTCGAGCGGAAGGAATCCAGATTGAGGAGCCACTTGCTGGTGAGCCACCTGAGCAAGAGTTTGTTCATATAAACTCTGAAAGGATGAAAGATTTTGAAAACAGGGATTGTATCGATGAGAGACATGTGAATGTTGAAGCTCTTCGGGAACAACAAAGACTATCATCTGAGCAGGAGCGAATTTCAATTGAACAAGGTCAGATTTCTCTTGACCTGCAACGGATTAGTACAACACAAGTGGTCTTGACGAAGAAGTACAATGCACTGACGAAGTTGGTCAAGAAGATTTTTGCAAAACTCGGATGCAGCAACTTCGATGACAACGATACCGGTTCAGATTGATTCTTGATGACATTGACTTTAGTTTTTTTCTGACAAAAGGTTTTTCGTTTGTTTGTTTTCTCTCTCTTATAACTTTGGCTGGTTTTTGTGACAAAAAGGGGGAGAAAGAAAAGAAAAGAACGAAGATGACCAGACCTTGAAAGACCTTGAAACTTGTCAATAGACTGTCTGGAAAAAAGGGGAGAAAGAAAAGAACGAACATGACCTGATAACTTGAAACTTGAAGTTTAACACTAACTAACATGACCTGATAACTTGAAACTTGAAGTTTAACACTAACTATTCTACTGACATTTTGGGTTGTAACTTCTAACAAGTTTTGTGATAGGTCATGCAAAAGGTATGAACATTTGAACTTCTTGACTTTGAACTCCGAACTTTGACATTATGGTTGGAACTAACCTTGATGATGGATAAAGATATGTGATATTTTGATTGCCTACTTTTATGCATATCTGATACCTAATGTCATATTAAATGTATAACTCTCTAGTTGCTTAACGATTAAATTCTTGAGATATTAATGATTTCTTGTTGTCAAGAATAGTTTCTTTTGCAGAGAGTACAAGATTTGAACATTCCTAGTTGTGTCTAAGTCTAGAGTTCGTTTTAGGAGTGAATCTCCTGTATTTACATTTATTTGGATCGTTCATGCGTATTTTTGTTGTATGGTGATAGAAACAAAAATCGTCTTTTTGTTTTCTTTTGTGGATTGTGTGTTTTGTCACGAAACCGCCAAAGGAGGAGATTGTTAAGGAGTTTTTGTATTGGCGTATTTCGTGAAGTTGAAGATTGAAGATGAAGACTTGACAAATCTTATACATCAATCTCAAAAGAATGGATTCAAATGTTCAGGTACGTTAAATTAAATAATCTTTGATATTTTGAATACATTCTTATAGCTTGGAAACACTTTGGAATATTTTCTATGGCCAAAGAATTAAAAACTGGACATTGTGAGTGTTCAGGATCCGGATCAGGACCATCCAGTCCGGACCCCGAACATGGTTTGGTTCATGCGGAATTTTAGTCCGGACCATCCCCAATCCAGTCCGGACCCCGAACCTTGTGTCTATTGAAATCGCATGAACAGTCCGGATCAGGAAAATCCAGTCCGGACCCCGAACTGTTTTTTCAGGAAATTCTCTGAAAAAATACGACAGTCCGGATCAGCCAAATCCAGTCCGGACCGTCGTGCGGGAAAAATTCTGTTAAGTCAGTTTTTGATACTTATCTCTTTCCAAAAGGTTTCTAGCCTATAAATAGACCCTAATATCATCTTTTAGGGTTATCCCAAGGGGGATCAAAGGTAAGAATCCACATAGAGAAGAAAAGGTAGACACCTCTTTATTTTAGGCTTTCTCTCTCTATTGATCGGTTTGATTCTAGGGTTTTCAAAATCTATATCTTTCGAAAGAATCAAATCGATGAATACTTAGAGGGTGCTTCCTTGTCTATCTATGATGATCTAAGTATTCAAAATATCATCACCAACAAATCAACGATTTTCGAGAGGACAATCGGCGCGTGGATTCGCGTGGCCTTGTGGATTCAAGGTGCTACCGCTTTCGTGGATTCGGAGCGAGGCGCGTTCGTGTGATCGATACGTGCTATATTGATGACCGTGGATTCGGTTGAAGACTTCGTGGATTCGAAGTTGGACTTCGTGGATTCGAAGTTGTGACGCCTTCGTGGATTCAAGGTGCGTTGTGGAGCGAGCGGCGAAGATCTACTTGGAGCGTATGGTAAAGGTTGAGTCGTGTGTGTGCGTTATATCACCTTGTACGTATTTTAATCTTAGTAGATTTCACCGTGTGATCGGTCCCGTGGTTTTTTACTCATGTGATGGAGTTTTCCACGTAAAATCTTGCGTGTTATTTATTTTTCTCATTGGGTTATTTTTTACGCAACGATTTTGGTGTGTTTATTGTTTACACCTTTTCACCCCCCCCTCTAGGTAGTTTTTCCCCTATTTAGATCCATATTAGATATAACCCAACAGGCGGTTGACCGGATGTCGGATGTGGGACATGATTGTGATTGTGGGTGTTGTTGTGAACTCCTTACTTTTGACTACCCACTATGCACATTGGAGTAGCTTCTATGTTAAAAGGCTAAATGCACCTTATAGATGACAATTGCATGCTTAATTGAGATTAAAACGGATACTGCTAGAACTTGCTTTAATAGGGGTTATAATTGTAAAGCGGTAATATCATGTTTAAAGATAAGGCTAACTAGTAACTTGGGAGCTTTGGGTATGTGACATAGACAGGCACGGGCTACCTCATATTAATATTCTTATACAATTATCAGCATGCTCTAACAATGTAAGAATATCGACATCTGTTTTATTTTATATCATCTTGGGATATTTGCATACTTGTATGGTCATTTAGATAGGCCACCATTATCTGCTGCACTATCATGCTGGAACTGACTTAGGAGAAACCATGCTTTTATTTCCTTCTCCTGTTATCTAGACATAGGGGATAGTGTGCTCAGGTTCGAGCGGGGGACTGGGATGGTGTAGTCAGATTACTGGGGATTTGGGACAGGCAGGGCTTGATGGCAGGGTATTGCGGCAACTGCGAACTTTGGGCGGTTGGCCGGGCTGTTATTATTGCATCAGATTGGGGGAGAGGGATCGGGCTTTCTTTAGTGGATGATTTTTTCCACTTGGCTAGAGTCATGATCCAGTCCTGCTATATCAGGTTACTTTTGGCTACTTACTTTACTCGTCTGGGTCGCTCCCCTCGAGTGCCACTCCGGAGTGTGCGTCAGACAGGCTTTGAGTCCTTGGGACTCCTTTGCATCGGTGTTATGCGTAGGCTGGCATACCCGATGCGGCAGGCAGAGCAGGCAGTACCAATGTTGATTGGTGTTTAGATTGGGTCTATTCAGGCAGGCATATCTATTCTGATGCATATTTATAGCTGTTGGCTCGGCATTTTAGAGGCATACTAATGGTTGCATTTCATCAGTAGTTATATTCATAGCATACCACCTTTATTTTCTTTTTGCCTCTGGCAGACCTAGTGGGCGTGTCAGAGTTTGAGGTTTTACCCACTAGGGGAGGCTACTGGTTTACTAGTAGTTCTCACCCCCATTCTTCTTTTCCCTTTTTCTTCTCCCTTGTTTTGCAGTGTCTTCTGCGGGTGCTACTGGGCTTTCAGCAGCGGGTCGAGGAGAGAGGACGGCTGAGTAGATAGATCTCGAGGCAGGATGAGCGTGTTAGCTGGACTGTTGGTGTACCCATGTTTCCTCAGACGGTTGTATTTTTACTTTTGGGACTGGCCTTTGCCAGCAAGTTGTATTTATTTTGGGTGAGCTGGGAGAGACAAATGTATCAGCTTTACAGATGTATTGTATTTTATTTCCAGCTTCAATCTGAGATGTATTAGTTTTTAGTTCAGCTCTGTTTTATGCTCATTATTATTATCTCTTATATCTGAGCAGGTTACTGGCGCTTCGTGTACACGAAAAATACCGTGTGCACGACGGATCTGTAGACGGGCCCGGGTTCTGGTTTACACCCGGGGCGTAACACGAATTGCCGGTAATTTTGGATGACCTTGAGCAACCAAATGTTTGATGGCCAATCAATTGGTATTCTTTATTGCACATTTGCATAAAATATATAATTTACCATGTGTTTAGTTCTTATCTGAGCCTCCCATTTTTATTACATTATTTTACTGTTCTTTTTTTTTGTGTGTGCGTGCTAAGTAAAAATCTGACATATTAACCTATATATATATTTTTTTGTGTGTGTTAAGTAAAAATCTGACATATTAGCCTACAAGATTGGGATACCTTTGATTAAAAGCCCAATCATTCAAAGACATAAATTTGGAGCACTCAACTTATTTAAAGCCATAACTTTCATAGTGAACATACAGACAAACACAAGAAACAACTATTCTTTTCCCTTTCTCCCGAGGCAATGATGATGCATAAAACAATGACCGTGCACGAAAATATCAGCAATTTAGGCTGGCCTTTAGCAATAGATTATTGCAATTTCGGGGAGTAATTTACATGTTTGGTTTTGGTTGTTTGGTTTTGGCTATTGTCTAGGCATAAAAAATAACGGTAATTTTTTATGGCTTTAGGCAACCAATTGCTATGTATACAATGATCATGCATGAAAAAGAAAAAGTTTTCCAATTTCTGTTCTTTTTTTTTATTGAATAGAGATATTTTGTGAGCCTCGCATTTCCTCCCATTTTCTTTCTACAGACTACGACATATAGTTATTTCCTTCCGAAGTTGATATTTACATACTTCAAGTGTTGTATGTTGTTTAATTTTTTATTAATGATATAAATTGTTGCGCTAAAATTATTGGGCAAACCTAAGGGATTGCGGGTGAAAGCAAAAAGGGTATATATATATTATATATTATGGCATGCATTGAAATATATGGGAGATTCTTCGTTAAATGTAAAGTGTCAAAAAGGTTGAGAACTCAAGATTAGTAGGTAAATGCAAGAAGAAACTATCAAAAAAATTCAATTTGTAAGGCTTAAATACATGGGAAGCCACTTTGTGGAGTCTAAATACATAGAAGAACATATTTAAAATCAGGTATAAATCTCATATATTAACCCACGGTTACTCAAAGTCACAAAACATGTAAGTAAATGCAAGGGGCAACCATCTCTTTAGGAAAAGAAGGGATATAACTTTGTGAAGCCTAAATTAAAACATGTAAAGTTAAACATGAACCTATCATCAAGATGATTAGTACAACCAACCGTTGGAGATTCTTGGTCAAATGTAAAGTGTCCAAAAGTGGTTGAACTTCTCTTTTATATATCTTTCCCCTGAATGCTTTATCCTCTTTTTTGCCTCTGTTGTATACTCTGTTTTTTTATTGCTTTAACCTCTCTTCCATATATTTTCTTTTTTTCCTTTTTTCTTTTTTGAGGCAATGATGATACATTAAAAAATGTGCAATTTAGGATGGCATTCGGCAACAAATTATTGCAATTCTGGTATAGAGATTTACATGTATGCAGACTGTTTCCGTTTGGTTCTGAGTGATGTCTAAGCATAAAAAATAGCAATAATTTTTTATGGTCTTATGCAACCAATTACTATTTGCACAATGATAGTGCATAAAAAATAGAGGGTATTTTCATTTGTATTCTTCATTTGAATTGAATAGACAAATTTCCTGAGCCTCACATTTTTTTTCCCCCTTTTTTTTTAATGAACTGCAGCATATATGTAATAATTGAGATATTTTAATTTAAAATCGATAATGAAATTAAGTTCAAAAAGGTTTCAGTGGTTTCCGACGACTATATAAATTTATACAGTTGAATAGTGGATGACATAAGTGAACAGTAACCTTGTATTTTTACTGGATTTCCGACTAACATTGGTCAATCGATCGTTCGGAATCCGAATCCGACGATCCAAGTAGTCGATTTTAACGGATCGTTCGGAATCCGAATCCGACGATCCAAGTAGTCGATTTTAACAGTTTCATCGATCTGAGCGCAATGGCTCAGTCGAAATTTACGTTTGACGGCCCTGGAACCTCGAAAAGCATGCCAAACAGTAAATATCGTAGTAAAAGATGGATTTGCATTTTATCTGGACTTAAAGTCGACAAATAAAAATCGCTACCTGATAGGTTTCGTCGTGGCGAAGTCCGTTTTTCCGATTGGCGACTCTTATGCCTCAAAAAATGTGAAAATAGTGAAAAATAAAGTATTTTTCATGTAAAACCCTATATTTTATGCTCTGAATTTCGTGAAAATTCTTGGAGAGGGACCTAACCGTGAAACTAAAGTTCTGTGAGGGACCTAGCTCTAAATACCAAGAGTTGAGGGGGCAAAATGCATTTTGTTGCATTATGTATATATACTTACATTAGGGTTTCTAGTAACCCTAACTCGGAGCTTTGCAACCAGCCACTGCCTCAACTAGACTCTTCATCTCTCTCAGCCTCATCTCCAGGCGTTACGCCGCCGGCCGCCGCTGCACCTCGCCGGAATAGGAGAAGGATCAAGAAAGAAGCTTGATCTCGGGTTGGGTGGAGAAGGAAGAAACAAGAAAACTTGGGATTTTCTCCAGACCACATCTGGAGTCGTCTCTGTGCTTAGGAGACCTAACCCGAGGAACCCCGACGCCTAGCTGCGCCGCGCGTCGCCAGTGGAGGTTGTAGGACCCCTGAACCCCCTTGCAGCTTTTTCCCATGAATCCACTGTGCAAACACCTGTTGATGGTGTATCTGGCCCATGGTGCATCAAAGGGATGCCACAGATGGACCCTGTGAGCTTTGGTTGGCTGTATTGGCCTTCGGCTGCTTTTGTCGAATTTTAGGAAAGGAATTTGGCCAAATAGAGGGTGGAGTTGGATTCAGCGCGGAAAAACGCTTGAGAATGGCTTTTTGTTTGCCTAATTCTGAGTCCGGATGCCCAAAAGCGGGCTCCCGGAAGTTTGGGCAGTTTTTGGTGTTTGCGGGAGCCTCCGGCAAATTTTAGAGGCGGATTTTGGCGAAATGGACACCGTTTTTGGAATCAGCGCGCGAAAACGGTCAAGATGGGCTTTTTACTTGATGTTTTTGGGCTGCGGTTACCGTTCACGCCGGAACAGTGTTTCCGGCGATCGCCGGCGGCGGCGGGCAGCGCCGGCGGGCGGCGGCGCAGCCTCGGGCAGGCGGCAGGCGGCGGCACAGGGCGCGGGCAGGGCGCGGGCAGGCGCCCGGGAGCGCGGGCAGGCGCGCGGTCCACCGCGGAGGTCGTGCGCCGGGGGCGGGCCACGTGGCGCTTTCCGGTTGGCGGGTGCTGCAGACGCGGTCCACGGAATTTGGTCCAGGTGCACGGTGGACCGTGGTGGACACGTGGCGTGAGGTGATTGGTTCGGTGCTGTGCTCCCGGTCCACGCAACCGGTGGAGTGGGTGACCGGGGCAGGTGGCCGTACGGCGGGGCAGGTGGCCGTACGGCCCGGGTCAGCCGCGACGTGCGCGGTCCACGGCGCGACGTGCGTGGTGCACGGGTTGCCGGGCCACGTGTCGCGTTGCCATTCGCTGGCGCAGGTGCACCGGGTGCAGTGGGGGGCCCAGGGGAGTAGTGGGCTGGACTGTGTGGTGGACCGGGCCGCACTGTGCGCGCCCGAAAGTGGTGGGCCGGGCCGCACTGTGCGCGCCCGGAAATTTCCGGGCGCCCGAAAATCGGGACTTAATGGGAATTATCCCAATTGTTTTCCTCAGCCTATTTAAAGGCAGCCCGAGCCTCTGTTTTGGGGCTTTTTCTCCCAAACCACACCTCCTCTGCCCGAGCTCTCTTAAGCTAAGTTTTTCACCTCTAAGTGCTTGATCTTCCTGCCAAGTTCTAGGATTTTAGGAGGCACGAATCCCGAGGTTCCCCATTTTACGGCGCGGCGCGACGTTGCTTTCTAGTGTTCTTCTTCGGCGCAGCGACAGTGTTTTGGCTCCCCTGGACTACCCCGAGCTCACTTTGCTGTGATTCTTGCGCCGGCAGACTCCTAAGAGGTAGGACTTCATCTTTCGTTTTGGTCGCACTTTCCCGTTTCGAGGTTTTGGCACGGATCCCGAGGCAAACAGTGACCCCTTTTTCTGTGTGGACTTCCTTGACAGCAGCGGGGTATTTTGACCATATCTTCGCGCACGAGCATCAGACGGAAACGAGCTTATACAACTTTTTCATCTACGGATCGCAAGGAACACGCTCGTATTTTTCTTGGATTTTCCTGAGGTTTATTTCGAGGTGAAAATTACTGCTTTCTCAGTGAACAGTGCACAGTTTTTAGCACAGATTTTTGTATGAGTGTACCCCCTTGCCGAATTTTTATCTTGACTTACCGAACTCGGATTTGGGCGTACAAGGTACCGTTGCGAAGCTATCGACGCGAGGATCGCTGTGGTATTTTTCTTGGAATTTTCTGAGCACTTTCTGCAGGTGATAATTTAACAGTTTTGAATCCGAGGTTGTAGATGGTTATGAGAGCAATAATTGGGAGCCTAAGTGTAATTAGTGAGCTTTGTATTGTACCAGGAATATTTCGGGTGTGCTAAAATGGTGGGAGCAAGGATTTGGAGTTTTGGTATTTTCTAGCTGTACGGACTTGGACAGTTTGCACCAGGTGGTGGTTGTTGTACTCCTCTCCTTTGTTATGCCCACTAGGAATATCAGAGTACCCCTGTTTTGATGTTGCTAAATGCGTTAATTGGTAGACTCGCATGCTTTAGGGAGCAAATTATTGGTTATCTAATCCATGAAAAATTATTGTTAGACTGATTACTTGTTTTAATCGCTTAATTTCTGGACTGTATGCTTAGAGATAAGTGATAATAATTGAGGACTGCAAAACTGATGATTATTCTTATGGGACTGTCACCCTAGCTTATGTCACTCTAAACTGCTATTCTCGGAAACTGGACAAAAATATTGAGACAATGCATGATTAAATTGGTCACATGATTATGTCATCATTTACTGCTATACTATTTTTGGGACTTGACTTAGGAGAAACCATGCATTTACTCTTTTCTCCTCCTTGTATTGACACTTGCGGCTTAGTCGCTCAGGTTCGAGCGTGTGTTGGACAGTGTAGTCGGATATTGGGGATTTGGGACAGGTTGGGTTTATGTCAGGGTGTTGCGGCGACCACGGATCTTGGGTGGTCGACCGGCTTATACTATTGCATCAGATTGGGTGTTTTGGGGATCGGGCTTTCTTTAGTGGAGGGTTTTTCCCACTTCATTGAGTCTCGATCCAGTCCTGCTATATCAGGTTACTTGTGGTTACTTACTTTTCTCGTGTGGGTCGCTCCCCACGAGTGCGACTCCGGAGTGCGCGGCAGACAGACTTGAGTCCTGGGGACTCCTTGTGCTTCGGTGTTATGCGTAGGCTGGCATACCCGTCGCGGCAGAGCAGGCAGTGCCAGTGTCCACTGGCGGTCAGATTGGGTCCTTAGGACAGACTTCTTTATACTGATGCATTCCTTTTCCCATCCGTGTTGAGTTATCGTGTAGAGGCATATTAGGGATAGCATTTTATCAGTTGCTCCCTCTATCTACACCCCCTTTCTTTTCCTTTCCCTTTTGCCTCTGATCACCTGGTGGGCATATCTGAGCTGAGGCTTTACCCACTAGGGGAGGCTACTGTTTATTGTAGTACTTACCCCCATTGTTTTTCTTGTTCTTTTTCTTTCCCCTTGTTTTGCAGAGTCCTCAGTGGGAGTTGCTGGGCCGTCAGCAACTGATCGGGGCAAGCGCATCGCGGACTAGATAGAGAGCCTCCCGAGGGTTGTAGCTGGAGCTTTTGGGTACCTGGTCTTCTCAGACAGCTTTTGTTTATTTCTTTTTGGGTCTGGCTTTTGCCAACTGTTTGTATTTGGTGGTGAGCTGGGAGAGACATCTGTATTTTATTCCACTGTTGTACTCTTTTACTTCCAGCTTCTGTCTGAGATACAGTAGTTTTAGTTTAGCTCTGATTATTATGCTCTTTTATTATTATTTCTTATCTGAGCAGGTTACCGACGCTTCGTGTATGTGGGAAATACCGCATGCACGGCGGATCTGTAGACGGGCCCGGGTTCTGGTTTACACCCGGGGCGTGACAGATTAAGTTGGTATCAGAGCTTAGTGATAGGTCAGTTGGGACTTAGGAAACCCTAGGCTTTTGGACAGACCCTAGGATGATAGGGCGTGAGTGGCGTGACATTTTGCGTAAGTCGGTGATTTTTATAGTTAACTCTTCCTGTGAGTGAAGAGGGATCGACATAGTCTATTTCTGTTGAACCATTATATTGGCTGCAGACAACATAAGGTTACAGAAATAGGGGGATGTCTTTGACTTTCGCCAGATTGGGTCGTGTGGGGTTTCGTTACTGATGCTTGGTTTCTTGTGGCAGGATGCCTCCTCGACGTCGGATTCCCACTCGGGGTGTCCCTTCACCCCCTGTTGAGCAAGAGCAGCCTACACCTCCCGAGCTTACTGAGTTGAGGGCCTTGGTGGCCCAGTTGGCGGAGGGTCAGCGCCGCCAGGAGCAGAGGTTTGAGCAGCTGCTTGCTCAGCGGGAGGCACCACCCCCAGCTGTTCCTGAGGCCCCTGTGCCTCTTGTTGCCCCTTTTGTGCCATCGGTACCATCTTCGAGTAGCGGGGCTCCTGGAGCTATTCAGCCTTTTGACTGCGGAGGAGGAGCGGGATTTTGCTGACAAACTCGCTGCGTTTGTTAAGCGGGGACCACCTAGATTCTCGGGGAGGGATGCTCAGCCCCGGGCTGTTGGGAGATGGCTTTCTGCGATGGAGAAGCTTTTTCGGGACTTCTTCATCGACCCGAGGTATCGAGTGCACATGGCGGTGCACTGTTTGGATGGAGATGCTGATTTTTGGTGGCAGCGAGTTGAGCCACTGGAGTTCCGGATCACTCGGCAGTTGCCTTGGGAGGAGTTCAAACGGATGGTATTGGACACCTATTTTTCTACCAGTGTGAAGAAGAAGTTGGAGGACGACTTGAAGAATCTGCAGCAGGGCGATCGACCGGCCCATGTCTATTTCCAGGAGTTCATGGAGTTGCTGAACTGTGTGCCCTTCGTCGCTCGTGACGGTCCACACCAGGTTGAGTGTTTCGAGGGAGGCCTCCGTCCAGAGATTTTCACGCTTGTGCATGCACAGAGATTTCAGACCCTAGAGGCAGCCGCAGAGCACGCACAGTGGGTGGAGAGAGGCGATCAGCAGGTGGCCAGACGGAGGGCCGCGGTCGCGCAGGGTTCCGACAGGAAGCGACCAGCCCCAGAGGACGGGGGACAGGCCAGCTCATGGAGACCGCCACGGCCGCCGCAGTCCCAGTCTTACGGCCGTGGGCGATCTGATAGGAGAGGTCCTGGTGGACCCCAGAGACCGCAGCAGCATCAGCAGCAGCACCAGCAGTAGAGATCGCAGCAGAGGCAGCAGAGATCTCAGCAGCAGTCCTCGAGACAGCAGCAGCAGCCGAGACAGCCCCGATCTTCTGACCGATGTATCTTCTGCGGCGGTCAGCATGCCGCCATCACTTGTGATCAGAGATGGGGTCGATGCTTCCGTTGTGGACAGCCGGGGGCATGTGCGAGCTACTTGCCCCCTTGCTACTTCTTCGGCACCTTCTTCGGCGTCGGCTCCATATCCCCCTCAGCAGCAGCAGCCATCAGCTCAGCGGCCTTATGCTCCAGCGAGCAGGCCGTCCACCTCCCATCCTTTAGATTCTCGACCTCCAGCACCGAGCGAGGCGGGTGTATGCCGCCCAATTAGCAGATTCCGCAGCGGCAGACCAGGTGGTGGCAGGTATTACTCTACTTTTTGGTATTCGGGCTCGCTCTTTATTCGACACTTGGAGCATCTCATTCTTTCATTTGTCGAGCATTTGCATCCTGCATGGTCTAGAGGTAGAGTCCTTGTCTTATGCATTAGAGGTGCGGGTTCCCTGATCACGTTTGGCATGTTGAGGAGTGTTGTTTGGCATGCCCGGTGCAGTTGGGGCCTTGGATTTGCCTGCAGACTTGCTTGTCTTGCAGCAGCTCCGTGATTTGACTTGGTGTTGGGGATGGATTGGCTATCACGGTACTCCGCCACGATCGACTGCAGAGATAGGACGGTGACTCTTCGCGAGCCAGGACAGGAGGAGTTCATCTTCAGAGGCTGCCAGAGCACGCTGTTCGCAGCGACCATTTCCTCGGCGAGAGCTAGGAGGATGATGAGTAGAGGTTGCACTGCCTTTTTGGCCACCGTGGTGGGAGGTGCCTACGGCGGCACTGGGACTCGAGGATATCCCTATCGTCCGAGAGTTCCCAGATGTGTTTCCACCTGAGTTGACGACGATGCCGCCGGAGAGGGAGATTGAGTTTGTGATTGATGTAGTCCCTGGGACTGCACCAATCTCAAAGGCACCCTATAGGATGGCGCCAGCTGAGTTGAGGGAGTTGAAAGCCCAGCTTCAGGATCTTTTGGATAGGGGCTTCATTAGACCCAGTGTTCTCCGTGGGGAGCGCCTGTGTGTTTGTTAAGAAGAAGGATGGATCACTGCGGTTGTGCGTGGATTATAGGGAATTGAACAAAGTGACCATCCGGAACAAGTATCCCCCTCCCGGATAGATGATTTGTTTGATCAGTTACAGGGAGCATCTGTGTTCTCGAAGATTGATCTGCAGTCCGGTTACCACCAGCTTAGGGTGAGGGCCGAGGACATCTCCAAGACGGCTTTCAGATCGCGGTACGGCATTATGAGTTTACTGTGATGCCTTTTGGGTTGACTATGCCCCTGCCGCATTCATGGACTTGATGAACAGATTTTTCAGCCGTTTTTGGATCGGTTTGTGGTGGTGTTCATAGATGATATTCTGATCTACTCCCGGAGTGATCTGGAGCACGAGGAGCACTTGAGAACCGTGCTACACTTCTGCGAGAGAAAAAGCGGTATGCTAAGTTCAAAAAGTGCGAGTTTTGGCTCCGGGAGGTTGCCTTTCTGGGTCATGTGGTTTCAGCTGCTGGAGTGGCGGTGGATCCGGCCAAGGTGGATGCTATTAGAGATTGGCCGAGGCCGACGACCATCACCGAGGTGCGGAGTTTTCTTGGATTGGCGGGCTACTATCGGCGCTTTGGGAAGGCTTTGCGAAGCTTTCCTCTCCCCTCACTCGTCTGACCAGAAAGGGGTTAAGTTTGTTTGGAGCGAGATTTGCCAAGCTGTTTTGAGGAGCTGAAGCAGAGTTGATGACCGCTCCAATCCTTGCCCTCCCAGTTATGGGGGAAGGATTTGTGATCTACAGTGATGCCTCACATAGTGGTCTGGGGTGTGTGTTGATGCAGCATGGTAGGGTAATTGCCTATGCTTCGCGGCAATTGAAGGACTATGAGAAAAATTACCCTACTCATGATCTGGAGTTGGCTGCGGTTGTGTTTGCTCTGAAGCTGTGGCGGCATTATTTGTATGGAGAGCATTGCGAGATATTACTGATCACAAGAGCTTGAAGTATCTGTTCACCCAAAAGGAGCTGAATTTGAGGCAACGCCGGTGGTTGGAGTTGTTAAAGGATTACGATCTGAGTATCCTTTACCATCCCGGCAAGGCCAATGTCGTGGCAGATGCTTTGAGTAGGAGGACGAGTCTGAGCTTATTGATCTCGCAGCAGGCGCCGTTGGTCGAGCAGATGAGGCGGTTACAGTTGGAGGTAGTATCCCCTGGGTCTCTGCTAGACTCATGTCTATGGTCTTGCAGCCCACTCTGTTGGAGAGGATCAGGGACACTCAGAGTGAGGACCCCCTTGATGAGGATCAGGACGCAGCTCAGGCGGATCAGACAGGGGATTTTTCTGTGGATAGCTCGGGAGTACTGCGGTACAGGGACCGATGTGTGGCCTATGGATCAGGAGATTAGAGATCAGATTTTGAGGGAGGCCCATTTTACACCTTATACCATCCATCCTGGAGGTACTAAGATGTAAAGGACCTCAAGGCACAGTTTTGGTGGCCCGGGATGAAGCGGGACATTGGGAGATTCGTAGCTCATTGTTTAACTTGCCAGCAAGTGAAAGCAGAGCATCGCGTTCCTGCTGGTAAGTTGCAGAGTCTTCCAATTCCCGAGTGGAAATGGGACCACGTCACTATGGATTTCGTCGCTGGATTGCCGAGGGCGCAGAGCGGGGCTGATGCGTCTGGGTTATTGTTGACAGACTCACCAAGTCGGCGCACTTCTTACCGGTTCAGATGACCTGGTCACTGGAGCGTTTGGCACAGTTATATCTGGATGAGATAGTGAGGCTTCACGGTATCCTGCTTCGATTGTGTCAGATCGTGACCCGAGTTCGTATCACGCTTTTGGGGGAGTTTGCATTCAGCATTGGGGACTCAGCTCAGGTTTAGCACCGCTTTCCACCCACAGACCGATGGACAGTCAGAACGCACCATACAGACCCTCGAGGATATGTTGAGAGCGTGCGTTATGGATTTTGGAGGAGGGTGGTACCGGCACTTGTCGTTGGTTGAGTTCGCGTACAACAACAGCTATCAGGCGAGCATCCAGATGGCTCCGTTTGAAGCGTTTGTATGGACGCAAGTGTCGGTCTCCCTTATATTGGAGTGACGTGGGTGGAGAGGAGACTTTGGGACCGGATTTACTTTTGGAGGCAGAGGAAAAAGTCAGGATTATTCGCCGGCATCTTGAAACAGCCCAGAGTCGTCAGAAGAGCTGCCGATACTCGACGGCGAGACCTGGAGTTTCAGGTTGGTGATCATGTCTTCTTGAAGGTCTCGCCCTCGAAAGGGGTCCGAGATTTGGAGTACGGGAAAGCTCAGTCCCCGCTTTATTGGACCCTTTGAGGTACTTGACAGAGTTGGTCCTGTGGCATACAGAGTTGCCTTACCCCCGCGCCTGGCCGAGTTCATGATGTCTTCCATGTCTCAGCTCTGAGGAGATATGTTTTTGACCCGTCACACGTGATTGACTTCACTTCGTTGGAGATCGGCGAGGACTTGGTCTACGAGAGCGCCCGTTGCGGATTCTTGCTCTGAGGTGAGAGAATTGCGCAACCGGGCCATTCCATATGTGAAGATCTTGTGGAGCAATCATGAGGAGCGAGAGGCTACTTGGGAGCTGGAGACAGTGATGAGGGATGCCTACCCTTTCTTATTCGAGACTTCTGGTTGAGGTACGTCTGTTCTGTTTTCTTTGTTTCGGGGACGAAACTTTTTTTTAGTGGGGGAGGATGTAGGCCCCTGAACCCCCTTGCAGCTTTTTCCATGAATCCACTGTGCAAACACCTGTTGATGGTGTATCTGGCCCATGGTGCATCAAAGGGATGCCACAGATGGACCCTGTGAGCTTTGGTTGGCTGTATTGGCCTTCGGCTGCTTTTGCCGAATTTTAGGAAAGGAATTTGGCCAAATAGAGGGTGGAGTTGGATTCAGCGCGGAAAAACGCTTGAGAATGGCTTTTTGTTTGCCTAATTCTGAGTCCGGATGCCCAAAAGCGGGCTCCCGGAAGTTGGGCAGTTTTTTGGTGTTTGCGGGAGCCTCCGGCAAATTTTAGAGGGGATTTTGGCGAAATGGACACCGTTTTTGGAATCAGCGCGCGAAAACGGTCAAGATGGGCTTTTACTTGATGTTTTTGGGCTGCGGTTACTGTTCACGCGGAACAGTGTTTCCGGCGATCGCCGGCGCGGCGGCAGCGCCGCGGGCGGCGCGCAGCTCGGGCATGCGGCAGCGGCGGCACAGGGCGCGGGCAGGCCCGGGCAGCGCGGGCAGGCGCGCGGTCCACCGCGGAGGTCGTGCGCCGGGGGCGGCCACGTGGGCGCTTTCCGTTGGCGGGTGCTGCAGACGCGGTCCACGGAATTGGTCCGGTGCACGGTGGACCGGGTGGACACGTGGCGTGAGGTGATTGGTTCGGTGCTGTGCTCCCGGTCCACGCAACCGGTGGAGTGGGTGACCGGGGCAGGTGGCCGTACGGCGGGGCAGGTGGCCGTACGCCCGGGTCAGCCGCGACGTGCGCGGTCCACGGCGCGACGTGCGTGGTGCACGGGTTGCCGGGCCACGTGTCGCGTTGCCATTCGCTGGCGCAGGTGCACCGGGTGCAGTGGGGCCCAGGGGAGTAGTGGGCTGGACTGTGTGGTGGACCGGGGCCGCACTTGCGCGCGCCCGAAAGTGGTGGGCCGGGCCGCACTGTGCGCGCCCGGAAATTTCCGGGCGCCCGAAAATCGGGACTTAATGGGAAATCCCCAATTGTTTTCCTCAGCCTATTTAAAGGCAGCCCGAGCCTCGTTTTGGGGCTTTTTTCTCCCAAACCACACCTCCTCTGCCCGAGCTCTCTTAAGCTAGTTTTTCACCTCTAAGTGCTTGATCTTCCTGCCAAGTTCTAGGATTTTAGGAGGCACGAATCCCGAGGTTCCCCCATTTTACGGCGCGGCGCGACGTTGCTTTCTAGTGTTCTTCTTCGGCGCAGCGACAGTGTTTTGGCTCCCCTGGACTACCCCGAGCTCACCTTGCTGTGATTCTTGCGCCGGCAGACTCCTAAGAGGTAGGACTTCATCTTTCGTTTTGGTCGTACTTTCCCGTTTCGAGGTTTTGGCACGGATCCCGAGGCAAACAGTGACCCCTTTTTCTGTGTGGACTTCCTTGACAGCAGCGGGGTATTTTGACCATATCTTCGCGCACGAGCATCAGACGAAACGAGCTTATACAACTTTTTCATCTACGGATCGCAAGAACACGCTCGTATTTTTCTTGATTTCCTGAGGTTTATTTCGAGGTGAAATTACTGCTTTCTCAGTGAACAGTGCACAGTTTTTTAGCACAGATTTTTGTATGAGTGTACCCCCTTGCCGAATTTTTATCTTGACTTACCGAACTCGATTTGGGCGTGCAAGGTACCGTTGCGAAGCTATCGACGCGAGGATCGCTGTGGTATTTTTCTTGGAATTTTCTGGGCACTTTCTGCAGGTGATAATTTAACAGTTTTGAATCCGAGGTTGTAGGTGGTTATGAGAGCAATAATTGGGAGCCTAAGTGTATTAGTGAGCTTTGTATTGTACCAGGAATATTTCGGGTGTGCTAAAATTGTGGGAGCAAGGATTTGGAGTTTGGTATTTTCTAGCTGTACGGACTTGGACAGTTTGCACCAGGTGGGTGGTGTTGTACTCCTCTCCTTTGTTATGCCCACTAGGAATTCAGAGTACCCCTGTTTTGATGTTGCTAAATGCGTTAATTGGTAGACTCGCATGCTTTAGGGAGCAAATTATTGGTTATCTAATCCATGAAAAATTATTGTTAGACTGATTACTTGTTTTTAATCGCTTAATTTCTGGACTGTATGCTTAGAGAAAGTGATAATAATTGAGGACTGCAAAACTGATGATTTTCTTATGGGACTGTCACCCTAGCTTATGTCACTCTAAACTGCTATTCTCGGAACTGGACAAAAAATTGAGACAATGCATGATTAAATTGGTCACATGATTATGTCATCATTTACTGCTATACTATTTTTGGGACTTGACTTAGGAGAAACCATGCATTTACTCTTTCTCCTCCTTGTATTGACACTTGCGGCTTAGTCGCTCAGGTTCGAGCGTGTGTTGGACAGTGTAGTCGGATATTGGGGATTTGGGACAGGTTGGTTTATGTCAGGGTTTGCGGCGACCACGGATCTTGGTGGTCGACCGCTTATACTATTGCATCAGATGGGTGTTTTGGGGATCGGGCTTTCTTTAGTGGAGGGTTTTTCCCACTTCATTGAGTCTCGATCCAGTCCTGCTATATCAGGTTACTTGTGGTTACTTACTTTCCTCGTGTGGGTCGCTCCCACGAGTGCGACTCCGGAGCGTGCGCGGCAGACAGACTTGAGTCCTGGGACTCCTTGTGCTTCGGTGTTATGCGTAGGCTGGCATACCCGTCGCGGCAGAGCAGGCATTGCCAGTGTCCACTGGCGGTCAGATTGGGTCCTTTGGACAGACTTCTTTATACTGATGCATTCTTTTCCCATCCGTGTTGAGTTATCGTGTAGAGGCATATTAGGGATAGCATTTTATCAGTTGCTCCCTCTATCTACACCCCTTTCTTTTCCTTTCCCCTTTTTTGCCTCTGATCACCTGGTGGGCATATCTGAGCTGAGGCTTTACCCACTAGGGGAGGCTACTGTTTATTGTAGTACTTACCCCCATTGTTTTTCTTGTTCTTTTTCTTTCCCCTGTTTTGCAGAGTCCTCGTGGAGTTGCTGGGCCGTCAGCAACTGATCGGGGCAAGCGCTCGCGGACTAGTAGAGAGCCTCCCGAGGGTTGTAGCTGGAGCTTTTGGGTACCTGGTCTTCTCAGACAGCTTTTGTTTATTTCTTTTTGGGTCTGGCTTTTTGCCAGCTGTTGTATTTGGTGGGAGCTGGGAGAGACATCTTATTTATTCCACTGTTGTACTCTTTTTACTTCCAGCTTCTGTCTGAGATACAGTAGTTTTAGTTAGCTCTGATTATTATGCTCTTTTATTATTCTTTCTTATCTGAGCAGGTTACCGACGCTCGTGCATGTTGGGAAATACCGCA
>CM055075.1:6701609-6754307 GCA_029204045.2 Tillandsia leiboldiana
TCAAAGACATAAATTTGAGCACTCAAACTTATTTAAAGCCATAACTTTCATAGGAACATACAGACAAAACAAGAAAACAACTATCTTTTCCATTCTCCGAGGCAATGATGATGCATAAAACAATGACCGTGCACGAAAAATATCAGAATTTAGGCTGGCCTAGCAATAGATATTGCAATTTCGGGGAGTTAATTTACATTGTTTGGTTTTGGTTGTTTGGTTTGGCTATGGTCTAGCATAAAAAATAACCGTTAATTTTTTATGGCTTTAGGCACCATTGCTAGTATACAATATCATGCATGAAAAAGAAAAAAGTTTTCCAAGTTCTGTTCTTTTGTTATGAATAGGATATTTTGGAGCCTCGGCATTCCCTCATTTTCGTTCTACAGACTACGACATATAGTTATTTCCTTCGAAGTTGCTATGTTACACCCCCCCCCCTAAACTTCAAGTTTTGTATGTTTTAATTTTTTATTAATTGATATAAATTGTTGCGCTAAAATTATTGGGCGAAACCCAAGGGAGTTGCGGGTGAAAGCAAAAAGGGTAATTATATTACTATTATGGCATGCATTGAAATATATGCGGAGATTCTTCGTTAAATGTAAAGTGTCAAAAAGGTGAGAACTCAAGATTAGTAGGTAAATGCAAGAAGAAACTATCAAAAAAAATTCAATTTGTAAGGCTTAAATACATGGGAAGCCACTTTGTGGAGTCTAAATACATAGAAGAACATATTTAAAATCAGTTATAAATCTCCTATATTAACCACGGTTACTCAAGCACAAAACAGGTAAGTAATGCAAGGGGCAACACCTCTTTAGGAAAAAAGAAGGCTATAACTTTGTGAAGCCTAAAGTACAAAACATGTAAAGTTAAACATGAACCTATCATTCAAGATGATAGACAACCAACCGTTGGAGATTCTTGGTGTCAAATGTAAGTGTCCAAAAGTGGTTGAACTTCTCTTTTATATATCTTCCACTGAATGCTTTATCCTCTTTTTTGCCTCTGTTGTATACTCTGTTTTTTATTGCTTTAACCTCTCTCCATATATTTTCTTTTTTTCTTTTTTTTTTTGAGGCAAATGATGATACATTAAAAAAGTGCAATTTAGGATGGCATTCGCCAACAAATTATTGCCAATTCTGGTATAGAGATTACATGTATGCAGGACGGTTTCCGTTGTTCTGAGTGATGTCCTAAGCATAAAAAATAGCAATCAATTTTTATGGTTTATGCAAACAATTACTATTTGCACAAGGATAGTGCATAAAAAAATAGAGGGTATTTTCATTTGTATTCTTCATTTGAATTGAATAGACAATTTCCGAGCCTCACATTTTTTTTCCCCCTTTTTTTTAATGAACTGCAGCATATATGTAATAATTGAGTATTTTAATTAAATCGATAATGGAAATTAAGTGCAAAAAGGTTTCAGTGGTTTCCGACGAATATAATTTATACAGTTGAATAGTGGATGACATAACGTGAACAGTAACCTTATTTTTACTGGATTTCCGACTAACATTGGTCAATCGATCGGTCGGAATCCGAATCCGCACGATCCAAGTAGTCGATTTTAACGGGATCGTTCGGAACCGAATCAGACGATCCAAGTAGTCGATTTAACAGTTTATCGATCTGAGCGCAATGCTCAGTCGAAATTTACGTTTGACGGCCTGGACCTCGAAGCATGCCAAAACAGTAAATATCGTAGTAAAAGATGGATTTGATTTTATCTGACTTAAAGTCGACAAATAAAAATCGCTACCTGATAGGTTTCGTCGTGGCGAAGTCCGTTTTTCCGATTGGCGACTCTTATGCCTCAAAAAATGTGAAAATAGTGAAAAATAAAGTATTTTTCATGTAAAACCCTATATTTTATGCCTGAAGTTTCGTGAAAATTCTTGGAGAGGGACCTAAACCGTGGAAACTAAAGTTCGTGAGGGACCTAGCTCTAAAATACCAAGAGTTGAGGGGGCAAAATGCATTTTGTTGCATTAGTAATACTTACATTAGGGTTTCTAGTAACCCTAACTCGGAGCTTTGCACCAGCACCACTGCCTCAACTAGACTCTTTATCTCTCTCAGCCTCATCTCCAGGCGTTACGCCGCCGGCCGCCGCTGCAACCTCGCCGGAATAGGAGAAGGATCAAGAAAGAAGCTTGATCTCGGGTTGGGTGGAGAAGGAAGAAACAAGAAAACTTGGGATTTTCTCCAGCCCACATCTGGAGTCGTCTCTGTGCAGGAGACCTAACCCGAGGAACCCGACGCCTAGCTGCGCCCGCGCGTCGCAGTGGAGTTGTAGGACCCCTGAACCCCCTTGCAGCTTTTTCCCATGAATCCGACTGTGCAAACACCTGTTGATGGGTATCTGGCCCATGGTGCATCAAAGGGATGCCACAGATGGACCCTGTGAGCTTTGGTTGGCTGTATTGGCCTTCGGCTGCTGTTTGTCGAATTTAGGAAAGGAATTTGGCCAAATGAGAGGGTGGAGTTGGATTCAGCGCGGAAAACGCTTGAGAATGGCTTTTTGTTTGCCTAATTCTGAGTCCGGATGCCCAAAGCGGGCTCCCGGAAGTTTGGGCAGTTTTTTGGTGTTTGCGGGAGCCTCCGGCAAATTTTAGAGGCGGATTTTGGCGAAATGGACACCGTTTTTTTTGGAATCAGCGCGCGGAAAACGGTCAAGATGGGCTTTTTTACTTGATGTTTTTGGGCTGCGGTTACCCGTTCACGCCGGAACAGTGTTTTCCGGCGATCGCCGGCGGCGGCGGGCAGCGCCGGCGCGGGCGGCGGCGCAGCTCGGGCAGGCGGCAGGCGGCGGCACAGGGCGCGGCAAGGGCGCGGGCAGGCGCCGGGAGCGCGGGCAGGCGCGCGGTCCACCGCGGAGGTCGTGCGCCCGGGGGCGGGCCACGTGGCGCTTTCCGGTTGGCGGGTGCTGCAGACGCGGTCCACGAATTTGGTCCGGGTGCACGGTGGACCGGGTGGACACGTGGCGTGAGTGATTGGTTCGGTGCTGTGCTCCCGGTCCACGCAACCGGTGGAGTGGGTGACCGGGGCAGGTGGCCGTACGGCGGGGCAGGTGGCCGTACGGCCCGGGTCAGCCGCGACGTGCGCGGTCCACGGCGCGACGTGCGTGGTGCACGGGTTGCGGGGCCACGTGTCGCGTTGCCCATCGCTGGCGCAGGTGCACCGGGTGCAGTGGGGGGCCCAGGGGAGTAGTGGGCTGGACTGCTGTGGTGGACCGGGCCGCACTGTGCGCGCCCGAAGTGGTGGGCCGGGGCCCGCACTGTGCGCGCCCGGAAATTTCCGGGCGCCCGAGAAATCGGACTTAATGGGAATTATCCCAATTGTTTTTCCTCAGCCTATTAAAGGCAGCCCGAGCCTCTGTTTGGGGCTTTTTCTCCCAAACCACACCTCCTCTGCCCGAGCTCTCTTAAGCTAAGTTTTTCACCTCTAAGTGCTTGATCTTCCTGCCAAGTTCTAGGATTTTAGGAGGCACGAATCCGAGGTTCCCCATTTTACGGCGCGGCGCGACGTTGCTTTCTAGTGTTCTTCTTCGGCGCAGCGACAGTGTTTTGGCTCCCCTGGACTACCCCGAGCTCACTTTGCTGTGATTCGTGCGCCGGCAGACTCCTAAGAGGTAGGACTTCATCTTTCGTTTTGGTCGCACTTTCCCGTTTCGAGGTTTTGGCACGGATCCCGAGGCAAACAGTGACCCCTTTTCTGTGTGGACTTCCTTGACAGCAGCGGGGTATTTTGACCATATCTTCGCGCACAGAGCATCAGACGGAAACGAGCTTATACAACTTTTTTCATCTACGGATCGCAAGGAACACGCTCGTATTTTCTTGGATTTTCCTGAGGTTTATTTCGAGGTGAAAATTATGCTTGTCTCAGTGAACAGTGCACAGTTTTTAGCACAGATTTTTGTATGAGTGTACCCCCTTGCCGAATTTTTATCTTGACTTACCGAACTCGGATTGGCGTACAAGGTACCGTTGCGAAGCTATCGACGCGAGGATCGCTGTGGTATTTTCTTGGAATTTTCTGAGCACTTTCTGCAGGTGATAATTTAACAGTTTTGAATCCGAGGTGTAGATGGTTATGAGAGCAATAATTGGGAGCCCTAAGTGTAATTAGTGAGCTTTGTATTGTACCAGGAATATTCGGGTGTGCTAAAATTGTGGGAGCAAGGATTTGGAGTTTGGTATTTTCTAGCTGTACGGACTTGGACAGTTTGCACCAGGTGGGTGGTTGTTGTACTCCTCTCCTTTGTTATGCCCACTAGGAATATCAGAGTACCCCTGTTTTGATGTTGCTAAATGCGTTAATTGGTAGACTCGCATGCTTTAGGGAGCAAATTATTGGTTATCTAATCCATGAAAAATTATTGTTAGACTGATTACTTGTTTTAATCGCTTAATTTCTGGACTGTATGCTTAGAGATAAGTGATAATAATTGAGGACTGCAAAACTGATGATTATTCTTATGGGACTGTCACCCTAGCTTATGTCACTCTAAACTGCTATTCTCGGAAACTGGACAAAAATATTGAGACAATGCATGATTAATTGGTCACATGATTATGTCATCATTTACTGCTATACTATTTTGGGACTTGACTTAGGAGAAACCATGCATTTACTCTTTTCTCCTCCTTGTATTGACACTTGCGGCTTAGTCGCTCAGGTTCGAGCGTGTGTTGGACAGTGTAGTCGGATATTGGGGATTTGGGACAGGTTGGGTTTATGTCAGGGTGTTGCGGCGACCACGGATCTTGGGTGGTCGACCGGCTTATACTATTGCATCAGATTGGGGTGTTTTGGGGATCGGGCTTTCTTTAGTGGAGGGTTTTTTCCCACTTCATTGAGTCTCGATCCAGTCCTGCTATATCAGGTTACTTGTGGTTACTTACTTTTCTCGTGTGGGTCGCTCCCCACGAGTGCGACTCCGGAGGTGCGCGGCAGACAGACTTGAGTCCTGGGGACTCCTTGTGCTTCGGTGTTATGCGTAGGCTGGCATACCCGTCGCGGCAGAGCAGGCAGTGCCAGTGTCCACTGGCGGTCAGATTGGGTCCTTAGGACAGACTTCTTTATACTGATGCATTCCTTTTCCCATCCGTGTTGAGTTATCGTGTAGAGGCATATTAGGGATAGCATTTTATCAGTTTGCTCCCTCTATCTACACCCCCTTTCTTTTCCTTTCCCTTTTTGCCTCTGATCACCTGGTGGGCATATCTGAGCTGAGGCTTTACCCACTAGGGGAGGCTACTGTTTATTGTAGTACTTACCCCCATTGTTTTTCTTGTTCTTTTTCTTTCCCCTTGTTTTGCAGAGTCCTCAGTGGGAGTTGCTGGGGCCGTCAGCAACTGATCGGGGCAAGCGCATCGCGGACTAGATAGAGAGCCTCCCGAGGGTTGTAGCTGGAGCTTTTGGGTACCTGGTCTTCTCAGACAGCTTTTGTGTATTTCTTTTTGGGTCTGGCTTTTGCCAACTGTTTGTATTTGGTGGTGAGCTGGGAGAGACATCTGTATTTATTCCACTGTTGTACTCTTTTACTTCCAGCTTCTGTCTGAGATACAGTAGTTTTAGTTTAGCTCTGATTATTATGCTCTTTTATTATTATTTCTTATCTGAGCAGGTTACCGACGCTTCGTGTATGTGGGAAATACCGCATGCACGGCGGATCTGTAGACGGGCCCGGGTTCTGGTTTACACCCGGGGGCGTGACAGATTAAGTTGGTATCAGAGCTTAGTGATAGGTCAGTTGGGACTTAGGAAACCCTAGGCTTTTGGACAGACCCTAGGATGAGAGGGCGTGAGTGGCGTGGCATTTTGCGTAAGTCGGTGATTTTTATAGTTAACTCTTCCTGTGAGTGAAGAGGGATCGACATAGTCTATGTCTGTTGAACCATTATATTGGCTGCAGACAACATAAGGTTACAGAAATAGGGGGATGTCTTTGACTTTCGCCAGATTGGGTCCGTGTGGGGTTTCGTTACTGATGCTTGGTTTCTTGTGGCAGGATGCCTCCTCGACGTCGGATTCCCACTCGGGGTGTCCCTTCACCCCCTGTTGAGCAAGAGCAGCCTACACCTCCCGAGCTTACTGAGTTGAGGGCCTTGGTGGCCCAGTTGGCGGAGGGTCAGCGCCGCCAGGAGCAGAGGTTTGAGCAGCTGCTTGCTCAGCGGGAGGCACCACCCCCAGCTGTTCCTGAGGCCCCTGTGCCTCTTGTTGCCCCTTTTGTGCCATCGGTACCATCTTCGAGTAGCGGGGCTCCTGGAGCTATTCAGCCTTTGACTGCGGAGGAGGAGCGGGATTTTGCTGACAAACTCGCTGCGTTTGTTAAGCGGGGACCACCTAGATTCTCGGGGAGGGATGCTCAGCCCCGGGCTGTTGGGAGATGCTTTCCTGCGATGGAGAAGCTTTTTCGGGACTTCTTCATCGACCCGAGGTATCGAGTGCACATGGCGGTGCACTGTTTGGATGGAGATGCTGATTTTTGGTGGCAGCGAGTTGAGCCACTGGAGTTCCGGATCACTCGGCAGTTGCCTTGGGAGGAGTTCAAACGGATGGTATTGGACACCTATTTTTCTACCAGTGTGAAGAAGAAGTTGGAGGACGACTTGAAGAATCTGCAGCAGGGCGATCGACCGGCCCATGTCTATTTCCAGGAGTTCATGGAGTTGCTGAACTGTGTGCCCTTCGTCGCTCGTGACGGTCCACACCAGGTTGAGTTGTTCGAGGGAGGCCTCCGTCCAGAGATTTTCACGCTTGTGCATGCACAGAGATTTCAGACCCTAGAGGCAGCCGCAGAGCACGCACAGTGGGTGGAGAGAGGCGATCAGCAGGTGGCCAGACGGAGGGCCGCGGTCGCGCAGGGTTCCGACAGGAAGCGACCAGCCCCAGAGGACGGGGGACAGGCCAGCTCATGGAGACCGCCACGGCCGCCGCAGTCCCAGTCTTACGGCCGTGGGCGATCTGATAGGAGAGGTCCTGGTGGACCCCAGAGACCGCAGCAGCATCAGCAGCAGCACCAGCAGTAGAGATCGCAGCAGAGGCAGCAGAGATCTCAGCAGCAGTCCTCGAGACAGCAGCAGCAGCCGAGACAGCCCCGATCTTCTGACCGATGTATCTTCTGCGGCGGTCAGCATGCCGCCATCACTTGTGATCAGAGATGGGGTCGATGCTTCCGTTGTGGACAGCCGGGGCATGTGCGAGCTACTTGCCCCCTTGCTACTTCTTCGGCACCTTCTTCGGCGTCGGCTCCATATCCCCCTCAGCAGCAGCAGCCATCAGCTCAGCGGCCTTATGCTCCAGCGAGCAGGCCGTCCACCTCCCATCCTTTAGATTCTCGACCTCCAGCACCGAGCGGGCGGGTGTATGCCGCCCAATTAGCAGATTCCGCAGCGGCAGACCAGGTGGTGGCAGGTATTACTCTACTTTTTGGTATTCGGGCTCGCTCTTTATTCGACACTGGAGCATCTCATTCTTTCATTTGTCGAGCATTTGCATCCCTGCATGGTCTAGAGGTAGAGTCCTTGTCTTATGCATTAGAGGTGCGGGTTCCTGATCACGTTTTGCATGTTGAGGAGTGTTGTTTGGCATGCCCGGTGCAGTTGGGGCCTTGGATTTTGCCTGCAGACTTGCTTGTCTTGCAGCAGCTCCGTGATTTTGACTTGGTGTTGGGGATGGATTGGCTATCACGGTACTCCGCCACGATCGACTGCAGAGATAGGACGGTGACTCTTCGCGAGCCAGGACAGGAGGAGTTCATCTTCAGAGGCTGCCAGAGCACGCTGTTCGCAGCGACCATTTCCTCGGCGAGAGCTAGGAGGATGATGAGTAGAGGTTGCACTGCCTTTTTGGCCACCGTGGTGGAGGTGCCTACGGCGGCACTGGGACTCGAGGATATCCCTATCGTCCGAGAGTTCCCAGATGTGTTTCCACCTGAGTTGACGACGATGCCGCCGGAGAGGGAGATTGAGTTTGTGATTGATGTAGTCCCTGGGACTGCACCAATCTCAAAGGCACCCTATAGGATGGCGCCAGCTGAGTTGAGGGAGTTGAAAGCCCAGCTTCAGGATCTTTTGGATAGGGGCTTCATTAGACCCAGTGTTTCTCCGTGGGGAGCGCCTGTGTTGTTTGTTAAGAAGAAGGATGGATCACTGCGGTTGTGCGTGGATTATAGGGAATTGAACAAAGTGACCATCCGGAACAAGTATCCCCTCCCCCGGATAGATGATTTGTTTGATCAGTTACAGGGAGCATCTGTGTTCTCGAAGATTGATCTGCAGTCCGGTTACCACCAGCTTAGGGTGAGGGCCGAGGACATCTCCAAGACGGCTTTCAGATCGCGGTACGGGCATTATGAGTTTACTGTGATGCCTTTTGGGTTGACTAATGCCCCTGCCGCATTCATGGACTTGATGAACAGGATTTTTCAGCCGTTTTTGGATCGGTTTGTGGTGGTGTTCATAGATGATATTCTGATCTACTCCCGGAGTGATCTGGAGCACGAGGAGCACTTGAGAACCGTGCTACAGCTTCTGCGAGAGAAAAAGCTGTATGCTAAGTTCAAAAAGTGCGAGTTTTGGCTCCGGGAGGTTGCCTTTCTGGGTCATGTGGTTTCAGCTGCTGGAGTGGCGGTGGATCCGGCCAAGGTGGATGCTATTAGAGATTGGCCGAGGCCGACGACCATCACCGAGGTGCGGAGTTTTCTTGGATTGGCGGGCTACTATCGGCGCTTTGTGGAAGGCTTTGCGAAGCTTTCCTCTCCCCTCACTCGTCTGACCAGAAAAGGGGTTAAGTTTGTTTGGAGCGAGATTTGCCAGAGCTGTTTTGAGGAGCTGAAGCAGAGGTTGATGACCGCTCCAATCCTTGCCCTCCCAGTTATGGGGGAAGGATTTGTGATCTACAGTGATGCCTCACATAGTGGTCTGGGGTGTGTGTTGATGCAGCATGGTAGGGTAATTGCCTATGCTTCGCGGCAATTGAAGGACTATGAGAAAAATTACCCTACTCATGATCTGGAGTTGGCTGCGGTTGTGTTTGCTCTGAAGCTGTGGCGGCATTATTTGTATGGAGAGCATTGCGAGATATATACTGATCACAAGAGCTTGAAGTATCTGTTCACCCAAAAGGAGCTGAATTTGAGGCAACGCCGGTGGTTGGAGTTGTTAAAGGATTACGATCTGAGTATCCTTTACCATCCCGGCAAGGCCAATGTCGTGGCAGATGCTTTGAGTAGGAGGACGAGTCTGAGCTTATTGATCTCGCAGCAGGCGCCGTTGGTCGAGCAGATGAGGCGGTTACAGTTGGAGGTAGTATCCCCTGGGGTCTCTGCTAGACTCATGTCTATGGTCTTGCAGCCCACTCTGTTGGAGAGGATCAGGGACACTCAGAGTGAGGACCCCCACTTGATGAGGATCAGGACGCAGCTTCAGGCGGATCAGACAGGGGATTTTTCTGTGGATAGCTCGGGAGTACTGCGGTACAGGGACCGAGTGTGTGTGCCTATGGATCAGGAGATTAGAGATCAGATTTTGAGGGAGGCCCATTTTACACCTTATACCATCCATCCTGGAGGTACTAAGATGTATAAGGACCTCAAGGCACAGTTTTGGTGGCCCGGGATGAAGCGGGACATTGGGAGATTCGTAGCTCATTGTTTAACTTGCCAGCAAGTGAAAGCAGAGCATCGCGTTCCTGCTGGTAAGTTGCAGAGTCTTCCAATTCCCGAGTGGAAATGGGACCACGTCACTATGGATTTCGTCGCTGGATTGCCGAGGGCGCAGAGCGGGGCTGATGCGGTCTGGGTTATTGTTGACAGACTCACCAAGTCGGCGCACTTCTTACCGGTTCAGATGACCTGGTCACTGGAGCGTTTGGCACAGTTATATCTGGATGAGATAGTGAGGCTTCACGGTATCCCTGCTTCGATTGTGTCAGATCGTGACCCGAGGTTCGTATCACGCTTTTGGGGGAGTTTGCATTCAGCATTGGGGACTCAGCTCAGGTTTAGCACCGCTTTCCACCCACAGACCGATGGACAGTCAGAACGCACCATACAGACCCTCGAGGATATGTTGAGAGCGTGCGTTATGGATTTTGGAGGAGGGTGGTACCGGCACTTGTCGTTGGTTGAGTTCGCGTACAACAACAGCTATCAGGCGAGCATCCAGATGGCTCCGTTTGAAGCGTTGTATGGACGCAAGTGTCGGTCTCCCTTATATTGGAGTGACGTGGGTGAGAGAAGGACTTTGGGACCGGATTTACTTTTGGAGGCAGAGGAAAAAGTCAGGATTACTCGCCGGCATCTTGAAACAGCCCAGAGTCGTCAGAAGAGCTACGCCGATACTCGACGGCGAGACCTGGAGTTTCAGGTTGGTGATCATGTCTTCTTGAAGGTCTCGCCCTCGAAAGGGGTCCGGAGATTTGGAGTACGGGGAAAGCTCAGTCCCCGCTTTATTGGACCCTTTGAGGTACTTGACAGAGTTGGTCCTATGGCATACAGAGTTGCCTTACCCCCGCGCCTGGCCGGAGTTCATGATATCTTCCATGTCTCAGCTCTGAGGAGATATGTTTTTGACCCGTCACACGTGATTGACTTCACTTCGTTGGAGATCGGCGAGGACTTGGTCTACGAAGAGCGCCCGTTGCGGATTCTTGCTCATGAGGTGAGAGAATTGCGCAACCGGGCCATTCCATATGTGAAGATCTTGTGGAGCAATCATGAGGAGCGAGAGGCTACTTGGGAGCTGGAGACAGTGATGAGGGATGCCTGCCCTTTCTTATTCGAGACTTCTGGTTGAGGTACGTCTGTTCTGTTTTCTTTGTTTCGGGGACGAAACTTTTTTTTAGTGGGGGAGGATGTAGGACCCCTGAACCCCCTTGCAGCTTTTTCCCATGAATCCACTGTGCAAACACCTGTTGATGGTGTATCTGGCCCATGGTGCATCAAAGGGATGCCACAGATGGACCCTGTGAGCTTTGGTTGGCTGTATTGGCCTTCGGCTGGTTTTGCCGAATTTTAGGAAAGGAATTTGGCCAAATAGAGGGTGGAGTTGGATTCAGCGCGGAAAAACGCTTGAGAATGGCTTTTTGTTTGCCTAATTCTGAGTCCGGATGCCCAAAAGCGGGCTCCCGGAAGTTTGGGCAGTTTTTGGTGTTTGCGGGAGCCTCCGGCAAATTTTAGAGGGGAATTTGGCGAAATGGACACCGTTTTTGGAATCAGCGCGCGAAAACGGTCAAGATGGGCTTTTTACTTGATGTTTTTGGGCTGCGGTTACTGTTCACGCCGGAACAGTGTTTCCGGCGATCGCCGGCGGCGGCGGGCAGCGCCGGCGGGCGGCGGCGCAGCCTCGGGCAGGCGGCAGGCGGCGGCACAGGGCGCGGGCAGGGCGCGGGCAGGCGCCCGGGAGCGCGGGCAGGCGCGCGGTCCACCGCGGAGGTCGTGCGCCGGGGGCGGGCCACGTGGCGCTTTCCGGTTGGCGGGTGCTGCAGACGCGGTCCACGGAATTTGGTCCAGGTGCACGGTGGACCGGGTGGACACGTGGCGTGAGGTGATTGGTTCGGTGCTGTGCTCCCGGTCCACGCAACCGGTGGAGTGGGTGACCGGGGCAGGTGGCCGTACGGCGGGGCAGGTGGCCGTACGGCCCGGGTCAGCCGCGACGTGCGCGGTCCACGGCGCGACGTGCGTGGTGCACGGGTTGCCGGGCCACGTGTCGCGTTGCCATTCGCTGGTGCAGGTGCACCGGGTGCAGTGGGGGCCCAGGGGAGTAGTGGGCTGGACTGTGTGGTGGACCGGGCCGCACTGTGCGCGCCCGAAAGTGGTGGGCCGGGCCGCACTGTGCGCGCCCGGAAATTTCCGGGCGCCCGAAAATCGGGACTTAATGGGAATTATCCCAATTGTTTTCCTCAGCCTATTTAAAGGCAGCCCGAGCCTCTGTTTTGGGGCTTTTTCTCCCAAACCACACCTCCTCTGCCCGAGCTCTCTTAAGCTAAGTTTTTCACCTCTAAGTGCTTGATCTTCCTGCCAAGTTCTAGGATTTTAGGAGGCACGAATCCCGAGGTTCCCCATTTTACGGCGCGGCGCGACGTTGCTTTCTAGTGTTCTTCTTCGGCGCAGCGACAGTGTTTTGGCTCCCCTGGACTACCCCGAGCTCACCTTGCTGTGATTCTTGCGCCGGCAGACTCCTAAGAGGTAGGACTTCATCTTTCGTTTTGGTCGTACTTTCCCGTTTCGAGGTTTTGGCACGGATCCCGAGGCAAACAGTGACCCCTTTTTCTGTGTGGACTTCCTTGACAGCAGCGGGGTATTTTGACCATATCTTCGCGTACGAGCATCAGACGGAAACGAGCTTATACAACTTTTTCATCTACGGATCGCAAGAAACACGCTCGTATTTTTCTTGGATTTTCCTGAGGTTTATTTCGAGGTGAAAATTACTGCTTTCTCAGTGAACAGTGCACAGTTTTTAGCACAGATTTTTGTATGAGTGTACCCCCTTGCCGAATTTTTATCTTGACTTACCGAACTCGGATTTGGGCGTGCAAGGTACCGTTGCGAAGCTATCGACGCGAGGATCGCTGTGGTATTTTTCTTGGAATTTTCTGGGCACTTTCTGCAGGTGATAATTTAACAGTTTTGAATCCGAGGTTGTAGATGGTTATGAGAGCAATAATTGGGAGCCTAAGTGTAATTAGTGAGCTTTGTATTGTACCAGGAATATTTCGGGTGTGCTAAAATTGTGGGAGCAAGGATTTGGAGTTTTGGTATTTTCTAGCTGTACGGACTTGGACAGTTTGCACCAGGTGGGTGGTTGTTGTACTCCTCTCCTTTGTTATGCCCACTAGGAATATCAGAGTACCCCTGTTTTGATGTTGCTAAATGCGTTAATTGGTAGACTCGCATGCTTTAGGGAGCAAATTATTGGTTATCTAATCCATGAAAAATTATTGTTAGACTGATTACTTGTTTTAATCGCTTAATTTCTGGACTGTATGCTTAGAGATAAGTGATAATAATTGAGGACTGCAAAACTGATGATTATTCTTATGGGACTGTCACCCTAGCTTATGTCACTCTAAACTGCTATTCTCGGAAACTGGACAAAAATATTGAGACAATGCATGATTAAATTGGTCACATGATTATGTCATCATTTACTGCTATACTATTTTTGGGACTTGACTTAGGAGAAACCATGCATTTACTCTTTTCTCCTCCTTGTATTGACACTTGCGGCTTAGTCGCTCAGGTTCGAGCGTGTGTTGGACAGTGTAGTCGGATATTGGGGATTTGGGACAGGTTGGGTTTATGTCAGGGTGTTGCGGCGACCACGGATCTTGGGTGGTCGACCGGCTTATACTATTGCATCAGATTGGGTGTTTTGGGGATCGGGCTTTCTTTAGTGGAGGGTTTTTCCCACTTCATTGAGTCTCGATCCAGTCCTGCTATATCAGGTTACTTGTGGTTACTTACTTTTCTCGTGTGGGTCGCTCCCCACGAGTGCGACTCCGGAGTGCGCGGCAGACAGACTTGAGTCCTGGGGACTCCTTGTGCTTCGGTGTTATGCGTAGGCTGGCATACCCGTCGCGGCAGAGCAGGCAGTGCCAGTGTCCACTGGCGGTCAGATTGGGTCCTTTGGACAGACTTCTTTATACTGATGCATTCCTTTTCCCATCCGTGTTGAGTTATCGTGTAGAGGCATATTAGGGATAGCATTTTATCAGTTGCTCCCTCTATCTACACCCCCTTTCTTTTCCTTTCCCTTTTTGCCTCTGATCACCTGGTGGGCATATCTGAGCTGAGGCTTTACCCACTAGGGGAGGCTACTGTTTATTGTAGTACTTACCCCCATTGTTTTTCTTGTTCTTTTTCTTTCCCCTTGTTTTGCAGAGTCCTCAGTGGGAGTTGCTGGGCCGTCAGCAACTGATCGGGGCAAGCGCATCGCGGACTAGATAGAGAGCCTCCCGAGGGTTGTAGCTGGAGCTTTTGGGTACCTGGTCTTCTCAGACAGCTTTTGTTTATTTCTTTTTGGGTCTGGCTTTTGCCAGCTGTTTGTATTTGGTGGTGAGCTGGGAGAGACATCTGTATTTTATTCCACTGTTGTACTCTTTTACTTCCAGCTTCTGTCTGAGATACAGTAGTTTTAGTTTAGCTCTGATTATTATGCTCTTTTATTATTATTTCTTATCTGAGCAGGTTACCGACGCTTCGTGCATGTGGGAAATACCGCATGCACGGCGGATCTGTAGACGGGCCCGGGTTCTGGTTTACACCCGGGGCGTGACAGAGGTCTTCTTCTTCTTCCTTGGCTCCGGTGAGGTAGCGTTCTCTTTTTCTTCACTTTGTTGCTTCTTGAACCCCTCCAATCCTCTTCTGACATCAAGAGGATCTACTCTGTGAAGCCCCGAGCGCTGCTGTGCTCCGGTTAACTGGCGGGAGCATCTTAGTTGCCGGAACCCTAGTTTTGGCCGGATCTACGCGGGGACTTCATCCAACCATTGGAAATCCGATCGGGCACATTGGGAAGCTTCCTTTGATCATCTGTAAGCTCTCCACAAAATTTAGGAAGCATCGGTTGAGAATCAAGCCCGCGTGTGGATGCCCTAGCTTCGGGTCATCTTCTTCTTGGCCGAGCTTCACCGCCCGGCGCCACCACTGCCCCAAACCGCAGGCCGTACCCCTAGTAAGCTTCACCACACCAAGAGGAGGCATCCTATGCACTTGCATGGACCTCGAAGCCAGCGGTTGAAGATCCACCATTATAGGCCTCGAGCTCGCCCGAGCTTTGTCACCCAGCCGCCGTCGCCGCTTCCAACCGCCGGCTTACCACCCAGGTAACCTTCCCTTGTCGAGAGTAACTCATCTATGCCTTTGCATGGATCACTTGTGCCCTGTCCATTGAAATCTCCATTGTTGCTCTCAAGGTGGCCGCTAAGGTCTTCTCCGGCCAACCGCCGCACGGGGCCGCCGGGATTGGTCGGGGTGGTGACCCAATCACCTCTGGGAACCTTCCCCAACTGCTGCTTTCCTTTGGTTGAGGGTTGAAACCGTGCTGAGCCAATCTCGGCCAAACCGAGGTCTAGCAAGAAGGGCTCTTGGCCACCTTGCTCCAGCGACTTCTCCGGCAGACCTGCGACACTCCAAACTCGACTTCTCTGACCTCACTGAACATGGTGCTCACTTTAGATGTTGATTTGGATGAGTAGTTAGTTCAACGTAGCAATACGAGCTTTAGTGGATTGATAATTATGGACCCAAAGTTGTTCTCGGGCTTCGTCCCACTTCCTAACAGCGACCACGGATTTGGTTACGTCAAGGCCCATTTATTGGTGCCTTTGGTTCAACCTAAAATCCCTTGGATTTTGTAAACGAGTCAAAATGGATAATATTTGAATGTGTTTATGTAATTTTAAGAAACCCTAGGAGCTTAAATGCAAATGTGACTTCATGGGCTGTTTCGGGCAGCATGTGCATGATTTCTAAACTTTTCGTTAGAAATCCAAAGTCTTCATTGAGCGGGAATTGGTTAACGAACCGTAAATTGGCGAAATTGTCGGTTTAACGGCTTTTGACGCGTGTTCGCATATTTCGAAGTATAGAATAATTATTTGTTATTGCTAGCTGTCCCCGATTGATTCCCAGCGCTATCCTGGTTGGTCCAGTGATCTTTGTTTCGCGTCAGGAACTCTCGGAGCCAAAATCGGCTTTTCGGGAGCTACGCGGGTAATTATGACCCTAATTTAGCATAGATATTTACAAATTGGTCCTTGGCTGCTCGGACATGTTAAATAGATCATTCCGGGACAGCATGTGAAGTTTCGTCGCATTTGGAGTCATGAAGATGCTGTTTGAGTAGTGGTCGATCGTTCGGCGGATTTTCAAAAATTTCGGTAAACCCCGTGACTTATGAGAAGTCTACAGTGTTGTTGTTATGATTATGTGGTGTCGATGGGATGGGTATGAGTGAGTTTGTTACTGATACGAGTTATTGTTCAGGGCCCAGCAGTTCGGCGCCAGCACCCCAGTAGTCCAGCGGGCTTCGGGACTACCTACTTTGAGGTGGGTTGATCTTCGGTCCGGATTTTATCACTTCGGCCCCCTGGATACCATAGTTAGTCGGACTCCAATTTTTCATACTAGCCCTGATCCTGTATGAGCTTTACTTTCATTGGCTGCTTATTACTCACTTTCACTTGGACATATATCATGTTTGCTTGGTCATCAGATAGATATCAGTACAGTAGCATATGCTTGGACATATCATGCCTGCTTGGTCATTATACTGCTGTTACTTCGATATACATGTTTCTTATATTCCAGATTTTCCTATGATTGATATACAGATATCTGCATCCCTATTGGGATCTCGGCTTGTTGTCGACTACCCGGTCTTTAGACCGCGAGCTTCAGCATTAGCATATGATTGCCACACACCGCTGTACTTCACGTACATTGACGGTTTGGCCACCGTCACAGTGTTACCGATAAAGTGGTCGACAGGATGACCCGTGAGCCCCCAGATAGCACCTGCTGGTGCGGGGTTATGTCAGCCCGATAGGTGCCCGACAGTGGCTTTAGCCTGAGGTCCTCGTGACCAACAGTGGCACCGATTGGGTACTTGCTTTCCATCATTGACGCATAGCTTACATTATCATATTCTAGCATGCTTTGTTATTATATTCTGTACCCATATCTGCTCAGCATTATGATTTGATTTACTTGTAGTCATTCTCTTGTTATCAACTTTTACCTATTGATCTATTACTATCCGCAAATTATTGTATGCCAGTAGGTACGATTTGCTATTTCTCGGCTCGTCGTGCCCACTGGGATACATTGTATGTTTTTTTTTATTAAACAGGGTTAAACCCTATTTGAAGGAGAGTTACAGAAGTAACCGAGATGGCCCCCCCGCACAAGTATGGGATTAGTGCCCGAAAAAGAAAAGCATGAACTAATGTAACAACGCAACAGACCCTAAACAACAGAACCAGATATAACAACAACAGCATCAACAGCAAAGAATTGACAATCGAAAACAAACCGCGTCGACGCCCGCCGCAGCAACTTCGACCCAATGTAATGTCAGCAACCAGTAATTATCGGAGAAAAAATTGAAGTCCATGTGCATGGGAGTCCCAACAACATTACCCAGAAGGACTACATGCTTAAATTTCACAGAAGAACTCAGCCTTATAATGTTATCTTTGAGACCTTCATCTAGCTGATTAAGGGCTTCCTATAAATCCTCAACACTCCATACCTGAGCTTGTAAACAATGGTCATTTTGTGTCAATCCATGATTAATCATATGAGCCTCAAAAGCACCCTTTGATAGTAAAATGGCAAAGAACAAATGATCACTTTAGCAACCTTCTCTTTAGTTGAACCTTTTCCAACCACTACAAATCTTTGCAGTACCCAAGTAGCAGCCATGTACTCGAGCGTCTTAACAAAATGACATATAAAGGAGCCAAATACAGAGCAAGTATCACATAGGAGCTGAAAAAAAAAACTGGTGCTGAGTGATTGTTGGAGATATAAAAGGAACAAGCAGTTTTTAGCCGTCGGTTTGCACAATAGAAACTCAAACACCCGCTTCTCTAAGCAATCTTCAAGTGGGGTGAGATGAAATCTTCAAGTGAAAGCAAATCCATAATGCCAGGTTGTTTAACACCTCATTAATAATTGTAAACTGCTAAATGAATCAATGAATCTCCATTCAGAACCCTGCCATCATCAACATAGGGTCGGAAACACACAATGAGAGACAAAATATGCTGCAATTTTCCTGCATGAACCAGTTGCTACACTCAAGCAATCTTTGGTAGCCCATGTTGCCCATGATTTTCTTCATAGCAATTTTCATTAAGTAAAACCAAGTGAGTTGCAGAGAAAACCAAGTGAGTTGCAGAGAATGAAGGGCGAGATAGAAGTATCTCCTCCAATTCGGGAAAAGCTGGACACAGGAGGGTCCCAACTTCAGTGAATGACCAATAAAATCCAAATAATCCATTCGTAAATCTCCCAGAAACAGGAGATGTCGCCGCGTCGAGTTAAGGACACATTGTATGTTTTATCTCACACCCTTGGGTGGTCATTTTTCAGGTCTGTCGGGTGGAGGGATTTCAGGACGTGCGAGTGAGGCAGTTACGATAGAGTTATCCCCCTGATGATCTTTCCTGTTTATATTTAAGATTATATATGATGTTTAAAGGATTTTGGTTAAGTACTTTTTGATGTCATATGAGATTTAGTAGTTGTTTAGAATTATCGTGGAATTTTCTTATATCTTGTTTAGTTTTAATTTGAGATAGATAGACTCTGATTGTGCTTATTGTACTTGGCTAGCCGTGCATATATAGGGTAGACTCTGTCCGAGTGGATAGAAAATTTTTTATACATGTGGCGATCTGTTCATACCCGGATTTTGTTATACTCTAATTTTTTTTTTTTAAAAAAAAAAAAAAAAAAAAAAAAAAAAAAGTTAGTTCAGTTTTCAAACTCGGGGCGTAACAATATACTTCATTCCAAAAGTTGAAATTTACATACTTCGAATGTTAAAAAGTATTTTTATTGAATGTTAGACTTTTCCCCTATTAATGTTTACTTTTTTCATGTAATTCTATTATTTCTTCATTTGTAATTTTCCCATTTCTAATTTCCTTCGCTATTCTAATTTGCTGATTTTTGTAAATTGTTTTTTTTTTTCCGCTTTTTTCTTTTTTGCTATGATGACTCTTCACTGAGCACTACTGCTAGAAGCTTAAGAGTGAATACAATAATATTTATTTCATAAGATTAGTCTGACCGAGCTATATTTTTATGAGCAATGCTACATGTACACCCCGAAGGGATGTACATCATACACCTCCACCATTTTAATGGTGGCGATATTTTTTACGGGTCACATCGAGTGACCCATCATCACACCCCCACCCTTAGATGGGTGGGGTGTATGATGTACACCCCGAAAGGGGTGTACACATAGCATTTTCCTATTTTTATTTGGGTTTTTCACTTTTAGTTTTTCTGTCCTCATTTTATAACTTTTATGAGTTGTTGTTTCTTTATTATTTTTTTACATATTATTATAATATCCCTTGCTATTGATATTACTAAAATAGATATTCCTGAGTAAATATAATGATGTTTAATTATATTAACTCTTATAAATATTTAATCCTTCATACTCATAAATAGTTTTCAATAGTAAAACTTTTGAACTTATGTTTCCACTCTGCGTTGTTAGACATTTATATTCTTTTCCTAATTTTTAAATAAATCTAAAATTTAAGTATGTGTTCCAATTTATTAATTTTTAAATTTTTAAATTCAAATTTTATCCTCAAAATAAAATTTAATTCAAAATTTAAACACAAATTTTAACTTTAATTAAAAAACTCATAAATTTTAATTTTAATTGTATATGATTAAAAACTTTAATTCATGACTTTAATAAAAGATTATATAATTTAAATTTAAATTATATAAGATAAAATTCATAAATTTCTATATCATGCACAATTAACGATTTATAATATGGTATTCCTTCATTATATATACTGCAAAAATAAGTATAAATTAAACACTTTTGTCGGCAATGAAATTAAAGCAGCATAGCTAATTTTATAATATTCGGAAGATTAGCTCAAGATTTGATTCGCATTCCGGCGCATAATCTAGCAGCGGCGACTATTCGGATAACTATACAATTCTTCCTGTAATAAAAATAATTATTAATCAGAAGCATATTTTCCAAAGAACATTACAACAAAATTATACTATAGCGACACTTTTAAATATTTCTAAAATCTAAAAAAAGTGTCGCTGACAAAAATACCGACATTTATTGTTAGTGTTGCTATATGTGCCGTCGTTAGGGTGTATAGCGACACATTTTTGTAATGTCTCTAAAAAATGTATCACTATAATCTAATTTTGGATATAGATGGAATATAGATAGGACACTTATACAAAAGAGTCACAAACATGTGTCGCTATAACCTAATTTTACTGTAGTGTAATAGTATGTCTTTTAAAGTTTTAAAAATTTTCACATTAAATAAAGATGCAAGAGAAAATATTATTGGAAGTAGGAAAAATCTATTACTAATGTGAAGATCAAACTGGCTCAATTCTCGACAAGAAACAGTTTGAAGAAATATCTCCAATCATAAAGAGTTCTTCAAGGTAAAATAATTTAATTAATTTTTTCCTTCCATATTTAAGATATTATGTAATTAAAATATGTTATATTTATCACATAATTTTTAAATGCAGCTTTAAACAAACACCCACAAAGTCATTGAAAATTTCTCCTGCAAAAAGACACCGACGACGGTGATATTCACTACTCAATTTCCTTTTAATTGAACACTTTATTATTCCTGTATAAAACGATTAATCTCTATTTATTATATGTGTAGCTCCAAAGATGCTGATGAACAAACTGAAGACAACAAATAAAAAAATATAGAAAATTTGTAATTTTAAAGATATGAACAATAAATATAGAGAACTATATACAGTAAACCAACAATATGTAATCCCTACAAAGCATGTCATTTGTATTTGAATAGTTTAATTTTCTTCTGTTATATTGTAATTTGTTGTAATTTTAATCATTTAATTTTCTTTTCTTGGACTTGGTTCTACTTACAGTACCAATTTACTGTTTATTGTAGTTTGTTTTGTACACTTTGTTATAATTTGAAGATTTTGTTATTTTTTTGTTGGAATTCCACTAATTTTTTTATTTTTTAACAAATTAAACTACCTTTTTACGATATATGGTTGACTATATTTTTACTCCTACATTTTATTAGTTAGTCGAATTATTATTACAATATAAATTTAATCTTTCTTATATTCTACTAACTCACTAATGCTGCGACGTAGCGCGGGTTAATCACTAGTATATAATATTTCGTGAAACGTAACTTAATTACTATTTAATTAATTTTAATGGTCTACAATAGTACTTTCCCTGAAGCATCACTATATATGTGCAGTGACCACAAGTTTAATTTAAGATCACGCGTGTGACGATAGAGTCCCGCACGAGAAAATAAACGAAACAGATGAGAGTTGAGATTTAAGGTTTATAACTCCCGTAGAATATGAATTATATACATGATTGAATTCGACACTTAGATATAAATTCTAACTAATAAGCATTACCAAATAGTAAAAATTTTGTGAGTGATAATATCATGGGCTATAGTTCAAACAGTTTTTAATGGTGGTTTCCATACGTACAGAACAATGTACATCTCACCTATCGAATGGTGGAGATCGATCCACTAGTCATATTAGTGCAATTAATAAAATTTATCCCAATTCAAATTTGGTGAAATATAAGATGTGCATTTTATTTTGGGCATACAAGTTGCATTTTTCTTCCATATATAATTTTTGTTTTGTTTGAGAAAATGTTATTGGTTCCATATTGAGTGGCCAAGGCAAACCCTACATATACGCCCCAATTGTGACTCTTGGTAGGGAAATGTCCAGGTCAAAAATATATGCTCACGTTCTAGCAGCACACTTAATGAACATGCAATCAATACAAAACAATTAATATTTAAAGATAATTTTATATATATATATTTTAAAGATGGTTAAAAATATTTTAATATAGTCTAGTATTATATTTGAATACATTTGTTAAAACGTCGACAAATAAAAAATCATTACGTATTTATCGGTACTTATATCAAGTATCGTTAAAACATATTCGCGCTTATATCAAGTATCGTTAAAATATATTCTAACGTTTTAAAATGTCAAAATTTTAAAATCTAAACACTTCAATTAAATCGTCAAAAAATTTAAAATAATATTTTTTGAAGAAAAAAATTAAAAATAATATTAAAATTTATTATTTAATAAATTAGTTTGATAAATAGAGCGTTCATATGATGAAGTTTTTTTAAATATCGATATTTATTATATTATAAAAATATTTGACGACGTTTGAGTATCTAAAAAAGATCTTTACATGGAGTTTTTTTTTATGGTGAATGTTCTAACCATGCATGTATAAAGTTAAACTGCCTTGCTAGCTATATATATATATGTACACACATCATAAAACTTTCGTGAACTTTGATTTCATTTGCCATGGGTTCAAGGAGCATGAACATGGAGAGAGGTGGGGAGGAGAAGAACTCGGAGAAACACGCCACGCCGCGAGGCTACGTACCGGTGCTCGTGGGATCAGAGAAGAAGATGGAGAGGTTCTTGTTGCAGATTGATTTCTTCAAGCACCCCTCTATCAAGGTTTTGCTTGAAATGTCTGCGCAAGAGTTCGGCTATAATCAAAAAGGGATACTCAAAATACCCTGTGATGTAAAACACTTCAAGGGTGTTCTTCGAGTGATTTCAAAGCGCTCAGGGTAACTAGTATGATTTTTTTTTTTTTAAATCTCTTTTTCCATTTTTCTTTAATTTGAATTAAATTAAGGTATTTGTATGTAGTTAATTTTAAGCCTTAATCTTCTCTTTTAATTAATCTATGTACATGGTTTTAGTAGACCTCTAAATATGTAATCTCTCACTTACCAGATAGTGTTTAAATTTTCCAATAATTAATGTTTAAAATACACATGCATGTTTATTTATATATCCATGCATTTATAAATTGTTTATCCATATATATATATATATATATATATATATATATATATATATATATATATATATATATATATATATATATATATATATATTTTTAAAAGTAGCAAATTATTGGTATTTATAGATTTTTAATTAGTCTTTGGATGAAAAAATATATGTTAAAATAATAATGGGCTCCTTAGGTTAATTAAGTGAGTTGTTGGTGTAATAGAATGATTTAAGTGATAAAATTAATCAAAGAGGTAAATCTAACGGTAGAAAATTTATAAGCACTAATTATTTGGTACTTGTACAAACATAATAACCGGACTCTCTTTCTCTCTCTCTCTCTCTCTCTCTCTCTCTCTCTCTCTCTCTATATATATATATATATATATATATATATATATATATATATATATACTACAAATACTACAACAAAATTAATTTTTTGTTACCAACAAAATCACCATAAAAATATAATAATTGGCCACAAAAATAATTTTGTGGCAAAAATAATTTCACTACAGGGCCACCACATTAGGATAAGGTAGCCAAAATAAATTTACCACAAAAACACATGCTTTTTGTGGCGACCTTATTGGACATAAATATTTTGAAATTCACCACAAAAAACTACAAGATGGTCATAAATATGCATACTAATAATAACGAGATATATGATATTTTGTGAGGAAAATGGTTTTGGCCCTAGTAATATATAATTTATGACATATTTTAAAAACGACCACGATTATTATTGATTATATAGTGACGAACATTATGTTTGGCCATAATTAATTATTTATATATTATGACAAATTTTAATATCGACCACACATAATATTATTATTTTTATGACGAAACTTAATATTTAGCCATATATGTTTTAATGCATATTATGATAAAATTCCATATAGCCAAAAATAATATTATATATTTTATGGTAAACTTTATTTCTGGCCATAAATAATAACATATGATTTGTGACACATTTTAATAACGACCACTGTTATAGTAGCGAATATTATGTTTGGCCACAAATAATCCTTTACAAATTGTGGCAAATTTTAATATCGGCAACACATAGTATTATTATTTTGGGGCAATTTCTTATATATTCCTAAAAATTTTTCTGTTTTTAGATTTACCCTTCTTAGAAGGCTAATATTAAAACTATCCTTCTTACGTTCCAACTTCTTTCTAAAATACTCCTGAAGTTAAACTCTGTCAGTGTACCGTTTGGAGCTACCGTTATCTGTGTGAAATTATCATTTTGCCCTTTCAAATATACCCTTCTACCATAACCAACTTTTCTTATGTACCCTTAAAATTTTCAATAGTTTTGATAGATAGGCACAAAATAGGTATATCTGATAGTTTTCAACTCCGATTATTATTTAACTCTAGTTTAACCCTATCTAACTTAACAAAGGGAAACGGTAGGGGTATTTTTAATAACGGTGGAACATATGAAGGGTATATTGGAAAGAAAAAAATAAGAGGGGTAAATCAGATATTTCTTCAGATTTCAGAGTTACACAGGCAATTATCTTTATTATTTTTATGACGGAATTTGATATTTAGCAATACATGTTTTAATGCATATTATGACAAAATTCTATATGGCCACAAATAATATTGTATATTTTATTACAAATTTTATTTTTTGGACATAAATAGTTATATGTAATTTATTGCCAAATTTTATTTTGGTGGTTTTAAAATTTTCTTGTTTTACTAATATTTATATAACAAATTATGACTATTTATTATTTGGCCAAAAAATTTTTGTAATATTATTTAATATTTTACATTTATGATCTAAAAAAAGTAAATTTTTACACATAATCATAATATCATAACTATTCATTACTCCTCAGTATTTAAACAAAATATTAATCACAATTATTTAGATATATTCATTAAAAATTATGAAGCAATTCAATCAGCACAACCAAATTAAATAAACAAACAATTACTTATTTACATTAAGTATTGTATGTATCATCGCAAGTTTTAATTCCATTCAAATTTATTCTAGTACTAATTAAGTTTTAGAACAAAAGTAGTTAAAACTTTAGGAAAAAAAGTAAAATTAAAGTTCTTGAGACAATCCAACTCCAAAATTATCACGTCCTGGCGTCGAAACTGCGACCCGGACACGCCAACAGATCCGTCATCTATACGGAAAACACCGCATAGGCGAAGCGTCCAACCTATAAAAGGTAACAACTACCTTGAGCTCGACAGAGATGCGCGGATACCTTTTTCCTCGGTGGGGTCGCGCCCCTCTAGTGCCCCGTCCGAAGTGGGCCTGTTACTTTCGTATTGCGACTTGTCGATATTGTTCCTCTGGCTGGGCTTTTTTAGGCAGTCACAGACGCAGTCCTTCTGGCTGGGCCAGTTTTGGCAATCACGAACGCCCTACGTACGTCCAGTCCTCCATGGATATATTGGTAGTAGGTAGGCGCAGACTTGACTGGACCGTATGAGGCAGTCAGTTCGATTGGGTCGATTGAGCACCTTGGGTGCAAGTAGTTGCATATCTTTTTATCTGTATCACCCATTGAGCATTTAGATAGAGGCATGGTAGCTGTAGAGTATCTCTAGCTTTTCTTGTTCAGTTTTTACTGCATTGTTATCTTATGCCTCTAGTAAACTTAGTGGACAGACCGTCGGGCTTGATGGCAGTACCCACTGAGAATTACGTGTTGATGTAGTTCTCACACCCGTTGGGGGTTCTCCCCCTCCTTTTTCTTTCCTCTCCTTTGTTTTGCAGAGTCATCTGTGGGAGATGCTGATTCTGCTGTTGCTGTTCAAGGCGAGCACTACAAGAATATTGTATATCGGTGGCGAATAATGTCGCCACTATATGTATAAAAAGTTGCCACCTTTTTAAAGCGTGGCGATTTTTTAAGTCGCCACAAGCTGCCACTAAAAACCTTGCCACTAAATAAAATTGTGGCGAAGAATAAAAAGTCGCCACTTTATTAAAGATAGCGTGGCGATATTTTTTTGCCAACAAATATAATTTTTTGTGGCTACTATAAGTCGCCACCTTTTATGGTGATAAGGTGGCAATATATTTTTGCCACCAAATATATGCTTTAAGTGGCAACCATCACGGTCGCCATCTTAACTAAAAATAAAGTGGCAACTACGAGATAAAGTGGCAATACATTTTCGCCACCAAATATATACTTTAAGTGGCAACCGCCACGGCGGCCACCTTAATTGAAAATAAAGTGGCGACTTTTTGTTGTCACCAACTGTGCGAGTAAAATAGCCACCAATAATGATTAATGTTGTCAACAACAACAAACAAGCAATAAAACAAAATATACACAAAGTAACAAACAATACATTTAAGCAAATAAAATTATTCTTTTAACAAAAATTTTACACAAAGTAACAAACAAGTAACCTAACTAGATTCTAAAAATTCCTAGAACATGTGGTATATTATAACAAGACAAGAAAAACATAAAAGATCCAATCATCCAATGAGATGAAAAGAGATTTACAGCTCGTTCAGTTGCTTCAGGACGGCTCAAGCTAACAACTTTTGCTAAATCATTAGTAACCGGTTCCGGCTTCTCAACTAGCTTTTCTTCTGGTACAGGCTCCCACCGGCTTTTCGTGCGACGACCAGAACTCTGCCAAAGAACAATGAAATTGGAAACAAATTATCAACTTTTATATTAACAGAAATGCATGTTTTACTAAAAAAGACTGTAAAATGGATTTCAAATGACTTTGACTTGATTACCTTTGAAAGAATAAACGACCAATATTTGATGTTCCTCTCTCAGTATATATGCCATTTAGAGGGGATAAAAAGCAAAGAGGTCTTACGATGTTGTGTTGACAAGTTGTACCACTCGCTGCTTGTAATTGCGGCACTGTTCTACAAGGTCAACTATCACCTCTTGCCTAAGTCCCTGCGAATCAGAAAAATAAATAAGCAGTTGTTAGTTTGGGAAGGGTTAACTACAAAGTTGGTAATCAAAGTTCGAACCAAATTCAATAACAGCCTTAGAATCCCAATATTAACAATTCAATACCTGTTGTCCAGTGTAAACACTAAGCCATTCAGTTAGTCCACCATCTAAGTAAAATGACGTCACAACGGTGATTTAGTACCATTACTAGATTTTGGCGACATTTCAGTTCTTTTTTAAGGTCGGCACAGGCTATGAGCTATAATGATGATCATGTGGCCTTTTTTTATTTTTCTCAAGTGATAGACCAATGGTAAGACATAATTGTTTACACAGACCATATGCAACCTAAACATAAGAGATCAAACTAGGTTATAAATGAATTCTAAAATATGGATCCAACTTGGAGGTCGTAAGTCACCAAAAGTTCTCATTTTACTACCTACCTTTATACAATGTTCGAAACAGGTACATGAACTCTAAAAGTTTTGATTCTACCACTTCCAAGTTACAATATATCTCTACTTTAAGAAGCTAGCTGGCATAGAAAAAGGTAATGATGAACATACTATGTTTCTCAACTTAACATTCATCTAGTTCTATATAGGAGAAACAAAGACAGTAATTAGAAACAATAATCACGAATGAAGGTCATTAATCTCCCATTATTAATCAGCAAAGTAACACAAAAATGGAACTGCATCTCACCTTCTATTGCAGGTAATAGGAAATATTACCATCTCTTCAGTAAAGATTTATAAATGTATCTTTATACTTAGTTAATTAGAACTTGCCCAGTAGCAAAAAAATAGGGAGAATTGTGAAGCAAACTTACAATTTTCATAGCATGTGGCTGCTTGAATTGCAGACTTTTCATGTTGCTTAACATTTGCCTCCATTTCCCTTACCTAACATATTGCAAATGAAGGTAAATGAACAAATGAACAATGAAAATCAATTTGTTTTGCAAGAAATTATGGAGAAAAGATATGGGAGGTATCAGCGTACTGATAACCACGAATGAAAATAGCATATCCTAAGAGAGGAAAGATTACTATATTGAATCATGTATACTGTATGTACGAACTTATACATAACACCATAAAGGAATGCGTAAACACCTTCTCTGATGATCATGTACTAATAACACCTTCGGTTGTCATGATCTGACAAATGGACTCATATATAAAAAAATGCCAAGTCAAAAGAACAATCGAACAAAACTTTTTCATAGCACTGAAATATAATAGATAAAAATTTAACAAAGCCTTTCAGTGTACTCCCATCATGTACTAGAGATCAATGTTGATCACAAATATATAGATAGATATTGGCGGAGGCGATAAAATCATTTAATTCACTCACACACACCAATCTAAAAAGGAGCAAAGAAAAGCACAGACAGCCAACTTCTATATATAACCAACTTAAAAGAAGAGAGGAATAGAAACAATACCAAAAAAGCACAAACAAACATCTTCAAGAAGAGGGGTGAACAAAGAGCAATTGTGTCTTTCCTTTGGCCCTTGACGGCGCCTCAACCATTGGTAAGCTTCAAATATTTTGTCAGCACCAGAATTTTTTAATGCGAGAAGCAATTTATTATTCTTGCTTTCCATGTCCTTCAATCTGTAATAGAAACAATAGCAAGAAGGAACTTGTGCGATTGAACATCAATTTCTAATGCAGTAATGAGTAAACTTATTGCTAAAAACACTCTTACCTCTCTGAGCTCCTTCTCAAGAATCCTTTCTCATGGAGTAAATGTGATTCCTTCTCCTTCCTTCGCACTTTCATTTGATTTAATTCAAAATTCAGTTCCGTAATTTGGGTACCAAGCTTCTCCTAATAACAGCAAGAATTTGACAAGTGTGATAAACACAACTAGCAGTACCACTACATACTATATAAGATGTGAGAAGTCTATCTAAAATAAACACAAAAATCATCATGTAGAGAATTTAACAATCAAATGAAGTAACGAGCTAACCGACTAAATTAAAAGTGAGGAAATGAACCATTTCAACTCTGGGAGGTTCAAAAATTGGAAGCTCTGCTAGTTCCTTTTCTGCAGCAACAAGTTCTTCCTTGGCCTTCAAAATCCTTTGCTGGCGAGATTCCTCTTGTCTTTTCAGGTCTTCCATTTCAGCATATTTAGCTTTTACTTGCACACCCTAGAAAATAAAAATAATTGATAGTCAATCTACTGCATCAAAATGTAAATAGAACTCTGAGCATTGATTATTCAAGTAAAAGATGAGAATACCAATTGGCATTCCTGCTCCATAATATCTCTGCGAGAACTGGAATTTTGATTTATCTGGTTGTTTAGGCTCTTGCTGTTTGATTCATGCATTTTTTTTCACTTTCTTCTGCTCCCTACAGAACGAGACGGATGAAAAAAAAAAAAGATAATGAAATGCCACACTTATTAACACTTGTCATCACTACTATCTGATAAAGTCAAACATCATAAAAAAGCATTAAAAAAATTTCTCCTCCGAAATTTTATGAAGCTGAACATCTAACCTATTATCTCGACCATACTATATTTGACGGCCATGAACAACTTACTCAATAGGGCTTCTGAGATCATTCCAAATTTTAGCTGCCTCTTCCATTTTATTCTTAGCAAGAGTCTCCTGTCTCAGAGTTTCCTTATATTCCAGTTTCTTCCTATCATACTTAAGCCATGGTACTTTCTTCTTCATCAAATCAACCTACGGTTGGACAGTGGCATCAGAGACCTTGCAGGATAGTCGAAAGATCAACAAAGAAATATCAAGGTTAGAAAAAAATACCTTTGCCAAAAGTTTCTCTCTCTGACGAACACGCTCTACATCTCTTTCTTGCTCGGCATTAAGAGCTTTCGGCTGATTTAATGTCTGTCCATTTTGGCTGACAGCCTAAGAAAGTCCACATAGAAGTGCTTATGACTTATGAGAATGTGAAAGGAAATATTTTTATTGTCGCATAGTAATTAACATGTACGGTTAGTGTTAGAAGACTAAGTTTCAGGATCTTGCAAATAAGTAGAAACTAGAAACAAAAACTAAAATTGTGTCTTTAAAAACTCCCAATCACTTCAGAGAAGATAGAAAAGGATGGAAACATACCAACTCGAGCCTCTTTAGTTCTATGCTTTTCTCAACAAGTGAACGATGTTGAACTGGCAACTCAGGATTACCAACAGCTTTTTCAGTCTCCTCCAGAAGTTGAATTGGAGTTAGCTTAGCAAATTCACATACCCGATCTTGTGGCAGGAACTAAAAGGACATTACTGAAGATATCACAACAATCTAACAATCCAAAAACAAGTAGACTGAAAGGGAAATTGCAATAGAATGGCTGAATGAGAAAATGAAAGATTACAGCATCATATATTCTAGAAGGATTCATGTTAGTCACATCTCACATGGAGTTTAACAAGTTAGAAACTAAGTTAGTTCAAAAACTATTAGGTATAATTAGAAAAGCAGAAAACAAAAATGGGACACGATGCAGTATATGCAGGCACAACCACCACTCAGTCAAGGATCAAAACTGAACCTTTTCAGGTTCATTCAAAATCAACACTGAAATTTAGTGCTAAAACCTTTCAAAACAAAAAAAAGGGCTGAATAGTTCCTCAATATATGGCCTTTTGTGCATCCAGGAAGGAATGACCACGGTTTAAAATTTTTCACTCTTCACAACAGATGCACTTACCTGAGTTAGATTGGTCACTTGGATATTGAACTTCTTGATGATCTCAATTACTTCTCGTTTCGGCACCGTTGTACCTGAAAGGAGCATTTTGCTCTTGATGCCTCAGAATCAAAATATGTTATTTCACAGAAACTAGACTATAAAAACTAAAACAGCTATCAAGTCTCAACAGTCAAGTAAATAATATATAATTCTACCAATAACATTCATGTAAAGAAAAAAAAACAAAATGTTTCCATAATCGGATGCCTTAATTCCTTCCACTCTAGAGTATAGTTGTTAAATCACAGCATATAACAACCAACTAAAACCACCGGCAATATATCAAGCCCGCTAGAACTAAAAAGTGCAACCAGTTAGATACACTTCATGATACTACTGATATTATAGATAGCAAGTAAGATTACATCATACAAAATACTCGTGGTGTCTGCATGTAGACATTAATACATAGGTGAATATAGTGAACAAAAAGTTAATGAATCACAGCGAAATTTGTTAGAAGACAATAATGAAATCCAAATATAGTTCAATCAATCAACACGGCAAATCCCCAATTGATCTCGTATCTCAACGAGAGCGCAATGTTCGCGCTCTCGTGTGATTAGCAACAAAACTGCAGTAAAGTAGCTGAAAAATTAGAGAGAAAATACTAAATCTGAAAAATTAGAGAGAAAAATTAGAGAGAAAATACCACATCTTCACCGATGCTCACCTCCGATAAGAAAGTATGATGAATTAATACTAAATCCGAGCAATTAATACTAAATTAGAGCAACTAGAGACCTAATAAATATAAAAAACAGAAAAAATTAAGCAAAAATTACATCAAAATCATTGATATGAAACCAAACATCAAAATCTACAAACGATTACCACCTTATCCCGCGGGTTGGTGCGGAGTCGGAGAGGAGATCAGTGTCGGAGAGGAAGAGAGAGTGTTGAGAGAGATCGGTGGAGAGGGAGAGAGATTGGTGGAGAGGGATCGAAGATCGGTGGAGAGGGAGAGAGATCGGTGGAGAGGAGATTTGTTGGTGAGTGAGGGGCGAGGTGAAAGAGGAGTGTGGCGGGGTGAGGCGCGCACGGAGAGGGGGCGGAGACGGGGGGCGATGGTGTGGGCGAGGGGAAACGGATTTGATCGGGCGGGATTTTGATCGGGCGGGATTTTGATCGGGCGGGATTTTGATCGGAGGGGGTTCTTCTTTTTCCTTTTTTTTTTTTTTATTTTTTTTTTTTTTTTTTTTTTTTTTTGGTGGTGGGCTTTGATTTTTATTGGACCGAATTTTAAAGTAAAATTTTCTTGGCCCAATTTTTTTTATACTTGTCATCAAAAAAAAAAAAAAAATATATATATATATATATATAGTGGCCATAAATTATGGCCATCAAATAAAAAAAAATTTATTTGGTGGCCAAAAATTTTTGCCACAAAAAAATTAATTGCAAAAGATTGAAAACTATATAGTGGCCATAAATTTTTGTCACCAAATGAAAAAAAATATTATTTGATGGCAAAATTATTTTTGCCACAATAGAACTAATTGAAAAAAAAAATTAGAGATTATTTGGTGACTATAAATTATGGTCACAAAATATATATATATATATATATATATATATATATATATATATATATATATATATATATATATATATATATATATATATATATATATATATATATATATATATATATATATATATATATATATATATATATATATATATATATATATATATATATATATATATATATATATATATATATATATATATATATATATTTGGTGGCGACAAGTTTTCGCCACAAAAATCTAAATGTAAAAAATTATATGGTGACAATAATATGTCACCACCGAAACTAATAAATATTGATTTGAAAACAAAAATTAATAATAATTATTCTTATTTGGTGGCGATAATATTTAGCCATCAAAAAATAATAATAACAGTGGCAATATTTACATAATCGCCATTAATTATGATAATTTAGTGGCAATAATTTATGTGGCCACAATATATTTGCCACTAATTTTTATTATTGGTGGCGATAATATTTGGCCATCAAAAATAATAATAACAGTGACAATATTTATATAATCGCCATTAATTATGAAAATTTAGTGGCAATAATTTATGTGGCCACAATATATTTGCCACTAATTTTTATTTTTGGTGTAGTGGAGGTAGTCGCGAGCTAGATCCCTACCTGTCTTTGGAGAGTAGCTGTACCCCCACATTGGATATTTGTAGTACAGACAGTAGATTAGTTTTATTTCTGCTTTTGAGAGATTATTGTAGTGAGGATATGACTTGTACTGAGAGCCAGTACACTAATGTATTATTTCAGGTTACCTCGCTGTTGAGTTCTGAGTTATTGTATCTGAGGATTTTGTATTTGATTCGATTTTTTTTGGGAGATGGATATTGTATCTTTATTTCCAGTTGTACAGTGTTTGATAGAATTTTACAGCTTTTTATTTTACGACTCTGATATTTGTTTAGCTGTAGTAGATCTTTCTTTGCAGGTTGGACGCATCGCCTATGCAGGGTTTTCCGTATAGGTGGCGGATCTGTTGGCGAGCCCGGATCGCAGTTTCGACCCCGGGGCGTGACACAGGGGGTGTGAGATACACTATACATGTATCCCAGTGGGCATGACGGATCGAGAAATAGCAAGTCGTACCTACTGGATACAATAATAAGCGGATAACGAAAGTAGAGTATAATCATGAAGCTGAATAATTGTATGTTGTACTGAACTAAGCATGCTGAGTAATAAGCAGAAGGAGCTGAATAACTGTATGTAGTACTGTACTAAGCATGCTGTGTAATAAGCAGAAGGGAAAGCAGGGTACCATGATCATGTGCTAAGCAATCAAGCTAGTATCACATATAAAGCTGAGTAAGCTATAACTGGCAATCATGTGAACCAGGTCAATCTCGGTGCATATAGATCAAGATCATGCTATGAAATAGAGCAAGTATGATAATCCATGATATCACAGCTGTAAGCAAGGAATACGAATAATCATGTGCCAGCCATGCTAATGTATATCATGCATCAATGTTAGAACTGAAATACCCAATCGATTGCCACTGTTGGTCACTGGTGCCTCAGGCTAATGCCACCACTGGACACTAGAACCTCAGGCTAAGCTGCCATAGAGCAGGACCTCAGGCAATTGCCACTGTTGGTCACTGGTGCCTCAGGCTAATGCCACCACTGGACACCAGGACCTCAGGCTAAGCTGTCATAGAGCAGGACCTTAGGCAATTGCCACTGTTGGTCACTGGTGCCTCAGGCTAATACCACCAATGGACACCCAACATGCTATCATAACCCTGACGGGCTCACGGGTCGATGTGACGACCTCTCTACCGGTAAATGGACACCCAACATGCTATCATAACCCTGACGGGCTCACGGGTTGATGTGACGACCTCTCTACCGGTAAAGAACACCCTAAAGGTGGCCAGACCGTCGGTGAACGTGACTGAAAACTGGCTCAATAGGCGATCATAATGCTTATGCTCAAGCTCGCGGTCAAAAGACCGAACAATCGGCAACAAGCCGGGAAAATCCCACTCGGGATGCTGAAAGCTGTAATCTCAACTGATGCTGTATAACTGAAACTATATAGCAGAAGCTGTAAAATAGAAGCTGTGTACTGAAACTGAACTCCTATTCTAACATGCAGTATAGAACAAGAATACTGAATAAACAGAACTGATGACCAATCAGGCATGGTATATGTCTAGATATATCAATCAATGCTGGAAATAATAAGCGTAATGAAAAGCTCATCTGTGGGATCAAAGTTACCAATAAAATAGGAGTCCGTCCTACCACGGTACCCGTAGGGTCGAAATGATAAAGCCCGGACCGAATATAAACCCACCTCAGGGTAGTCGATCACGGTAACCACCGGATGGCTCACAGACTTGCGGCAGACTGCTGGGACCTGAATAATAATCACAGGTCAATAAATGACTCTCTCACAACCAACCCATAGACTCACTAAGTGCAGACAAGCTATACGGGGAACTTCGCTGAAGTCCCGGGATCTTCCGAAATTTCCGGAATCCACCGATCGACCAACTTTGGTCCAATCAGTGCCTACAGGTCTCTGAACCTAACGAAACTTGACGTGCTGCCCCATAATACTTCACTGAAGACGTTCGGGCATAGGCCGATTTCGGCTCCGGAAGTCGCCAATGCTAAACCAAAATCACTGGCCAGCCAGGACAGCGTCGGGAACAGCCAGGGACATATAGCATCTATAAATAATCGCCACAATTCCTCGAATTGCGTGATTTCACAACGAGTCGTCGTTAAACTGATGATTTTGCCAATTTACGGTTCGGAATCCAATTCCCGCTCAACAAAAGTCGTCCGATCTCCAACGAAGGGTTTAGAGATCATGGACACACAGCCCAAAACAGCCCATGAGGCTACAATTACAATTAGACCCCTAGGGTTTCACAAATTTGCATAATTACATTCATTTTGGTGCCTTTTACACTTGCATTTCATTTATGAATGCCTTTGAACTAAACTGAGGCCACCAGTAGGTGGGCCTCGATGCACTGAACGTCGTGCTCACTATTTGGGAGCAGCACGGAACCCGAGAACAACTTCGGGTCAACATATACTTTGCAATTAGGCTCAAGCTGCCAATTCTCATACTTACACTTGACCAAACCCAAATTTAGGGTGAGCATCAGGCTCAGTAAGTCGAAGCAACTCAGAGGCTCACCCTGAGGGTGCAGCCAAGCTGCTGGAATAGCTTAAGAGCCATCAAGTGCCCATTTAGGGCTTGGCACACTAGAACTCACTATTCCTTCAGTCCAACTTTGGACAGAGGTGAGCATCAAGCTCAGGGGATGGAGTAGAGGCTAGGGCTCACACTTGTGAAGCCAAAATGCTGCTGGATCATAGTAGGGACCAACCTAGACTACACTACGGCCTAACATGTGGGAATCAACAATCTACTCAGTCATTTGCCAACATAAGTTGAGCAGCAAGCTCCTGGGACTCAGGAGAGTTGAGGGCTCACTGCTGGATACTTGCTAGATGGCCAGAACCAAGGATGGAGCAAGCTCGGCCATGGGCATTTGCACCACCATGGCCAAGAACACAGAACCAATGTTCCGAAGCAGATCTTGAGCAAGCATGGCCTCTACCACTTGCGGGCACTGCCAGGAACCGTGCCAGGTCGGGCGTGGGCGCGCGCAGGCGGCGGATGGCCGACGGCCATCATTGCGGCCAACCTAGCACCATTAATGGTGAAGCCGTGAGCAGGGGCCAAGGATTGCATCCAAGTGCATGCATGGGGTTGTTTCGACCTTGTGAAGGCAACTGAGGGTATGGCCGGCGATGGGAGGCGGCGTCGGCGCCGGAGCAGCAAGCTCGGCCGAGCCCTCACAAACCCGAAACTAGGGCACGCGATTGCGACCACTACAGTGCACCAGACCTCCTCCAATTTGGTGAAGGGCAAGAACAGGGCCAGAGGAACGTGGTCATCAACTTGTTTCCCGGCCAAAAGCGCCGAGAGCGGCGGTTGCCCAAGGCGGAGCCCATCTAGGTTTCCGGCGGTGCAACTTCACCACCAGCAAACCAGGTGTCAAGCCCCGAGTTTCAAAACAGCGGTAGATTTTTTTTTTTTTTTTTTTTTTTTTTTTTTCAGAGTTCAAACTTTAAACTCAGGACGTGAACAGACCGCCACATGCATAGGAAATCCTCTGTCCACACGGACAGAGTCTCCCCTATACATGCTCGGCTAGGCAAGTGCAGTGATATAATCAGATAGCAACAATCACTTAACTCCAAAAACTATAACATCCACAAATCCATCACAAGGTACAAAACTTCAATAAACAACTATGAACTGAAAAATACTCTATACTGTAAATACTATCACTGGGCCACTGTGGCCAATAGCAGGGGACAACTCTAGCGCAACAGCTCACTGGATCGCCCCAATCTCCCAGCACCTGACTGACCTGAAAAACAGTCACCCAGGGGGTGTGAGATACACCGACAGTGTATCCCAGTGGGCATGACGGGCCGAGAAATAGCAAGTCGTACCTATCGGATACAATAATAAGCGGATAGCAAAAGCAGGATATACTGAAAGCGGAAAGGCAAGATGCAGATATAAAATCTAAGCATGCTGAAGTGGAAACAGGGTACTCATATAAAAAGTTAGTCATGCTATAACTGATAATCTGACAGGCAGGAACTGATCATGCTATAACTGATAAATCTGACAAGCAGGTAATGATCATGCTATAACTTATAATCTGACAGGCAGGAACTGATCATGCTATAACTGATAAATCTGACAAGCAGGTAATGATCATATTATAACTGATAATCTGACAAGCAGAAAATGATCATGCTATAAACAAAGCTGGTATATAATAATGCTGTAAACTGAAAGAGCTGAATAATAATAACTGTAAGTACCCAATCAGTGTCATCATCGGTCACGAGGACCTAGGCCAATGCCAAAGTTGGCACGTTCGGCTGACATATAACCCGGCACCATCGGTGCACTCAGGGGCACACGTGTCGCCACTCTCGTCCACTATGTGCAGCCTGGGGATCACGGGTCGCCACTATCGACCACTTCACCGGTAAAGAACGCGTTGTGGGGGATCAATCCCACGGCGTACGTGAAATGAGCAGCTAGTGCTATGGCGATCATAAGGCTGATGCTCAAGCTCATGGTCTAAAGACCACACACACGGCAATAAGCCGAGAAATCCCTATCGGGATGCTGAAGGCTGTAACAATCACGGATGCTGTATAAACGAATCTGAACAACAGGAGCTGAATATATGAGCTGTAAATGAAACTGAATAGCAGAACTGTACTCCTATTCTATTATGCATCATAGAACAGGAAATGCTGATATAACTAGGCTGACAACCAAAAAATATGGTATATGTCAAGCTGTATATATATATATATACTAATACTGTAGTGGCCCTTAATCCCTTGCAGCTTTCCTAGTGAATCCACACTTTAGAACCCCTATTATTGGTGTATCTGGCCCATAGTGCATCAAGGAGATGCCACAGATGGACCATATGAGATATCTTATACTGTACTGGCCTTCGGCTATGTTTGCCGAAATTTTTAAAGGGGTTTTGGCCAAACAGAGGTTGGAATTGGATTCAGCACGGAAAAACACTTGAAAATGGCTATTTGCTTGTTAAATTTGGAGTCCGGATGATCAAAAACGGGCTACCGGAAGTTTTCGAGGAGAAATGGTGCATGGGGGTGACCGTGGACCGGCCGGAGCCACGTGGCGGCCTGTGATTGGGCCGGCTCACACCGCTCGGTCCACGGGGAGAGCGCGCTGGTGCATAGACCGCGGGGGCGGGCCACGTGGCGCGTCCTGACTGGCGGGTGCACGCGGCGCGACTCTGGGAAGTTTGGCGCTGCTTGGTGGACCGGGAGCACGACACGTGGCGGCGCGGCATTGGCGGGCTCACGTGGTCGCGGTCCACGGCTCCTGCGGCGGTGCACGGGGCAGCGCTGCAGCCGACACGTGGCGCCCCGCACTCGAGTGCGCCACGCGTCGCTCCGCCCGCGCTCCGCCCCACCTACCCCACCGCCCGCGGGAGAGGCGACGTGGCGCGCGGAGAGGGCCCCTGCACGGCTGTTTCCTGTTGTGCGGTGACGTGGCCGCACCAGGATTTTTTGGGTGGTCGGACGGGGGCGCGTCCGACCCTCTTTGGCTGATTCGGGCGCCCGAAATGAGGGCCCGAATCCGCCAGGCCCATTTGAGGGATGTGGGCCTATAAATAGGGCCCTTGGGGGGGCCTTTTCTCCCTTTTCTGAGCCTTTCCTCTCTGTGGGCCTTGAAGACTTTTTCTTCCTCTCACTTAGCAGCATCCCTTGGAGGACTTTGGAGATTTTTGGAGATCATCTTTTCAACTTCATCTGCGACGTGGCGCACAGTGACGCTTCTACTTCGACGACCCGTTTCATCGCGTTTTAGTGCGCGGACTCCCCCAACTCACCCCGATCTCCGTTTTTAGCGATTTTTGCACCGTCGGACTCACGACTGGTAGGACTCCAACTTTGATGTTCAGAGTTTTCCCATTTTCCTTTCGGATTTTGGAGGTTTTTGAGCTTTCTTTTGCCCGTTTTTCTTCTCGGATTTTTGGACAACATTGCAGAGTTTTAGCCATAACTTTGCGTACCGACATCGGATCGAGGTGATTTAAGAGGCATACTTCATCTCCTTCTTGCGAGGAATCTCCTGGATTTTTCTCAGAATTTTCTGAGTTTGCTTAGAATGTGAGAATCTTTCTTCTTTCCGAGTTCTTATCTGTGGAAGCTTGTACAGTTTAGTATGGGGTGTTTCTCTTGCCGATTTTATATATCAGCGTAGGAAACTCGGAATTGGACATGCAGATATTCGTTTCGAAGCTATCGATGCGTAGATCGTAGGGATATTTTATTTGGATTTTTTCGAGCACAGTCAGCAGGTGAAATAATAGCATCTTGGCGGCTGAAATTCAGTGTTGTGTTCTTGGCAGATTTTTGGGATTTAAGTGTAACGGTAGTTTTTGTTGTACCCAGGAGAGATTGTGGACAGTACTGGACCCGTTGGACTTTGAGTTACTATTTTTCTGGTATTATCAGCTGTAGGACTTTTGGCAGTTCGACTTTTCAGGTGGGTGGCTTCGCTTTCAGGAACTGTGGACTGAGCACTAATTCTATTGTTATAGAATCATGCATGTTAGTGATTGGACTTGGGTAGCATGGTAGAGTGTAGGAATTATTGTTCCTTGTATTATCTGTCAATCTTGTGATCTTTTACTTCCTTCTATCTGTTAAATTATAGTATCTTGAAACCTGACCTAGCACCCCCGTCATATGTTGCATGTGTAACCAGACCAGTAGAAAACCCTCACTTGGGCTAGGGTTATTTATGTTTAGACATCCACACATTTTGTTTCATTCCTGGACTTAGTGTTATCCTCGCCCGGGTAGTGGGCCGAGCGGTCGGGACTTCTTTTTAGTGTGGGATGCATTTGCACTCGTGCTTGGGAGCAGAGTGGAGTCTGGTAGATATAGTGGATCGCTTGTCTGTACCGGGAACCGTTTGGGGTAAACGGTGGTCCCGGGAGGTCTTGTTTTCCCCTGTTTGGGTTGTCGCCACTGTGTCAGTGGTAGTAGTTTACAAGTGTTAGCCGGACCTAGAACCTAGAACCCTTTTTCGACATACACATGATTTTAGTCTACCAATGTTTTCTTCCAAGCATCGAAGGGCCGCTGGAGTCTGTTCTTGTTTGATTGGACAAAGGCATCAGCCCTTCGGGGTTTGGGTAAAACACTTATTTTTCTAACTGCTTTTCTAAAAAGAACTAAAATCATTAAATATGGATTTCTTCTAGATCAAAATGATTTTCAATAACAAATGTCACCTTTTTCCTGTAAATCTCCCCACTCGAAACGATTCGAGTGATCCGGGTTCTAGGGGCCGTTCCTTTGTCAGGACGAAAGCCACGGGGGCCGAGCCTGGAACCTGTTCTTGTTTGATAGGGTTGTAGGTGTAGGTCTCCCGGGACTTTCGGGCCCTGTTGGTGTCTTCTGCGTGTAGTACCGAGATTGTTGTGTTCCCGAACTATAAGGGGGTCGGGAACTTCGATAGGCGGAGCCTAGAGTCTGTTCTTGTTTGATAGGGTTCTAAGCACCGGCCTATCGGGTTTCCGAACCCTTATGGTGTCGGCCTTTCCTGTGAGTTTAGTGTTCTTTGGTAGGAGCCGCCTGGTGGACGGTGTCCCCGGCTGTGTGGTTTTTCAGCCTGTGAGTGAGCGTTGATGTTGTTAGTCGATCTTGTGATCGTGGTTTGGACTATAGCCTGCATGAGCAATATTTGAGCTCGACAGAGATGCGCTGATACTTTCCTCGTTGGGGTCGCGCCCCTCGAGTGCCACTCCGGAGTTGGGCCTGTTACTTGCTATCGCGACTTGTCGACGCAGTCCCTCTGGCTGGGCCAGTTTTGGCAGTCACGGACACCCTACGGTAGACCCGTCCTGTTGAGGATGTGCGAAATGTTGGTTTTTATATATTAAGGATCCACACGGATCTAAATAGGTACTATCAAAAAACTAGATAGGGGGTGAATAGGTGTAATACTTATAAAACCAATCTCAGTGCAAAATAAAAACCAATGCGGAAAATAAAAACAGCACACCGAGATTTACGTGGAAACTCCAATCCAGGAGAAAAACAACGGGACCAACACGCAATAACAATCCACTAAGAAAAGAAGAATAACAAGGTGATTACCGACTCCACGGACTCAACCCCTCCTTCAACTTCTTCGGACCTTGCGCTCCACTGATTGCACGTCCACTACACACGTTCGAATCCACGAACGCCACTTGAATCCACGAGCACACGTTTCGAATCCACGAAACGCCTTCAACACATCGAATCCACGATGCTACGTCGAATCCACGACGCAAACGGCCGATATAGAATATAGGCTTCGATGGTGATCCTTTGCTTAGATTATCATTGAGGAACCGTAGAAGAAATATCTAAGCAAAGACTAGATCAATTCGACAAAAGATAGATCTTGGAAGAACCGTCGAATTGACCTAAAAGAGGCTATAAAGAAGAACGATAAAAACCTAGCCTCTAGGGTTGCTCTCAAGTGTTTTTTAAATTAATCGGTAGTTCTTGAGAAACCCTAAGTGTCTATTTATAGTTTAGAAATCTTTGGAAAGAGATAAGCATCAAAAACTGACTTAACAGAATTTTTTCCGCACGACGATCCGGATCGGATTTACGGCGATCCTGACTGTCGTCTTTTTTCAGCAATTCCTGAAAAAACAAGGTTCGGGATCCGGATCGGAATTCTGATCCGGATCGGTTCAGGATCAGAAATTCTGATCCAGACTCTGAACATCCAATTTGTCCAATTTTTAATTTTTAAGCAATGAAAACTTATCCAAGTGTTTCTAAACTACACAAATGTATTCGGATCACCAAAATTATTTAGTTAAACGTACTTGATCATTCCGAATCCATTTTCCTTAAGATTGATGTATATGATTCACAATTCTTCAACTTCAATCTTCAAGACTCAAAACACTGAGTGTCAACTTGAGATCTTGTTGAATCTTCTCTGAGTCTTCAATTGCTGATTGACAATTTGATCACTTCAAGACTCCGACTCAACTCACGAAATATGCCAACACAAAAAGCCGTAACAATCTCCCCCTTTGCCAATTTTCTGACAAAACCCAAAAATACATAAAACGCTCAAGTCACTCATCTTAAACCAAAAATTCGAAACTCAATGTTATCACCAAAACATTGACTTTCTTTGCGTGAAAGATCCAATAAACAAAAATTACATTTGAACCAGTCTTAGAACAAACTCTATGACTTAGGACTTGGAGTCTTAAAGTGATGTAGATCCTGCAAAACAAAACTCCAAACAAATCAAAAGTCAGTTGTCAGAAATTAAAATTATATCCTACATTTGATTCGTCCTTTTGGTTCTTTTTGTTTTTCGGCTCCTTTTTCATCATCTCTTTTCTTTATCTCCCCCTATCTTGAGCATCTCTGTTCTCCCCCTATCTCTGTTCTCCCCCTATTTCTGTTCTCCCCCTTTTTGTCACAAATTGTCAAACAGTGAATATAGGCAAAAAGAAATCACTAACACCATTAGTTCATAGAGAAAGAGAGATAAAAGCTCAGTTCCGGTATATAACAAAAACGCAGATTTCGTACCGGTCCTCGAAGGCAAAAATCACAAAAATTCTTGAAACAAATCCAAATTTTGAAATCTTTTAAATACCGATTTGCATTCCATCAAGAAAACAATTTAAGTGCTTGAAAATAATATGAGATCACATAGATGTCATTCAATCCAATTAATTTTACAAAAATTAAAAAGATTTACTCCGAAATCATGAAAAACAAAGATAAGACATTATAAACCGTTTTTCATATTATATACGTCAAACACAAGTCATCAAAAATAATCTTGAGATCCAAAGTCTATCAAGATGTAACGGATTTACAAAGATGACTTACAGAGATTTCCAAATAACATCAATTTTGAATTTTACCCTTCTAAATTGAGATATGCACTAAAATACCTAAGGGTGGCTCTTTGAGCATCTTTCAACTATCCCACCTTATACCAATCAGGAGATTGTTCAAAAATTAAGAACTTTGAATATGAATCTCCAAATGCTTCAACTAAAAATTTCAAAAAAAAATATTTTTCTAGCAGCCAAAACATGTGGTAGCTTCACACACTAACCGGACGACCGGGGTGGCAGCTCTTTCCAACATGTGGTGGTAGTTTTCACACTCCTTTCGGATGTAACTCTTTCCACATCTTTTGCAATTCATTTCATTACCCTTGTACGAAAATACAATCTCTTATGCGAAAGAATTAAATCCCAAATTTTAGTCTATCGGTTGTCTCATGTTTATCACAATGAATTCACACAACCGAGATAGATTAAACATCTAAAGATCACACATGATTACTAAAATTTGATGAATATAATTATCAAAAACTCCTATAATGAAATATCTTCAAGAATTATGATTATGGAGTAAAGTTGATAATTCATATAAAATTAAATTGGACTGATTGAAAGTGAAACCCTTTTTATTCAATGAACTTGTTCGTTAAAACCCTTTTGTTTAAAAACAAAATATAAAAATGAAGAGCATTGAAAACATGTAATGCAGAGATTCAGAAAAATATGAAAGGAAAACCAATCAAAGCATTACATACAGTCATAAGCTATTTAGAACTTAAGACAAGGAAAGATATCACCTTTCCGAATCCAAAATCGTCGGATTTTGGGTTGTCTTGATTCATTGTGGTTGGGAGATGATAGCTTTGACTGTTGATCCACCTTAGGTCTTTGCCTCGCAATGATCCACTTGAATGATTGATGTTGTGGCTCAGACCTTTGGTGGTTTGAGTGAACTCCTTTGACTTGATGAGTCTTTTGATTCCGTTGAGTTCGCTCCGTAGATGAAGTTGCCGAAGAATTCCTCTTTCTCTTTTTCGGGCACGACTTCATCAAGTGACCTTCAAGTCCACATTGGTGACAAGTTCTTCCTTTCAACTTAGTTGTGGAACTTGAAGCCTTCACAGTTTGGTTCTTTTTAAATTCCAAACCAACCTTGCTTGTTTGACCTAATCCGGATATACAGCCAAATTTCTTGGAACCGGTTGAAAGCCTTTGTATGTCGGATTTAAGTTGATGAACTTGCTTGGTCAAGGCTTGGTTGGTGACATGAATTTCCTCAAACTGTTTTTCTAGAAAAGCAATCTTGTTAATGTGGGAATTAACGACCGTTTCCGATTGATTTATCTTTTCTTGGAGGATTTTATTATTATCCAATAAAAGCTCTCGTTCCTCCTCGAGATCATGAAGTTTGATCTTTAAAGCATGATTCTCGTCTTGAATCTCAAGTCGTTGCTTCCTCAACTTCTTAATATGTTTGGCCATCTTCTTTGATTCCGTAAGAAGTTGTTGATATGCCTCAACGAGTTCTTCTTCGTCCGACTCCCCCTCACTTGATGACTCTCCGCCGGATGTTGATGTTTCATGCAAAATCAAAGGAATAGAGTCAGTGATTAAAGATGATAAGCAAACATTAGAAGAGGGAATATGAGAGGCATGTAAGGCAACGACTTTTTCCTCTTTACTTGAGGTCGATTCATTAGAAGTAGAATCGTCCCAAGTTTTCACTTGCAAAGCCTTCTTTATATATGATTTCGGAGAAGGACAATCCGTTGAAATATGGCCGTAGCCTTTGCATCTATAACATTGGATTTCCCCTTCGAATTCATTTTTTTCCTTAGAAGGTTTTGCAGAGCTTTTGAGGTTAGAGGATTTAGAACCCGATGATCCTTTAGTTGGTTTCGAGGATGAAGATCCATCGGTTCGATTCTTCCAAAACTTCCGACGAAATTTCTTTACGATCCGTGCCAATTGTTCTTCAAAATCGGCAAAAGATATTTCATCGTCGGAACTTGATTCGCTATCTTCTTCCTTTGTTGATTTGAATGTAATACCTGTAAGCTTAGAAGAAGACTTGGAAGAAACTTGATTAGTAGGAAAAGTCATTTCATAAGTTTGCAAAGCACCTACTAATTCCTCTACTCTCATCTCATCCGGATGACTAACGGTTTCAATGGCGGTAACCTTTGCCCTAAACCGTTCCGGAAGAGTCCGAAGTATCTTTCTTACAATTCTCGACTCCGGGATCTTTTCTCCTAAATTTGCACAAGTATTGATCACATCTTGAAGTCTAGTGTAATAATCTGTAAACAATTCATGCTCATCCATATGAATAGAGTCAAATTGACTTGTAAGCATCTGGAGCTTTTGAATTTTTACTAGATTAGTACCCTCATGTGTAATTTTGAGAATATCCCAAATTTTCTTCGCGGTTTCACACGCGAAAATTCGTGTGAACTCAGTCGAGGAAAGAGAATTAAATAAAGCGTTCATACCCTTCCCATTGTAAGAAGAACTTTCGAATTCCTCTTGGGACCATCTAGAGCGAGGTTTTGGGATAGTAGAATTTCCTACTTCCTCAACAGGATGCACCCAACCGTATTCCACGGATTGCCATACCCGCTCATCAATTGCGATGAGAAAAGCTCTCATCCGCACTTTCTAATAAGCATAATTAGTCCCATCAAAAAGAGGAGGTCTATAAATATTACCACTTCCACCCGACATGATAGATAAACCTAAAACCCTCTCTGATACCAATTGTTGGTTTTTATATATTAAGGATCCACACGGATCTAAATGTTACGGAATTTGAGTTGGCGTAGTTTCGTGAAAGTCTCAAGTCTTGAAGATTGAAGGTGAAGAAAGTTGGATCATTTAACTCAATCTCAAGAAAGAAGAATTCAAAAGGATCAGGTATGTTTAACTAAAGAATTTGTGTGATCCGAATACTTCTTGTAGTGTAGAAACACTTGGAAGAATCTTTCATTGCATAAAAATCAAAAACTGGACTTGGGACATGTTCAGGATCCGGATCAGGTTGTTCGATCCGGATCCCGAAGGTGGTTCGTTCATACATCGTCGCAATCCGGATCGTAGTCTCTTGATCCGGATCCCGAACGTTGAGTTTACCATCTACCTTGGACGATCCGGATCTTGCTTCGCAATCCGGATCCCGAACGTTGATGTTTGGTGAACTGTATGAACGATCCGGATCGTAGTCACATGATCCGGATCCCGAACCTTCGTTTTTCTGGAATTGGCTGTTTCGGTATGACGATCCGGATCCCAGTTATCACGATCCGGATCGCCGTCCGTAAAAATCCAGAAATGGCAGGTTTTTGATTCTTATCTCCTTCCTAGGGTTTCTAACCTATAAATAGACCCTATGTCTTTCTTTCTAGGGTCAATCCACATAGCCGTCATTTTCATATATCATTTTATACGGCTATAGATCCACATATAGAGAAGAAAGGAAATCATTAGAGAATACTCTATGTTTCTTCATCTATATTGATTAGTTTGATTCTAGGTTTTCATACTCACATCTTGAGTTGAATCAAACTAATGAATACTTAGATGGTATTTCCGATCTATCTTTGATCTAAGTATTCGGCGGATCATCACCACCCAAAAACAACGATTTTCCCCAAAAATCGGCGCGTGGATTCGCGTGTCCTTGTGGATTCAAGGTTCAATCGCTCTCGTGGATTCGGAGCGAGGCACGTTCGTGGATTCGAACGGTGCTATTGGGTGAAGACCGTGGATTCGGTCGGACGTCGTGGATTCGACGTTGGACGCCGTGGATTCGGCGTTGGGCGCAGATCGTGGATTCGAGAAGCGTCGGAGCGAGCGGAGAAGATCCTCTAGGAGCGTATGGAAAAGGTTGAGTCGTAAGTGTGTACGGTAAATCACCTTGTACGTGTTTTAATTCTAGTGGATTTCTGCCGTGTTATCGGTCCCGTGGTTTTTTACTCCGGTGACGGAGTTTTCCACGTAAAAATCTTGCGTGTTATTTTATTTTCCGCATTGGGTTTTATCGCAACGATTTTTGGAGTGTTTATACGTTTACACCTATTCACCCCCCTCTAGGTGTTTCTTCCCCTATTTAGATCCGTATTATATACGACCCAACAAGTGGTATCAGAGCGGGAATAGGGTTGTGAACAATGGTTGAAGGTGGAAACATCAATCGACCCCCTTTCTTTGATGGAACAAATTATGCGTACTGGAAAGTACGGATGAAAGCCTTTTTATCTTCCATCGACGAAAGGGTGTGGCATTCAATTGAATCAGGATGGACTAATCCAACTGAACTTATCTCTGATGTTCACACCTTAAAACCTAGGTCGAAATGGACCAAGGAAGAGTTTGAGTTATCTTCTTACAATGGCAAGGAAATTAATGCTATTTTTAATGCCTTATCTCAAACTGAATTCTCTCGCGTCTCGGCATGTGAGACTGCGAAAGAAATCTGGGATGTTCTCCAGGTTACACATGAGGGAACTAACCTCGTGAAGATTCAGAAACTGCAAATGCTTACGAGCAAGTTTGACTCTATCTTAATGGCAGAAAATGAATCTTTCACGGACTACTATACACGATTGCAAGACATCGTAAACTCATGTGCTAATCTGGGAGAGAAGATTCCAGAATTTAAGATTGTAAGAAAAATCTTAAGAACTCTTCCTGAACGATTTCGCCCAAAGGTTACTGCCATTGAAACTATTAAACACCCGGACGAAATACGTGTAGAAGAATTAGTTGGTTCATTACAAACTTATGAAATGACATTTACTACTAACAATTCTTCTGGAAAGGCATCCACTTCTAAGTCTTCAGGTTATGCGTTGAAAACAACTAAGGAAGAAGACGCGGATACATCCTCCTCGGACGATGACGAGAACCTTTCTATGGAGGAATTTGAGAAGCAGCTCGCTCTCTTGACAAGGAAGTTTCGCCGCAACTTCCGAAGGGGTAATTCAAGCAAATCTCCATCCTTCGGAAAGTCGAACAAAGGCAAGGGTACTCCAAGTTACAAGTCAAGAAAGCAGGAGAACTTCTCAAAGGATAAGAAAAGCTCAGAAGGACAACTGCAATGCTTCAAATGTCGAGGCTACGGCCACATTGCAACGGAATGTCCTAACAAGTATCCGGCAAAGAAGAAGGCGATGCAAGTCGTCACTTGGGATGACAACTCAACGTCAAATGAGTCGTCTTCAAGTGATGAAGAAAAGGGCTCCACGGCATTCCACGCGTCCACATCTTCACCATTCATGTGCTTTATGGCAAATACATCTGAGTCGTTGTCCAACTCCACTGTTGAAAAGAACGCAACGGACAACGAATCGGATGATTCGGAAGGTGAAGATTTTGTTCTAGCCTACCACAGACTTTTGAGGGACTCAAAGAAAGTGGCTAAGCAAAACAAGAGTTTGAGAGGGAGATTGCATGATCTCGAAGAAGAAGCAAAAAGAGTGACTTCTCTCTCAAACGCTCTTGAAGTGGAAAGGGAAAACCTGATAAAAGAAAATGCTTCCCTTCAAGAGTCCAATGAGCAACTTGAGAAGGAACATACAAATCTGGTGGATAACGCGAATCACTTCTCAAAGCTCTACAACGAGGCTCGACAGGATAACCTGGAAATGACAAAGACCATTTTCCAACTCAAGAGTGACTTACAGCGATTCTCTTCAGGAAGGAGTAAGTTGGATAGACTTCTTGGTCTTGGTCAATCAAATAGGTTCGGCCTCGGATACACTCAAACTGGAAACAGTCCAAGTTCGAGTGAGACAGTTTTTGTGCCTCAGTCGGTATCTCCTCCTCCGACACCGGAATTCAAGACAAACAACGACAACAAACCTACTTCATCCTCTTTGGGATCGTCAAGATCTAAGGTATGTTTTCGTTGTGGTGTTTCAGGGCACATAAGAAGATATTGCAAGACGGGAGTCGAACGCTCATCTCAAAGACCTCTTGCAACAACTACCAAAACGGCTCCTCCCCGAAAATCAAAGCAAAACTTTTCAAATGAAAAGAGATTTGGTAGTTCATCGCGCAAGACGATTACATCAAGGAACAACAATCGCTATAACAAGACGCCTTCACCTCGGCATATAACTTCACGACCATTACCGACGCACTTCAAAAGGGTTTGGGTGCGCAAAGGTGAAATTTTCCCTTGTCTTGTTTCCAATGTTTCCTTGCATGCATATGATAGTTCGTCTTGGTATCTGGATAGCGGGTGTTCCCGTCACATGACCGGTGACAAAAATAGTTTTCAAAATCTTGAGAAAATCTCCGGAGGACACGTTGTTTTCGGAGACGGTCGATCTTCCAAAATTGTTGGAAAAGGGACGGTAGCTATTCCAGATGGCCCGATTTTGAAAAACGTCTTATTTGTTGATGGCCTTAAGACTAACCTCATAAGCATAAGTCAACTTTGCGACAATGGTTTTTCAGTTAACTTTTCATCTGTTGAATGCGTTGTAACTGATAAGGACCATGTCTTCTTTTAAAAGGGGTTAGATCGGAAAACAATTGTTATGTTGTTCCTAATAAATTTTCTGAAAAATTGTAACTTAGCCGCTTTGAATAATGAAACTCTTTGGCATGAAAGGCTAGGTCACTTAAATTTTAAGGAACTTACTAGAATTTCAAACAAGGACGTGGTCAAGGGATTCCAAAGCTTTTATTTAAACAAAATGTTGTGTGTGGTGGTTGCCAAAAGGGAAAACAGTCTAGGACTGCACACAAGAACTTGAACCACGTTGGTACAAAACGGCCCTTGGAACTTTTGCACATGGACTTAATGGGGCCGACCCGTCAACCATCCTTGGGAGGTAAATGGTACATCTTTTTATTGGTTGATAATTTCTCTCGGTTTTCATGGGTAGCATTTTGGAGAGAGAAAGCTGATACGTTTGACTCTTTTCATGAGATTTGCCATCGTATTATGATTGAAAAGAATGAAAAGATCATTCGTGTTAGAAGTGATAGGGGTGGAGAATTCATAAATTCAAAATTCATTGACTTTTGTACTTCAAATGGCATTAAACATGAATTCTCGGCACCCTATACACCTCAGCAAAATGGTGTTGTTGAGCGCAAAAACAGGGTTGTTCAAGAGATGGCGCGTGTGATGCTTCATAGCCGGAATTTACCGCTACATTTTTGGGCTGAAGCTGTGAACACCGCTGTCTATGTCATTAACAGAGTGTATTTGCGCCCAGGAACTCTAAATACACCATATGAGCTGTGGTTTAGTAGAAAACCGGATATCAAGTACTTTCGTATCTTCGGGAGTCGATGTTACATCTTACGTGACCGTGAAAATCTTGGAAAGTTCGACTCTCGAAGCGATGAAGGGATCTTTTTGGGTTATTCTACGAATAGCAGAGCATATCGAGTATTTAACATCGAATCTAAGACGATCGTAGAATCTATAAATGTTAAGTAGATGAAGCTTCTCACTTTGAATCTGAAAAATCTACCCTCGATATCTCTCTAGATGATGATTCTCCTGCTAGTGCATCTTCTCATGATAATACTTCCAATATTAATGATGCATCTAATGGTTCTTCTAGTTTATCTGATGTGCAGGAATCATCTCGTGTACCTCCGAGTACTCCGTTTCAACAAACGCTACGAATCTCCAAGGATCATCCGGAATCGAACATCATTGGAGATCCACAAGAAGGAGTTAGAACTCGAAGGCAGTTGGTTTGCGGATTTGCTTGCTATGTATCTTTAATCGAACCAAAGACAATAGATGAAGCTCTTCAGGATGACTACTGGATTAAAGCTATGCAGGAAGAGCTCCATCAATTTGAGCGAAACAAAGTCTGGGAATTAACGAAGCCTCCAAAGCAACATAATGTGATAGGTACCAAATGGATCTTCAAGAACAAGAAAGATGAAGATGGTACTATCATCAGGAACAAGGCACGACTAGTTGCTCAAGGCTACTCTCAAGTAGAAGGTATAGACTTTGACGAAACTTTCGCCCCTGTAGCTAGACTCGAGTCCATTCGTATATTGTTTGCTATTGCTTGTCATTTTAAAATCAAATTATTTCAAATGGACGTCAAGAGCGCATTTCTAAATGGGTTTTTAAATGAGGAAGTTTATGTAGCTCAACCGAAAGGTTTTGTAGATCATAAACAACCTAACCATGTTTTTCGTTTGAAAAAGGCTCTTTACGGTCTGAAACAAGCACCGCGAGCATGGTACGAAAGGTTAACAAAGCACCTTTTGGAGAAGGGCTATACTCGAGGGGGAGCTGACAGGACTCTCTTTGTGAAGCATTATCAAAATAATTTCATTGTAGCACAAATCTATGTCGATGACATTGTATTTGGTGCAACAAAAGATAATGATGCTTCTAAATTCGCGGAGACCATGGAAAGCGAATTTGAGATGTCCATGATGGGCGAATTGTCTTATTTTCTTGGATTGCAAATTAAACAAAATGATGAAGGTATTCACTTGAGTCAATCCAAGTATGCACTGGAGTTGGTCAAAAAGTTTGATCTAGAAAATTGTAAAGATTTTCCAACTCCAATGGGAACTAGCCACAAGGGACTTGGAAGTGAATCACTTAGTGAGAATGTAGACGAGAAACTGTATAGAAGTATGATTGGAAGTCTACTTTACCTCACGGCTAGTCGCCCGGATATATCCTTTAGTGTTGGGATTTGCGCGAGATATCAATCAGCACCAAAGGAGGTTCACCTGAAAGCGGTGAAACGGATCATCCGGTACATCAAAGGATCAATTAATTTCGGAATTTGGTATCCTATGGGAACAAGTCTGGACATTGTTGGATACTCAGATGCCGATTGGGCAGGATCAGTGGATGATCGGAAAAGCACGAGTGGTGCATGCTTCTATCTTGGCCATTGCCTTGTTGCATGGCACAGTAAAAAGCAGAATTGCATAGCACTCTCGACTGCCGAAGCGGAATACATTTCAGCTGGAAGTTGCTCAACTCAACTCATTTGGATGAAAAGCGTATTGAGCGACTTCCGCATTTCAGCATCTTCGGTAACAATACTTTGTGACAACACTAGTGCTATTAACATTTCTAAAAACCCTGTGTTGCACTCTAGAACAAAACATATTGAACTTATATATCATTTTCTTAGAGAGCTAGTTGAATCAAATACTCTTCAACTTTCATATATTTCAACTGAAGATCAATTAGCTGACTTTTTAACAAAACCTTTGGATCAAAAACGTTTTATTCATTTGCGAAAAGCAATTGGTATGCTTTCTTTGAAATAAACTTCTTTTTGAAACCTTTGCTTAGGATAGGTTTTGTATTTGTTTTTGTTTTGTTCATTATCTATGTTTGTACATAGGACATTAATTGAGCATTGATCATAATTGACTTTAATTGCATCTTTTCGCACATTTAGAAATTTATTATGCTTTTGCCATCATAATATTTCACTGTTGCAATGATCATTTATGTTAATTAAATCATCTTCTAAAGTGATCAAAGTCAATTTCTCTCTCTATGATCTCTTGGTATAGTCATTATCTTATTTGACTGTTTAGTCGAGTATGAAATCGAGATCAATATTTGGTTGAATACTTTATATCTTAAATAATTGATAGCCAATTGAGGGGGAGTCTTAGAAAAGGTAAAATGCTCAAAAGATGTGGAAAGAGTTACATCCCAATGAGGAGTGTGAAAACTACCACCACATGGAGGAAAGAGCTACCACCTCGGTCGTCCGAGTATTGTGTGCAGCTACCACATGTATACCAAGCATGGTTGTTCAAACTTTTGATTAAGTAAAATGCATGTTGAAATACTTGACTCTGTCAAATTTCAAGGTTGGTATAAGGTGGATTTTAAAGAAAGATGCTCAAAGAGCCACTCTCTTCAACAGATTGTCTAGAAATATTATCTACTATATTTGGGATTTCAAACATCTATTGATCTTTGTATTTCATTTCTTTACTGAATTGATGATTTGATAAAGGCATTACTCATAAGATCAAGTTAGATGTAATTGAAGGTGTTCAACTTTAAGGGATTTAATTCTTGTAAATTTTCGTTTCATTTTGGATATTACTGATAGATTTGGCATAATCGATTCTGTTGTATGAAACGATGATTTTTGTTTAAAGTTGATACACATTTGTGCTTACAATCTTTTTCTGGTTTTTTCTTGAATTTCTCTGAAATTTCTAAAGAAAAAGTTGGGGCCGATCCGGATCGGGCTAGATGATCCGGATCCCCGAACGCAGGAATTCTTCTGCGGGCTGACGATCCGGATTGTATCTGCCGATCCGGATCCCGAACGCAGTTTCCTCACTGCGGGTAGCCGATCCGGATCGCAGTTATGAACTGATCCC
>CM055075.1:6754407-6778039 GCA_029204045.2 Tillandsia leiboldiana
TGTTACGGAATTTGAGTTGGCGTAGTTTCGTGAAAGTCTCAAGTCTTGAAGATTGAAGGTGAAGAAAGTTGGATCATTTAACTCAATCTCAAGAAAGAAGAATTCAAAAGGATCAGGTATGTTTAACTAAAGAATTTGTGTGATCCGAATACTTCTTGTAGTGTAGAAACACTTGGAAGAATCTTTCATTGCATAAAAATCAAAAACTGGACTTGGGACATGTTCAGGATCCGGATCAGGTTGTTCGATCCGGATCCCGAAGGTGGTTCGTTCATACACGTCGCAATCCGGATCGTAGTCTCTTGATCCGGATCCCGAACGTTGAGTTTACCATCTACCTTGAACGATCCGGATCTTGCTTCGCAATCCGGATCCCGAACGTTGATGTTTGGTGAACTGTATGAACGATCCGGATCGTAGTCACATGATCCGGATCCCGAACCTTCGTTTTTCTGGAATTGGCTGTTTCGTTATGACGATCCGGATCCAGTTATCACGATCCGGATCGCCGTCCGTAAAATCCAGAAATGGCAGGTTTTTGATTCTTATCTCCTTCCTAGGGTTTCTAACCTATAAATAGACCCTATGTCTTTTTTCTAGGGTGAATCCACATAGCCGTCATTTTCATATATCATCTTATACGGCTATAGATCCACATATAGAGAAGAAAGGAAATCATTAGAGAATACTCTATGTTTCTTCATCTATATTGATTAGTTTGATTCTAGGTTTTCATACTCACATCTTGAGTTGAATCAAACTAATGAATACTTAGATGGTATTTCCGATCTATCTTTGATCTAAGTATTCGGCGGATCATCACCACCCAAAAACAACGATTTACCCCAAAATCGGCGCGTGGATTCGCGTGTCCTTGTGGATTCAAGGTTCAACCGCTCTCGTGGATTCGGAGCGAGGCACGTTCGTGGATTCGAAGGGTGCTATTGGGTGAAGACCGTGGATTCGGTCGGACGTCGTGGATTCGACGTTGGACGCCGTGGATCGGCGTTGGGCGCAGATCGTGGATTCGAGAAGCGTCGGAGCGAGCGGAGAAGATCCTCTAGGAGCGTATGGAAAAGGTTGAGTCGTAAGTGTGTACGGTAAATCACCTTGTACGTGTTTAATTCTAGTGGATTTCTGCCGTGTTATCGGTCCCGTGGTTTTTTACTCCGGTGACGGAGTTTTCCACGTAAAAATCTTGCGTGTTATTTTATTTTCCGCATTGGGTTTTATCGCAACGATTTTTGGAGTGTTTATACGTTTACACCTATTCACCCCCCTCTAGGTGTTTCTTCCCCTATTTAGATCCGTATTATATACGACCCAACAAGTGGTATCAGAGCGGGAATAGGGTTGTGAACAATGGTTGAAGGTGGAAACATCAATCGACCCCCTTTCTTTGATGGAACAAATTATGCGTACTGGAAAGTACGGATGAAAGCCTTTTTATCTTCCATCGACGAAAGGGTGTGGCATTCAATTGAATCAGGATGGACTAATCCAACTGAAACTTATCTCTGATGTTCACACCTTAAAACCTAGGTCGAATGGACCAAGGAAGAGTTTGAGTTATCTTCTTACAATGGCAAGGAAATTAATGCTAGTTTTAATGCCTTATCTCAAACTGAATTCTCTCGCGTCTCGGCATGTGAGACTGCGAAAGAAATCTGGGATGTTCTCCAGGTTACACATGAGGGAACTAACCTCGTGAAGATTCAGAAACTGCAAATGCTTACGAGCAAGTTTGACTCTATCTTAATGGCAGAAAATGAATCTTTCACGGACTACTATACACGATTGCAAGACATCGTAAACTCATGTGCTAATCTGGGAGAGAAGATTCCAGAATTTAAGATTGTAAGAAAAATCTTAAGAACTCTTCCTGAACGATTTCGCCCAAAGGTTACTGCCATTGAAACTATTAAACACCCGGACGAAATACGTGTAGAAGAATTAGTTGGTTCATTACAAACTTATGAAATGACATTTACTACTAACAATTCTTCTGGAAAGGCATCCACTTCTAAGTCTTCAGGTTATGCGTTGAAAACAACTAAGGAAGAAGACGCGGATACATCCTCCTCGGACGATGACGAGAACCTTTCTATGGAGGAATTTGAGAAGCAGCTCGCTCTCTTGACAAGGAAGTTTCGCCGCAACTTCCGAAGGGGTAATTCAAGCAAATCTCCATCCTTCGGAAAGTCGAACAAAGGCAAGGGTACTCCAAGTTACAAGTCAAGAAAGCAGGAGAACTTCTCAAAGGATAAGAAAAGCTCAGAAGGACAACTGCAATGCTTCAAATGTCGAGGCTACGGCCACATTGCAACGGAATGTCCTAACAAGTATCCGGCAAAGAAGAAGGCGATTGCAAGTCGTCACTTGGGATGACAACTCAACGTCAAATGAGTCGTCTTCAAGTGATGAAGAAAAGGGCTCCACGGCATTCCACGCGTCCACATCTTCACCATTCATGTGCTTTATGGCAAATACATCTGAGTCGTTGTCCAACTCCACTGTTGAAAAGAACGCAACGGACAACGAATCGGATGATTCGGAAGGTGAAGATTTTGTTCTAGCCTACCACAGACTTTTGAGGGACTCAAAGAAAGTGGCTAAGCAAAACAAGAGTTTGAGAGGGAGATTGCATGATCTCGAAGAAGAAGCAAAAAGAGTGACTTCTCTCTCAAACGCTCTTGAAGTGGAAAGGGAAAACCTGATAAAAGAAAATGCTTCCCTTCAAGAGTCCAATGAGCAACTTGAGAAGGAACATACAAATCTGGTGGATAACGCGAATCACTTCTCAAAGCTCTACAACGAGGCTCGACAGGATAACCTGGAAATGACAAAGACCATTTTCCAACTCAAGAGTGACTTACAGCGATTCTCTTCAGGAAGGAGTAAGTTGGATAGACTTCTTGGTCTTGGTCAATCAAATAGGTTCGGCCTCGGATACACTCAAACTGGAAACAGTCCAAGTTCGAGTGAGACAGTTTTTGTGCCTCAGTCGGTATCTCCTCCTCCGACACCGGAATTCAAGACAAACAACGACAACAAACCTACTTCATCCTCTTTGGGATCGTCAAGATCTAAGGTATGTTTTCGTTGTGGTGTTTCAGGGCACATAAGAAGATATTGCAAGACGGGAGTCGAACGCTCATCTCAAAGACCTCTTGCAACAACTACCAAAACGGCTCCTCCCCGAAAATCAAAGCAAAACTTTTCAATGAAAAGAGATTTGGTAGTTCATCGCGCAAGACGATTACATCAAGGAACAACAATCGCTATAACAAGACGCCTTCACCTCGGCATATAACTTCACGACCATTACCGACGCACTTCAAAAGGGTTTGGGTGCGCAAAGGTGAAATTTTCCCTTGTCTTGTTTCCAATGTTTCCTTGCATGCATATGATAGTTCGTCTTGGTATCTGGATAGCGGGTGTTCCCGTCACATGACCGGTGACAAAAATAGTTTTCAAAATCTTGAGAAAATCTCCGGAGGACACGTTGTTTTCGGAGACGGTCGATCTTCCAAAATTGTTGGAAAAGGGACGGTAGCTATTCCAGATGGCCCGATTTTGAAAAACGTCTTATTTGTTGATGGCCTTAAGACTAACCTCATAAGCATAAGTCAACTTTGCGACAATGGTTTTTCAGTTAACTTTTCATCTGTTGAATGCGTTGTAACTGATAAGGACCATGTCTTCTTTTTAAAAGGGGTTAGATCGGAAAACAATTGTTATGTTGTTCCTAATAAATTTTCTGAAAATTGTAACTTAGCCGCTTTGAATAATGAAACTCTTTGGCATGAAAGGCTAGGTCACTTAAATTTTAAGGAACTTACTAGAATTTCAAACAAGGACGTGGTCAAGGGGATTCCAAAGCTTTTATTTAAACAAAATGTTGTGTGTGGTGGTTGCCAAAAGGGAAAACAGTCTAGGACTGCACACAAGAACTTGAACCACGTTGGTACAAAACGGCCCTTGGAACTTTTGCACATGGACTTAATGGGGCCGACCCGTCAACCATCCTTGGGAGGTAAATGGTACATCTTTTTATTGGTTGATAATTTCTCTCGGTTTTCATGGGTAGCATTTTTGAGAGAGAAAGCTGATACGTTTGACTCTTTTCATGAGATTTGCCATCGTATTATGATTGAAAAGAATGAAAAGATCATTCGTGTTAGAAGTGATAGGGGTGGAGAATTCATAAATTCAAAATTCATTGACTTTTGTACTTCAAATGGCATTAAACATGAATTCTCGGCACCCTATACACCTCAGCAAAATGGTGTTGTTGAGCGCAAAAACAGGGTTGTTCAAGAGATGGCGCGTGTGATGCTTCATAGCCGGAATTTACCGCTACATTTTTGGGCTGAAGCTGTGAACACCGCTGTCTATGTCATTAACAGAGTGTATTTGCGCCCAGGAACTCTAAATACACCATATGAGCTGTGGTTTAGTAGAAAACCGGATATCAAGTACTTTCGTATCTTCGGGAGTCGATGTTACATCTTACGTGACCGTGAAAATCTTGGAAAGTTCGACTCTCGAAGCGATGAAGGGATCTTTTTGGGTTATTCTACGAATAGCAGAGCATATCGAGTATTTAACATCGAATCTAAGACGATCGTAGAATCTATAAATGTTAAAGTAGATGAAGCTTCTCACTTTGAATCTGAAAAATCTACCCTCGATATCTCTCTAGATGATGATTCTCCTGCTAGTGCATCTTCTCATGATAATACTTCCAATATTAATGATGCATCTAATGGTTCTTCTAGTTTATCTGATGTGCAGGAATCATCTCGTGTACCTCCGAGTACTCCGTTTCAACAAACGCTACGAATCTCCAAGGATCATCCGGAATCGAACATCATTGGAGATCCACAAGAAGGAGTTAGAACTCGAAGGCAGTTGGTTTGCGGATTTGCTTGCTATGTATCTTTAATCGAACCAAAGACAATAGATGAAGCTCTTCAGGATGACTACTGGATTAAAGCTATGCAGGAAGAGCTCCATCAATTTGAGCGAAACAAAGTCTGGGAATTAACGAAGCCTCCAAAGCAACATAATGTGATAGGTACCAAATGGATCTTCAAGAACAAGAAAGATGAAGATGGTACTATCATCAGGAACAAGGCACGACTAGTTGCTCAAGGCTACTCTCAAGTAGAAGGTATAGACTTTGACGAAACTTTCGCCCCTGTAGCTAGACTCGAGTCCATTCGTATATTGTTTGCTATTGCTTGTCATTTTAAAATCAAATTATTTCAAATGGACGTCAAGAGCGCATTTCTAAATGGGTTTTTAAATGAGGAAGTTTATGTAGCTCAACCGAAAGGTTTTGTAGATCATAAACAACCTAACCATGTTTTTCGTTTGAAAAAGGCTCTTTACGGTCTGAAACAAGCACCGCGAGCATGGTACGAAAGGTTAACAAAGCACCTTTTGGAGAAGGGCTATACTCGAGGGGGAGCTGACAGGACTCTCTTTGTGAAGCATTATCAAAATAATTTCATTGTAGCACAAATCTATGTCGATGACATTGTATTTGGTGCAACAAAAGATAATGATGCTTCTAAATTCGCGGAGACCATGGAAAGCGAATTTGAGATGTCCATGATGGGCGAATTGTCTTATTTTCTTGGATTGCAAATTAAACAAAATGATGAAGGTATTCACTTGAGTCAATCCAAGTATGCACTGGAGTTGGTCAAAAAGTTTGATCTAGAAAATTGTAAAGATTTTCCAACTCCAATGGGAACTAGCCACAAGGGACTTGGAAGTGAATCACTTAGTGAGAATGTAGACGAGAAACTGTATAGAAGTATGATTGGAAGTCTACTTTACCTCACGGCTAGTCGCCCGGATATATCCTTTAGTGTTGGGATTTGCGCGAGATATCAATCAGCACCAAAGGAGGTTCACCTGAAAGCGGTGAAACGGATCATCCGGTACATCAAAGGATCAATTAATTTCGGAATTTGGTATCCTATGGGAACAAGTCTGGACATTGTTGGATACTCAGATGCCGATTGGGCAGGATCAGTGGATGATCGGAAAAGCACGAGTGGTGCATGCTTCTATCTTGGCCATTGCCTTGTTGCATGGCACAGTAAAAAGCAGAATTGCATAGCACTCTCGACTGCCGAAGCGGAATACATTTCAGCTGGAAGTTGCTCAACTCAACTCATTTGGATGAAAAGCGTATTGAGCGACTTCCGCATTTCAGCATCTTCGGTAACAATACTTTGTGACAACACTAGTGCTATTAACATTTCTAAAAACCCTGTGTTGCACTCTAGAACAAAACATATTGAACTTATATATCATTTTCTTAGAGAGCTAGTTGAATCAAATACTCTTCAACTTTCATATATTTCAACTGAAGATCAATTAGCTGACTTTTTAACAAAACCTTTGGATCAAAAACGTTTTATTCATTTGCGAAAAGCAATTGGTATGCTTTCTTTGAAATAAACTTCTTTTTGAAACCTTTGCTTAGGATAGGTTTTGTATTTGTTTTTGTTTTGTTCATTATCTATGTTTGTACATAGGACATTAATTGAGCATTGATCATAATTGACTTTAATTGCATCTTTTCGCACATTTAGAAATTTATTATGCTTTTGCCATCATAATATTTCACTGTTGCAATGATCATTTATGTTAATTAAATCATCTTCTAAAGTGATCAAAGTCAATTTCTCTCTCTATGATCTCTTGGTATAGTCATTATCTTATTTGACTGTTTAGTCGAGTATGAAATCGAGATCAATATTTGGTTGAATACTTTATATCTTAAATAATTGATAGCCAATTGAGGGGGAGTCTTAGAAAAGGTAAAATGCTCAAAAGATGTGGAAAGAGTTACATCCCAATGAGGAGTGTGAAAACTACCACCACATGGAGGAAAGAGCTACCACCTCGGTCGTCCGAGTATTGTGTGCAGCTACCACATGTATACCAAGCATGGTTGTTCAAACTTTTGATTAAGTAAAATGCATGTTGAAATACTTGACTCTGTCAAATTTCAAGGTTGGTATAAGGTGGGATTTTAAAGAAAGATGCTCAAAGAGCCACTCTCTTCAACAGATTGTCTAGAAATATTATCTACTATATTTGGGATTTCAAACATCTATTGATCTTTGTATTTCATTTTCTTTACTGAATTGATGATTTGATAAAGGCATTACTCATAAGATCAAGTTAGATGTAATTGAAGGTGTTCAACTTTAAGGGATTTAATTCTTGTAAATTTTCGTTTCATTTTTGGATATTACTGATAGATTTGGCATAATCTAATTCTTGTTGTATGAAACGATGATTTTTGTTTAAAGTTGATACACATTTGTGCTTACAATCTTTTTCTGGTTTTTTCTTGAATTTCTCTGAAATTTTCTAAAGAAAAAGTTGGGGCCGATCCGGATCGGGCTAGATGATCCGGATCCCGAACGCAGGAATTCTTCTGCGGGCTGACGATCCGGATTGTATCTGCCGATCCGGATCCCGAACGCAGTTTCTCACTGCGGGTAGCCGATCCGGATCGCAGTTATGAACTGATCCGGATCGCGGCTAGGTTTTATAAGGAACGAAAGGGGTTTTTGATTTCTTTACTCCAATCTTTTGTTCCGAAGTTTCCAGAGCCTCTCTCTCTAGATTTCATCCTTCCTGGAAGCTTTCAAACTCAGGTTCTTCAACTCCAAGTAAGTTTTATTGATCAAAATCTCGGTTTTTCACCGTTTTTCTCTTTTCCTCCTCAAACGTGATGAATTTCTTGGATCAACTTTGTTTGTGGATGGTTTTTGATCAAATTTCTTTTGAAATAAGAACTCTGGGTAGATTAGTTTTGATTATATGCTAGGTATTCTCGTGATTAACGGATTTTTAGGCTTCGATTTCTAAAATTTCGGTTTTAGGGCATATAATAAGGATTTTCGAAAATCATGCAATTGATCTATTTTTAAAAAGTCCTTTTGCAAAACTAATTTGATTCTTAGTCTCTCTTTATGATTATGATTCTTTGGATACAATTTATTCAATTCACTACACCAATGTTGGCTTTTAGCGGCACTTTAAACTGCCGGGAAACCTCATAAAAGTGCCGGTAATAGTTTTTCCCGGCATTTTTTTGTGGCATTTTTTTGTGCCGGCGAAAACTCCGTCGGCAAATCTTTTACCGGCACTTATATCAAACCGCCGGCATAGATGGTAAAGCCGGCACTTTAAACCGCCGGCAAAACGATCGATATTGCCAGCAAAACTCTCTATTCCGGCACTCAAAACCGCCAGCATATCCCTATTTAGTGGCACTTACAAGTGCCGGCAAAACGATCTATTGCGGCACTCGAAACCGCCAGCATATCTTATTTTAGTGGCACTTACAAGTGCCAGCAAAAGTATCTATCCCGGCACTCAAAAATGCCAGCGTATCTGATTTTAATGGCAGTTAAAAGTGCCGGCAAAACGATCTATTCCGGCACTCGAAACCGCCAGCATATCTTATTTTAGTGGCACTTACAAGTGCCAGCAAAAGTATCTATCCCGGCACTCCAAAATGCCAGCGTATCTGATTTTAGTGGCAGTTAAAAGTGCCAGCAAAAGTATCTATCCCGGCACTCCAAAATGCCAGCATTTCCCATTTTAGTGGCACTTACAAGTGCCAGCAAAACGATCTATTCCGACACTCCAAACCGCCAGCATATCCCATTTTAGTGGCACTTACAAGTGCCAGCAAAACTATCTGTCCCGGCACTCCAAAATGCCAGCGTATCTGATTTTAGTGGCACTTACAACTGCCAGCAAAACTATCTGTCCCGGCACTCCAAACCGCCAGCATACCCCTTTTTAGTGGCACTCATAAGTGCCAAAATAATTATAAAATTATAGTTTTTTCATTTAATTATTCATTTTTATAATTAGCAATAAAATAATAGTTTAATTATGTCAAATACTTGTTTCATATCAACACAGAAGATTTTTAAAAGATATTTAAACACATGCAAATAATTACAATTAAGCACAATAAATTTTAGTCATAGGCAAAATACCATCAATTTATAAAATTTCAAGTATATATCATCTAATCAACATCCATAATAGACAAAAAATACCATCAATTTATAAATTTTCAAGTATATATATCATCTAATTAATCAACATCCATAATAGACAAAAAAATATACCATCAATTTAATTAATTGCAACAAGAAAATTATATCGGCATATATACTTCATATACATATTTGAGTCATATACAAAATGAAGGAAAGGAGGAGATCGACATTGCAATTAGTCACCAGATTACTTCTCCTTAACTTAATCAAACCTGCATTAGAAAAAAAAAAAACTATTAAGCGACTTTGAAACAACAAAAAGATTTAATTAGCATACTATTTTCAATCTATATGAGAAGATAAAATTCTAAGAAAATAACCTAATCATTTCCACATTCAACACACAGAATAAATAAATATCGAATATTTACCTTTTACAAATAATGAAAAGAACCCATAAAAAAAAAAGGCTTAGATCGACATCACTTATAAAAAAAAAGGTCATTACTTTCGATACTATATTTTGTTTTTTATCAAAGACTCAATCAAACTTCGTCTTTTATGGCCACTTTCAAACAGGATTTGGTAAAGTTCTAAATTTTATTGATTGGAATCACTTTGAAGCTTTAAATTACAAAGCTTAAGTCCCCGTTCGCCGAATCTGCAAAATGGCAAAATGCGGCGAAATGATCTGTAACATATTTTAAATATGATTACAGTCGAGTTCGGTGCGTTTCGGACCGACGCGAGGTGCATCGGGTCGAAAAGTGAGTTGAAGTTCAAGGACTTAGCGAATTTCAGAAATTCTGATTTTTGTTATCGGTAAGCTTTTTCGAGGCCCTATTTTGAAAACTTCAAGTAGTCAAAGAATTAAGAAGAAATCGTGAGGTGTCTCAGAAAAGTCTGCTGATTAAAAGGGATGAACTGCATAGGTGAGAGATTGAAAGAAAATAGGAAAACGAAGCGATGCAAAATGCTTCAAAAATTCTGCAACTGCAGTTTTTGCTGATGCAGTTTACGCCAAGCTTTTTCCGAGCCCTATTCCGAGGGCTTAGAGCAGCCCAAAAATTTAAAATAAATCATGGGGAGTTTAAGAAAAATTTGTAGAATAAAGGGAAGAAGAAAAATTACAATTTCGATTTTCTAGTTGGCGGCAAAACGCAGATGAAAAGAGCTTGCCGATATCAAAAATCAGAATTTATGAAATTCGCTAATTTCTTGAACTTCAACTCACTTTTCTACCCGATACACTTCGCGTCGGTCCGAAACGCACCGAACTCGACTGTAATCATATTTAAAATATGTTACAGGTCATTTCGCCGCATTTTTAAAGGTTTAAATTGCAAAGCTTTGAAACTTGATTGGAATCACTTTGAAGCTTTAAATTGCAAAGCTTAAATCCCCGTTCGCCGAATCTGCAAAATGGCAAAATGCGGCGAAATGATCTGTAACATATTTTAAATATGATTACAGTCGAGTTCGGTGCGTTTCGGACCGACGCGAGGTGCATCGGGTCGAAAAGTGAGTTGAAGTTCAAGGACTTAGCGAATTTCAGAAACTCTGATTTTTGTTATCGGTAAGCTTTTTCGAGACCCTATTTTGAAAACTTCAAGTAGTCAAAGAATTAAGAAGAAATCGTGAGGTGTCTCAGAAAAGTCTGCTGATTAAAAGGGATGAACTGCCGAGGTGAGAGATTGAAAGAAAATAGGAAAACGAAGCGATGCAAAATGCTTCAAAAATTCTGCAACTGCAGTTTTTGCTGATGCAGTTTACGCCAAGCTTTTTCCGAGCCCTATTCCGAGGGCTTAGAGCAGCCCAAAAATTTAAAATAAATCATGGGGAGTTTAAGAAAAATTTGTAGAATAAAGGGAAGAAGAAAAATTACAATTTCGATTTTCTAGTTGGCGGCAAAACGCAGATAAAAAGAGCTTGCCGATATCAAAAATCAGAATTTATGAAATTGGCTAATTTCTTGAACTTCAACTCACTTTTCGACCCGATGCACTTCGCGTCGGTCCGAAACGCACCGAACTCGACTGTAATCATATTTAAAATATGTTACAGGTCATTTCGCCGCATTTCGCCATTTTGCAAATTCGCGAGCGGGCACAAGCTTGAGATTAAGTTGCTGCAGAGCAGGTGCTGCAGAGCAGCAGCAGGTGCTGCTCAAGCTGCTGCTTGAGCAGCAGCAGCAGCACCAGCTGCTTGAGCAACTGCTGCTCAAGCAGCAGCTTGCTGCTGCTCAAGCAAAGCAGCAGCAAGGCTGCTGCTTGAGCAGCATCCTGTGCTGCTGCTTTGAGCAGCAGCAAGGCTGCTGCTCAAGCAGCTTGCTGCTGCTTTGAGCAGCAGCTTGCTGCTGCTCAAAGCAGCAGCAAGGCTGCTGCTTGAGCAGCAGCCTGTGCTGCTGCTCAAGCAGCTTGCTGCTGCTTTTGAGCAGCAGCAAGGCTGCTGCTTGAGCAGCAGCCTGTGGTTGTTTGGTGCCTTGAGACACAAAATTTGAAAACGAAGCGATGCAAAATGCTTCAAAAATTCTGCAACTGCAGTTTTTGCTGATGCAGTTTATGCCAAGCTTTTTCGGAGCCCTATTCCGAGGGCTTAGAGCAGCCCAAAAATTTAAAATAAATCATGGGGAGTTTAAGAAAAATTTGTAGAATAAAGGGAAGAAGAAAAATTACAATTTCGATTTTCTAGTTGGCGGCAAAACGCAGATGAAAAGAGCTTGCCGATATCAAAAATCAGAATTTATGAAATTTGCTAATTTCTTGAACTTCAACTCACTTTTCGACCCGATGCACTTCGCGTCGGTCCGAAACGCACCGAACTCGACTGTAATCATATTTAAAATATGTTACAGGTCATTTCGCCGCATTTCGCCATTTTGCAAATTCGCGAGCGGGCACAAGCTTGAGATTAAGTTGCTGCAGAGCAGGTGCTGCAGAGCAGCAGCAGGTGCTGCTCAAGCTGCTGCTTGAGCAGCAGCAGCAGCACCAGCTGCTTGAGCAACTGCTGCTCAAGCAGCAGCTTGCTGCTGCTCAAGCAAAGCAGCAGCAAGGCTGCTGCTTGAGCAGCATCCTGTGCTGCTGCTTTGAGCAGCAGCAAGGCTGCTGCTCAAGCAGCTTGCTGCTGCTTTGAGCAGCAGCTTGCTGCTGCTCAAAGCAGCAGCAAGGCTGCTGCTTGAGCAGCTGCCTGTGCTGCTGCTCAAGCAGCTTGCTGCTGCTTTTGACATTAAAACTTTGCACATTAATTTAGACATCCTTCAAGATCATATACAAGCCCACAAAACCAATAACTAAATACAATATATATCAAAATTGGAACCTTGTCAGCCTAACCGAAAATAAAACTCAGCAGTTTTATTTTAATTCGATTTTCTTCTTAGGAATCACATCATTAATGAATTACATAACCGCAAACTTTCCTATTATTATATATTTTTTAAGTAACTGAATTATAAGTTTTGCATGATCTCCGGTTCAGCTGTTCAGTGACATTCATAGTTGTATTGAAAGAGCAAAGCAAGCTGCTAACAAACAATGCATGATAGTGATAAATCCTTCATGATGATGACCTAGTTAGAAGGATGAGATTTCTACAACACGACTAATTGTTATTTTAGAAAATTGGATGTTAAATGTCATGTCAACCAGTTCATATGCGAAACAGAGGAAAAAAAATATAGAGATGAAAATTAAACTGGTAAGGAATGAATGGTACTTAAATTTACCTTTTTATGTTAAGAGGAGAAAGACCAGAAACTTATTGCCAACCAAAAAGTTTGTAAAAGGCCGTCGAAAGAAGATCGCGGACAACATAAAATCAGGTGAAATGGAATGAGAGGTTGCAACTATGGCAAAGTTCAAAAAGACAAAAGAAACTATAGCATAGAATATATTTAGAAAACTGGAATGTCTAGGAAACAGAAAAGAAGGGTGAGGGTGAGGTGTAGGGGGTGGTTCAACCTGTCAAGCAAAGCAGCAGCAAGGTTGCTGCTTGAGCAGCATCCTGTGCTGCTGCTCAAGCAGCAGCAAGGCTGCTGCTCAAGCAGCAGCCTTGCTGCTGCTCAAAAGCAGCAGCAAGCTGCTTGAGCAGCAGCTTGCTGCTGCTCAAAGCAGCAGCCCTGCTGCTTTGAGCAGCAGCCCTGCTGCTCAAAGCACCAGCAATGCTGCTGCTCAAAACAGCAGCCCTGTTATATCTCGTGAAAATTGGTTTTTTCGGCGAATTTTACAATTTATGAAATTCGCTGATTCCTTGAACTTCAACTCACTTTTCGACCCGATGACCTTCGCGTCGGTCCGAAACGCACCGAACTCGACTGTAATCATATTTAAAATATGTTACAGGTCAATTCGCCGCATTTCGCCATTTTGCAAATTCGGCGAACGGGGACTTAAGCTTTGCAATTTAAAGCTTCAAAAACTCTCAATTCCAACTCACTTTTCGAGTCGACCGCTTTGACATCGATTCGAAATGCTTCTAACTAACTTGTAACTACATTATGTCAAATTTATATTAGAACACTATGTCAAATTAGAACACTATGCCTAAGCCTATAGTTGAGGAACAGTATGTAAAAAAAAAATTCTTAACCTAACAAAACCTAACAAATGTAAAATCTAATAATTGCTCTGACACCATCCATAATATATTTGAGTTGTAAAGAAGATAAATAAACTCACAAATCAAAGACATATATTCAAAGGCTTATCAATTAAAAAATATACTAAATGTGTAAGAATGGTGAAGAAAAGAGAACCCACCTAGACTCCCCAAAATCTGTCTCCCTAGCTTAACGTTCTCACTGTTTTAACCTTCTAACTGGCTTAACCTACATTAGAGGAAAAAAAATGAATTGAGATCAATAATTTTCAATATTTACCAAACTAATACATGTCATTGTTTATGTATATATGTATTATACTTACAAGATAGGATGGCCAAGCAATAAATTGTCTTGCAGCATCACCTATCATCTTCATACCATGATAGCTCCGAATCAGACTCTCTGTAGGAATCATTACTACCTCAACATAGATTTCCCAATATTGATCACCTAATTTTTCGCCTCCTACAATAGTAGAAGGATCCTTACTAAATAAAAGTCCTCGTGCTACAGGGCGATGAGGTTGTCCAAGGGACATCAAGAACACTTCTTTATCATCCCGTCTAGGATTATCCTATATAGAGGCACATATATTTTACTATTGGATAACTTTTAAAAATTAATATTAATCAAAATAGATGTTACCTCGGTTTCATGTTCATATCGCACCCTCATTTTCTTCGTTTGGTGCACCTATATATATATAAATTAGAGAATGACATAACATATAATTTCACAATCTAGCTAGACAAGATATTTACTTGATAAGACGGAAATTGGTGATTGGATGATGACGATCGCACTTCTCCTTCAAATGTATCATTAGGAATATTTGTATCAACAACATTCTACAAAAGAAATAACACTATGTAATTTCAACAAGATATTATTTAATAAATTCTTTTATAAATACTTAATTAGTAAAGTAAACCTGTCGACCATCCAATGGATTAGTAGGTGAAGGTGCATCGGTAGACTTATTTTGCATAATAGATGCTATCATTGCTTTCATTTCAGCCAACTCGGTCTCCATAACTATCATTCTTTCCTTCATTCCTTTTGTTTCCTCCTCAGCTTTCTTTCTAGCCTCAGTTGCCATTCTTATACATGCTGCAGGTGTAGGTGCATCGGTCCAAATATGAGTAGGAGCAGGGCCCAAACCGAGGCCACGGACGTGACCATGTTTTTCTTTTCCAAATACATCTGAGAATAAATCATCTACATCTTTGGAACCTTTTTTTGCAAGATCTGGTTGATTCTTGGTCTTCACATCAATCTCTCTCTATAACAAGTCATGCATATCACAATGAGTAGGTAGAAAGGCAAATAATTTGAAATTTCCTCATCTTGTGGATCAAAGGAAACTGAACATAAATGTATAAACTGCCATAAAAGTGATCCTTAAAAAAAAAGCAACTTACAATAAAGCTAAAATCTTTACAAATAAAAACTTAAAAAAATATTAATCTACTTACAATAAAGTTAGCACATTCTTCATTCATCGGATCCCCATTTTTGTGAACATGAGTAATCTTAAATAGTTCGGCCCTAGTTGGCACTACTCCATTTTCCTTTCGCTGTTAACAATAAAAAAGTTTATAATTCAGTGAATTCGTGTTATAGCATATATATGAACTTAGAAGAGAATAAGTGAATTAAGTGATTTACCTTTTCTTCACGAATACGAGCAAAACTTCTTGAGCCAGCAGTGTGAGTATTAATTTGCTTAGCACGGTTACTTTTGTTTCTTAAACTACGCGTCTGTATACAACATCAACTTGGTTAAAAGAAACATCTATATAGCTACACTAGAAAACATTCACTTGGTTAAAAGAAAAAATGAAGAGTGAAATTGATAAAGAATGAAAAATTGTTTAAAGCACCTGTCCTTCTTCAGTATCCCAAAATTCAATCAATTGTCTCCATTGCTCCGGGAGGACTCTAGAATCGCGATCAACAAGACGTTCTTCATAAGTATTGTGAGCATCATAGTGCTTTTTCTTAAGCTCACATTTGAAGTCCTTCCATTTTTTTCCAAGAGCTTTCATAACCCATAACCACTTATCATCTTCAAGATTATACTTTAACTATAAGAAATTCACAAATATCAATTTACTGATAGATGTTTATGTATTAAAAATATAAAGAGAAATCAACTAATAAATTGATACCTTAATAATGTTCCACATTATCTTTTTATTATCCAAAGGCATGTGCCTCCAATCCTTATATGTTAATGGTGCATCTTTTCCACTTCTAGCAATTGTGCCTAAGAAGTTTGTGAATTGCGCAGCTTTATCACCAGTAGGCTGATCAAATTCATTAAAAGTAAGTGCCAACATATCACCATCATGCCTAGCCCATATTTTATGCATGCGAGTTGGACCTCTCCGATTACTGGACTTTTTAGAAGAATCTGTTTTCAAATAATCATAAGAGATAGCTAAGAAATAAATATTCAATAGTGATCAATTGATTTTATGAACTAAATTCCTAAAGTTCGATGAACATGCATATCTTAGGGAATAATGAATACCCATATTTTCTTCAAGTTGGTCATCATCCGATATAAACTGGTTGTCCTTATCAACACCCAAATCAAAATCATTCTCCTCAAGGTCACCTCCAGATTGCCTAAGCGAGTGATTACTTGATGGAGTATTTTTCTGACTAGGATCACGAAAGTTTTTTGTTGCAATTCGAGGACCAAGTATAGAACGTCCTGGCTGAAATCGTGTACGCGCCATAGTCAACCTGCAAAACAGTTAAAAAAAGATATATTATATCATCTTTTAGAATCAGTAAAATACTTATGTACTATTTAATAGAAGTATTAAAAAAATAAAAACATTAAGAAATAAGCACCTACACATGAATTTTCAATATCATTGAGTAATTTGTTATCTAAACAATCAAGAAAAAAGTTGAGGAATTTAGAAATCAATAGAATAAACAAAATCCTAAATGTTATGAATGTATAAACAAGCACTCTAATTATCATGAAATATGAATAATGAGACATTATTCAATTATATATAAAGCAAATTAACAAGCAATCAATATATACTTTTTTGTTAAATCGAAAATTGCTTATTAAAGTAAGAATCATTGAAATTGAATTCAATTTACAAGAGATTGAAGTCAAAGGATTGAATCAACCTTATAACTGAAAATCAATCACCAGCTCCATCAGGCTCTAAGTCGTCACTTTGTATAGCATCTTTTGGGCGAGTAATATCTAAAGGTGTATTAATAGTTGTTCCAGGTATATCTGTCCTCGCCCAATTACCAGTGTCAATATCATCACTAGTGGTGTTATCTCCATTTAAATTACTCTCTAAACCATTTGGGTAGTACATCTCCATATCATCTCCACACTCTTCCTCTTTTGCAGACATGTCAAACAAGTCTCTAGGTTTTGTACCAACTACAACATGCCAATCTTCCTCTAAGGGGTCTTGTACATAAAACACCTGTTCAACTTGTGATGCTAGTACAAATGGTTCATTTGCTATATTCTCATTATTATATAATAATCGATTGAAGTTAACGAGTGTAAATCCAAATTTGTCCTTCTTAATTCCTCTGCCTTCAGAACGCACATCTACCCAATCACATTTAAACAACACAACTTTTGCCTTTTCATTATAGTATAGTTCAATGATCTCTTTAAGAACTCCATAGTAAGCAACATCTCCTTTGATAGGATTTTGATCCTTTGCACTAGAAAAACTTGAGGTGCTTGCAACGACAACAACACCACTATTTTGTGTTCTTCGTCTCTCCTCAACATCTTTCGTATGAAATCTAAATCCATTAACAATATATCCTTTATATCTTCTTACTGTCATTAGAGGACCTGCTGCCAACCATCGAATTTCCTCTAGTGACTCCACATTCTCTTCTCTTGTCAAATTATGAACCTATTAAACAAAGACAAGCTAATTAATGTCTTAATTTTAACTATATATTAGTTAAGAAATTAAGTTCGAAGTGAAGTATACTTACATGTGATCTAAACCATTCATGAAAAGTTTCATTATGAATACGCTCGACATCACGCCTTCGCGCTCGATGATTATGTGCCTTGATTTCTTGAATATGTTTTCTGTAAATAAATAAGCCTAACTAAATACACTATTAAATTTAAAAACTACAACATTTTGACTTTTAATTAATATTCAAGTTTAAGAACTTACTCAAGATAAGAGCTTATAGAATCGAAATTAAATAGCACATATCGATGAGCTTGTACCCACGTTGTATAATCCAAAGTTATAGTTTCGCCATTATCTAGTGCACGACCAATATGGGAAAATAAGGTTTTCTTAGTCAAGTCACTAGCATTAGGATCATCATTTCTCACTGGACGGTTGAACCGAGTTTCAACACCATGTAAATAGCGAGAGCAAAATGTTAGGCTCTCCTCAATTAAATAGCCTTCCGCAATCGAACCTTCTGGATGTCTTCTATTTCGTACATATGACTTCAATCTCAAAAGAAACCTAAATATATAAAAATAAGAACCAAAATAGAATAAATAACAACAAAAAATGAGTAATTTATTAAATTACAAGTCAAATCTTAATATCATAATATACCTCTCAATTGGATACATCCAACGGTATTGCACTGGACCAGCAAGTTTGGCCTCACTAGCAAGGTGAATTGGCAAATGGACCATGACGTCGAAAAAGGATGGAGGAAATATTCTCTCAAGATGGCATATTGTCAATGCTATTCGATCTTCTAATTGTTGCATATCCTTCACCTGAATAGATTTACAGCACAATTCCCTAAAAAAGCTACTTAGCTCTATCAAGGCCAAGCTAACATTTTCTGGCAAGATCCTTCTAACAGCTAATGGGAGCAAATGCTGCATCAACACATGACTATCATGACTCTTGAGCCCCAAAATTTTTAGCTCCTTAATATGTACACGATTTGAGATATTTGATGCATAACCATCAGGAAATTTAACTCCCTTTAATAATTTACAAAAAATTTCCTTTTCCTTTCTACTCATGGAGAAGCATGACGGGGGTAGATATGTTTTGGTTCCATTTGATACTGGATGAAGATCTTGTCTTATTCCCATTTCTTGAAGGTCAAGACGAGACTTGAAAGTATCTTTTGATTTTCCGTCTGAATTTAGTAATGTATAAACTACATTATCAGTACAATTCTTTTCAATATGCATAACATCAAAGTTATGACGTACTAGAAGAGTTTCCCAATACGGCAATTCAAAAAAAATGCTCCGCTTCTTCCAATTATGTGAAGGTTGAACATCTTCAGCTCGCTTACGTTTTCCACTTCTTATATTACAATTATGCTTTCCCAATATAATGTTAACATCTTTGACTTGCTCTAAAACATCACAACCAGAAAGTGGAGTTGGTGCAGCTCTATGTTCCTGCTTACCATTGAAAGATGTGACATCACGTCGAAATTTATGTTCATTATCCAGGAATCTACGATGTCCCATGTAACAGAATTTTCTTCCATGCTTTAAATATTCAGAGCAAGTTTCACCATTACAATAAGGACAAGCAAGTCGCCCTTTTGTGCTCCATCCCGAAAGACAAGCATAGCCTGGAAAATCACTAATGGTCCACAAAATTGCGGCACGCATTTGAAATGTTTGTTTGCAAGATACATCGTATGTTTTGATGCCTTCATCCCATAACTCCTTTAATTCATCTATCAATGGCTGCATGTACACATCAATATCATTCCCAGGGGCAGATGGACCAGGAATAAGTAATGAGAGTATAAAGTATGGTTGCTTCATGCACATCCAAGGGGGCAAATTATAAGGAATTAAAACAACAGGCCATGTGCTATGAGCAATACTCATTGTGCTAAATGGATTAAAGCCATCACTTGCCAGCCCTAGCCTAACATTCCGCGGGTCCGATGAAAACAATTGATGCTTGTAGTCAAAATCTTTCCATGCAGGAGAGTCAGCAGGATGTCTAAGTACTCCATCTTTTGTACGCCCGTCGTTATGCCATCTCATATCTGCTGCTGTTTTTGAAGACATAAATAACCTTTGTAGTCTTGGTTTTAGTGGAAAGTACCTCAATACTTTTGCAGAAACCTTTTGTTCACGATTCTTTCTTGATTTTTTAATTTTTACTTTACTTTCAACAGTTTTCCACCTTGAGACACCACAGACATGGCATAAAGATGCATTAGCAAATTCCTTCCGATATAGCATACAATTATTTGGGCATGCATCAATTTTCTCGTATCCTAGACCCAAATCTTTAATGATTTTGTCAGTCTCATAAAAGGTACTTGGCAAAGTTTCACCTGCTGGTAATACTTCTTTTAACAATTTTAAAAGCATTTCAAAGCTTTTATTGCTCCATCCCCCTAAGCATTTTATTTGTAATAGTCTCACAATAAATGAGAGTTTTGAGAACTTCTTACAACCTGGATATATTTCTTGATTAGCATCTTTCACTAAATTATAAAATTTTTTAGTCTCTTCATCTGGCTCCGCTGTCAATTCTTCAATATCTAAATCTCCCACATCTAAATCTAACTCTGGATTAAAAAATGCATCGTGTAAAAGATCGTTCATTTCATCACTGATTTGTTCATTCTGAACGTTGACATTCTCATTAGGTTTTGTCTGGATAATATCCTCTCCATGAAATATCCATCTTGTATAACCTTGCATAAATCCATCACATAACAGATGTTCATAGACAACTTCCTCTTCTTTCCAAAAGCAATTAGTGCATTTTCTACATGGGCAAAGGATCATACTTTCTTTAGATGCATTGTCAAATGCAAATTTGAGGAATTGATTCAATCCTTGTTGGTAATCATCACTTGACCTAAATATATTAATTGAATGGTACAAATAAATATTACTTAATTTTATATACTAACATAACTTAATATTCATAACTTTAGAAATATTAGAACATTACCTTGGCTTAAGAATCCATGTCTTATCCATATCCTAGACAAGTAATTTAGGTATTCTTGACAATAGAATTACCTGTATATGCATAAAAGTTAGTATTTTAAGTTCAGTTACATTGACATCATTATTAAGAGCTAAAATATATATGTGTGCATGAGGTGTCAATCTTATCCTTTTCTTTAGACATTATTTGCACATTTTAAGCTGATATTTTCAGCTTAGAAAAAGCATGAGGTGGCACAAGTACGTCAATTTTGCGTAAAAAAAGCCCTTGAAGTTTCAGAAATGTAGTTTTCTAGCTGGTTAAACTATGACTATCATTTTTATGCCACTATTTTCTTATGAAATAAATTGTGATTATGCATTTGCATCAATTAAAAGTAATGCATGAGTTCTACTCTACTTAAGGCAAACATTAAGAACTATTCATCAATACAAGTGTCACTATGTAGCAGAATTAATTTAATGCGACAGGGGTGATGACTAGTTCATATTCAATCATTCAACTAGATATAGAACATATTATGAGATATGTTAACCTAAGACTTGGGGTATTACATCCTCACCCCCTTAACAAAATTGAGTCCTCTAAATTGACTTACCTTTTACTCAAACAAATCCATAAGCAAATTCAATCACAAGACTTTTTAGTTATGTTCAATTAAGTAAACCGTCAAAATTATATATTGCGGTTTTAGATATCCTATCTATATGTTTCCAATTAATTATAGTTCTCTTTAGTTATGTTATAGGCACCTTTGTTTCAGCTCTTGCTACCAAAAGGACTTGATTGGCTAGGCGATGATCCAAAGGCTCCAATTAACAGGTAAAAAGCAAACGAATCCATCCTTAATTAAATGAAACAAACAAATAACATATAATACATAGAACACGTATGTACTCTGCACAAGTATGTAATCCTATCAAGCAAAAAGCTTTGAAACCAAAAACTTAATCCCTCCAACCCTCCCACACTGCACAAAGAAAAGCCGAAACTCCTAAAAGGAAAATGAGATGGAGATCTCTAGCAATTTAGTAGTTTCATCCAAGCGGCCTGAGAACTTATCAAACTTTTGAGAGGTTTAAACCGAAAGAAAAAACCAAAATTAAGGGTATTTAAACGAGTTTAGAAATCAGAGGCATATCATGTAGAAGAATACACATTTCTCTGAACTTTTGTAAGAAAATTTACCTATTTAAATTTGGCAGGAAATGCGAGGCCCCAAATCTTTTAATGTTGACTCAGTAAAGTTGATACACCCTCAACTTATTTGGTCCAAGACCAACAAAACTCTTAACACAGTAGATGTCAGGTTAATTAATCACCTGCGCCATTTAATAGTTCCTTAATTACTTCCGGCCAATTTTTTCTGAAAGACTTATATAACCTCCACTAACTCAACTCAAATCTGTTAAACTAATTTAGATCAGATTTGATAATTGTACCTGATAATTGTACCTCTTAAAGAATTATTGTAACCTCCACTAACTCAACCTAATATATAAAATAAAAAGGTGCCTTTTCTTAATGTGAGCAAGATCTGAACAAAATAACCAAAAAAAACAGAACAATCTAATGTCGTTGGAGAAGTGGCTCAAACCTGGACAGAGGTCCGAGCGTGGTTGTAGAAGACGCTCGAACCGGAGAGCGTCGACACCGCGCGTAGTGGAGAAGACGCGCGCTCCACAGAGCTTCGATCTTCAGCCTGAGAGCGTCGTGGTGTCCGCGTGCGTGGGGCAGTCGTGGTGTCCGCGTGCGTGGCGCTCCACAGAGCTTCGAGCTTCTAATGTCGTTGGAGAAGAGGCTCGAAGCGTCGACACCGCGCGTAGTGGAGAAGAGGCGCGCTCCACAGAGCTTCGATCTTCAGCCTGCTGAGAGCGTAGTGGTGTCGCGCGCGTGCGTGGGGCAAGTAGTTGATCGGTACGGGCCAGAGATTGGTGCGTGGTGGAGGGGGGAAGAGAACCGCCAGAGAGATAGAGGTAGAGGGGGAAGGAACGCGAGCGCGTAGGTCTCTGGTCGTGCGAGCGCGCGGGAAAAAGGAAAATCCCACCAAAAAAATGGCGCGGTCTCTTGGCGGTTCACAAATGTGCTGATGGACTCTAGCAATAATTACTGGCAATTAGCAAATTATTACTGGCAATAATTCAAATGCCAGTATTTAATTAGGTTTTAGTGGCATTTTTTGCAAATGCCATTAAAAAAATGCCAGTAAAAATTTTTTTAGGTATTTTTATATAATTTTTTTTAAGATTAAATAAATAATAAATAATAATAAATATAATTTTTTTTTTAACGGCATTTTTAAAAAACTGCCGGCAAAAATTTATTTTTGGTGGCTTTTTTCCTAATGCCACCACAAAAGTGCCGCTAAAAGCCAACATTGGTGTAGTGATTTTTTGAAAACTAAAATTTTTGTTTCTTGAGTTGGTTTTCACAGGACACCTTCTTAACTCAGCGCACTTTGATCAATGGCACTTAGTTCAGTGAGTTTCTCTTGGTTAATCCTTCTCCTGGTTTCAATGATGCACACAAGTACATCGTTAAAAGGGAACCGATGATTCAACTCAAAACAAGACAAAGACGCAGAGGAAGACAGCTCAGACTATGATGATGAAGAATGGGACGAATTTTTCAAAGATGTTCAACAGAAGATTGATGAGGAAAACAGGAAATCGGTCAAAGGCAAAAGGCTTATGAATCTGCATCAACAACTAAGCATATTACAAGACGAAAGAATGTCCTAAGAAGTGAAAGTTTTCATAGTAGGCCTCTTACTACAGCTCGCTCACTCTCTGGGGTTCTACAAACTGAATCTCCATGGGTACGGATCGGATGCACCATCTGCTTCTAGACAGCATCCACACACTCGAAAGACAGGATACAGACGCTGCTGTATTGGAATCGCTTCGCCAGGAACAACAAGACTCTCTGCTGCACAAGAGAGATATCGAAAGAACTTCGCAAATTCCTCTGAACACAAGAAGACAAGAAGAAGTGTTCACTATTTCGACAATGCTTAAGGGATTTTGAGC